>OY731401.1:23871844-23978415 GCA_963425845.1 Sphenostylis stenocarpa | reverse complement strand
TTTTATTGTTTGTAGATATTCAAAGATGGTCATCCAATAAGTGAAGCGGAGATTGATGACATTATACAACTTTGGGCAGATTTTGTTATTAAGAACTATAGTCGTGATTGAATACTTAATTGTGAAACATTAGGACTATTTTCTTTGTATATATAAACTTAGAATACAATAATGTTCACTGTTTGTTATTATGTAATATACATTATGTTTACTTGTGTGTTGATGCATGTCCTTTATAGATTAACGTTCTGAGTAGCTGTAAATATTTAAAATGTTGTACAGGTTCTAAAAAAATCAAAAACTAAAATTCGTATTTTAAAAAAAAAAATATATGACTTTCCACATCGGTTATGGCCTAGAACTGATGTAGAAAGTCATTTTTTTATACTTTCTACATCGGTTCTAGGCCATAACCGATGTAGAAAGTCTGATTTTCCACATCGGTTATGGCTAGAACCGATGTGGAAAGTCAGACTTTCTACATCGGTTCTTAACCAATGTTAAAACTCACCAAGTTTCTACATCGGTTGTATCTACATCGGTTGTAGAACCGATGTAGAAAGCTGCTGAGAACCGATGTTAAAGGTGTTTTCTGTACTAGTGTCAAAAACGATCTTCCGAAAAGGAGGAATATTAGCATCAAGGGTAGCATTAGTCATTAGATGTCCTTCTTCCGATTCTAAGGGACATAAACCCAATGACTATTAGAGATCACTCCTCGGGGTGTGCCCGACCCCCGAGCATATCTAGGGCACACATTTTCCCTGAAATTACAAAAGAATGTTATTCTTACTGTCTGTTTCTCTTCTTGCTAAACATGTCTATACCCCATTAAATAACCATGTTTAGACAAACGTTTTGTTTCAAAATGTGTCAAAATAATCAAAGCGTCATAGACAAAATAAAGTCCGCTAGGTATCCCAAAAAAATGAAAAAGGGGAACCTAGACAAAAGTTAGGACACATCACAACATCCTAGGCTGAAAACCCAAAAGGGCGGACTAGGAAAGTTAATCAGTCACAAATAGGCGCCATAAAGTAATCAGTTGAAGACGCCACCTCATAAGAACAAGACGTTTGTCTAAACTAGCCTAAACACCAACCAATCTTGGCTAGCCATTCTTACAGAAACCTCTATTATAAAAAATATATCCCTCTAAAACACAAGCCTTTGTTATAAATCCTTTTCTTTCTCTTCTCTTGACCATTTCACTATAAAGCATTCAAGTAATTGATTGGGAAATGTGGAAATATAGTGATCAATAGGAGGATTGAAATCCCTAAAGGAAAGGCAGAGGGGCATTAACATGGCAGTTGTTCTACATTCAAAATGATTACTCTTCGGTTATAACAAAGATCCGAGACAACAAATCGGTACAGCTAATCATGTTGACAAAAGCACAAGATGATGGAAGCTAAATTAACAGAAGTTGAACGGGTTCAAAGCCGATATAACCAGTTAAGCCTTATGGAAGAAAAATGGCTGAATGTTATATGTCGTGAGCAAACCTATCAAAGGAAGATAAAAAAAGGCTTACAAAAAAAGTCAACCCTCATATTTACCATAAGAAGGATTTAATGGTAAATAAGTTGCTTCCGGCCTAGAAGAATAAAATTGGAAAATGGGCAACAAACTATGAAGGACCCTTTGTGGTCAAATGAGCTTTCTCGGAAGGGGCTCTTATCCTTGCCAATATGGATGGAAAAGAACTTCGACACCTAATCAACTCCGGTACAGTGAAGAAGTATTATGCTTGAAGACATTGCTCAAGACCTTTCAGGAATGTAAACCCGCAAAGGGCATCCCTGGGCAAAAAATAGGGTCTATATCCCTCGCTAGGATACGTCCTAGGCAAAAAGTAGAGGTAAAAAAAAAAAAATTTATTAAGAGCAATGGTTACTTTAGTCGAAAACCGAAAAGGCGGCTAAGGTAACATTCTTCCAGAAGCAAGCAGTCTGCATAGTCTTCACTCTGAGCTCAGGCATCTCAACTGAAGCAATTAGGAGAACCAGGGGGTAGATATCATGGACATGACTGTTTAAGCCTATACAGTATAGCCAACCTGACCACCCATTCTTCTAAATACCTTTTGAAATCCTTCTATAAAAGAAATAAAACTTTTGATCATTTATCAACAAAATTCCCTTTCATTTACTTTCTCTTGACCAAATATTATGGAAATGCCTCTTTATTGATAAATCATAAATATGCGCAAAGACCTTTAATCAAAGATCAAGCATGCATCTAAAAAAAGGGAAACATAAAAAATAAGAAAATAATAAATGTCTGCTAGTATATTCTTAGGAAAAAACTAGGGTAGCCTGCTAGATCGGAGATCCCAAAAAAGACGATCTAGGAAAAAGATAAGGCAAAAGCCCCCTAAGATATTCTAGGCAAAAATTAAGGCAGCCTACTAGATTGAAAACCTATAAAGGGCGGTCTAGGCAAAAGATAGGGCTAAAACCAAGAGATGGATAAAAAGAGGAGCCCATCATCATGGTCATAAAGGAGGAGCCCATCGGCGTATTCATAAGAAGCCAATGGGAGAAGGCCAGTTACTTTCTAAATGCATCAAAAATAAATAAACAATAGCTTGCATTTAGGACATCCACACACAAAGTAGTTGCATAATACGACTTTGTCAAAATCAAGAAAAAATAATTTTCTTCAAACAAGAATAATAAACATGCATATAAAGAGGCTAGTCTCCATACTACTTGTGATTGAAAACAGGAGGCGCCAGAATCCAGTCTCCATATGAAAATCGCAATCAAAACTATTCCAACAAAAAGAGAGGAAAATAGCTCCAACCTTCTATCCCAATAAAAGAAGGTACATAAAAAAAAAGAGGCCAACAGAAAGGCTCGATGATCCTCAAGCGGATCCTTGCCAAATCCAGAGGCAAAACAAAAATTACTTCATGACTCAGCACCACCACATGAGTCATCAAAAGAGAGTCATTTGAAGCTTCAATCACGATCCTTCCATCCAAGAAAGAAGGAAGCCATCAAAAAGAGAAAAGCCAAACGGAAAGGCTTGATCATCCCCAAGAGGACCCTTGCCTACTCCAGAGGCAAAATAAAAAGACTATCTCACGACTCAACTACATCACCACATGAGTCATCAAGCACACCCATGCAAAATCTCCGCCACTTCCCCAAAGGAGAATAAGGACTACACAAGAGTCCATCAAAGAAAATACGGAGTCAAATCCTCCATATCACCAGGGGGCAACAAAAAGAAGGAAAAGAAAAACTTTCATTCCCCAATAGAGGCCACAACGAAAAAGGGCCAAATAAAAATCTTCAAGTAGAGCACATCAAGAAAATTCTACACAAAGACAAAAAGAAGAAAATCTCTTCATTCCACTCAATAAGAGCTTCACAAAAGACCAGGAGCTCAAGACTCCATCATAAAAAATCAAATCAAAGATTGGATCCCCAAGAAGTAAAGAAAAAAATTCCCCAGGGATCGCCAAAAAGAAAAGAGAAAAAAGATATCTTTTCATCCAAAGAAAAAGCCAATGTGCATAAAAGGCGCACATATGTAAAATCCAAATCGCGAAAAAGAGATACAAATCGCGAGAAAAAGGTAAAAACCCATTCCCCAACAGGAATAAGAGCATAGGCAAAGCCAACTCAAACAACAGCGTCCAATAAGGAGTCAAAAACTCCATCCCTCCCTAGGGGGCAATTCAAAATAGATCTCCAGAAAATGATCAAATCCCTGGTGGATCACCAAAAAGAAAATATCCCCAGCGAGCCTACCAGCAAAGGCAAACTACAAATTCATATCCTCAGGGAGTTAATCACCTATAACGCCCAATATGAATATCCCCAGTAAAATGCAAAGCCTTCACTCCCAAGAAAAGCCTTTGCCTACTCAAAGGCAAGCAAAGAGCCGATATCCCCAAGAAACGGGAAATCAACCTATGCCAGAGGCGAAAAACAGTAAAGTCTTCACCACTGCTGAAGCATCTGCCTAATCAAGAGGCACAATCAACAAAAACCAAAAATCCGCAATGGATTCCTGCCCAAATTAAGAGGCAATCATCAATAAACCCCGGCAAAGACCGGACGACAAAATAAAAAAGCCCGAAACCACAAATCCCCAGGAGATTCCTGCCTAAAACAAGAGGCAACCAACAAAGAATCCCTGGCAAGACCGGATGGCTAAAAAGAAAAAAGAAAAGCCAAAAACAAAGAATCCCCGGCAAAGTCGGATGGCTAAACGAAAACGCCAAAAACAACGAAATCCCCGGTAAAACCGGATGACTAAAACAGAAAAGCCAAATCAATTACTCCCCCACGGAATGGGTGCATGATCAGAAACAATAAGCCGCCAACACATCTTCAAAACCAGATGACCATAGGATTGACTATCAAAAAGTGCATCCTAAAGAGCCTTGCAGAACGGGGCTCGTTCAGAACCTTGCAGAACGGGGTTCGTACCAGGTGGGGGTAGGTACCCACAAGAGCCTTGCGGAACGGGGTTCGTACCAAGTGGGGGTAGGTACCCACAAGAGCCTTGCAGAACGGGGTTCGTACCAGGTGGGGGTAGGTACCCACAAGAGCCTTGCAGAACGGGGTTCGTACCAGGTGGGGTAGGTACCCATAGAGCCTTGCATAACGGGGTTCGTACCAGATGGGGGTAGGTACCCATTAGAGCCTTGCAGAACGGGGTTCGTACCAGTTGGGGGTAGGTACCCATCAGAGCCTTGCAGAACGGGGTTCGTACCGGGTGGGGGTAGGTACCCATCAGAGCCTTGCAGAACGGGGTTCGTACCGGGTGGGGGTAGGTACCCACCAGAGCCTTATAAAATAAGGTTTATACCGGATGAGGGTAGGTAATCATCAGAATCTAGCAAAAATGCAGATTCGTACCAGGTGGGGGTAGGTACCCACCAGAGCCTTATAAAATAAGGTTTTTACCGGATGAGGGTAGGTACTCATCAGAATCTAGCAAAAATGCAGATTCGTACCGGGTGGGGGTAGGTATCCACCAGAGCCTTATAAAAATAAGGTTTATACCGGATGAGGGTAGGTACTCATCAGAATCTAACAAAATGCAGATTCATACCGGGTGGGGGTAGGTACCCACCAGAACCTTATAAAATAAGGTTTATACCGGATGAGGGTAGGTACTCATCAGAATCTAGCAAAATGCAGATTTGTATCAGGTGGGGGTAGGTACCCACCAGAGCCTTATAAAATAAGGTTTATATCGGATGAGGGTAGGTACTCATCAGAATCTAGCAAAATGCAGATTCGTACCAGGTGGGGGTAGGTACCCACCAGAGCCTTATAAAATAAGGTTTATACCGGATGAGGGTAGGTACTCATCAGAATCTAGCAAAAAATGCAGATTCGTACTAGGTGGGGGTAGGTACCCACCAGAGCCTTATAAAATAAGGTTTGTACCGGATGAGGGTAGGTACTCATCAAAACTTAGCAAAATGCATCAGGTAGAGTAAAATACTCACCAGAGCATTACACAAAAACAGGTGCAAATACCTTGCTTCTGTTAGAGGATAGTTCAAGTGTTGAGCACCTCAGAAGTAAGTACCCACAAGAGTTTAGCAAAATGCGAACTCGTACCGGGTGAGGGTAGGTACTCACCAAAGCTTTGCAAAACAAGGTTCATACCTAGTGGGGGTAGGTACCCACAAGAGTCTAGTGAAATGCAAACTCATACCTAGTGAGGGTAAGTACTCACCAGTGCCTTATAAAGTAAGGCTCAAAACAGATAGGGGTTGGTACCTATCAAAAATATTTATCATCCGGAGGATCAGCAAAGGAGCATCTGAAGGATAACCGGGAAAAAGGGTTAACTCCTTCCCCTTCCAACTAATTTTGTCGGCACATTAAGCCAACAAATTAGCCAGGTAGGTGAAGGAGGGGCAGCTGTAGACCCCTAATTTTGCTCGGCCTCTCAATAAAGGCTAAGGAGACTTCCTACAACAAGATAAAGCTTGCCTGGCATCTCAATAAAGGCCAAGAAGACTTCCTATATGAAGATAAAGCTTCAACGGGCGTCTATCGGCATCAACCGACGTCCGAATAAAGAAAGGAAAGCTTCACGGGGGTCCTAGAACACAAAAGCTGGCCAAAACAAGTTGAGACGGCCGTCCCAAGCTACCCTGGCCAAGTGGGACGGTCGTCCCAAGTGAGAATGGCCATCCCACTCTTCAAGTGGTGGTCCCAAAGGGAAAATATTCAATTAAGATGGTCGTCCCAACCTAGATGGCCGTCCCAACCCAGATGGTCGTCCCAAATTGCCAGGCTGCGAAAACTATAAATAGGAGGCTCATTTGCCACTTTTTCACACACCAGACAACTCCCAGTACTTGTCTTCTCTTCCTACTTCGAATGAACTCTCTGATTGCCTTAATAAGGTAACAATCAGTTAAGGAATTACATTCTAGCATTCGATTCTTCTGTAAAATTTAGTAGAGTCGGTATTGTATTCGGAGAGGAGAGTCTTTGTAGAGCGAAGGATTGCCAAAATGCATCGTCACGATTAAAGATTCGCAATACAAAGCTTGCTACGGAGGTTCTTTTCATTTCTCTTCTCCTTTACTGCTTTATTTATTGCTTTATGTATGCAATATAAAATAAGATCATGTAGATAGCCATTTCTTAAATATTATGCAATAAAATAGGGTAATCGCGTAATTTCTTATAATATTCACTTAAATGAATTAATCCGTCATAGGGAACCTGAAAAGGGGCGTTGTGGGGTGCTAACACCTTCCCCACACGTAACTAACTCCCTTACCTAACTCTGGTTATAATGGCCAAGTTTGGTTTTTATTAAAATCAACACCTTTTTATCCTTTTCCAATGTTTACGGTCAAAACATTGGTGGCGACTCCAAAAGAACCCTTTTTCGAAAACCTTGCTTTTATTATAGGATAGTTCAGTTGTTGAGCACCTCGGAAGCAATGAACATATTTTAACAAAAACGCGAGTCTTAACCATCTTTTCGGACCGCTCGCATAAACGTTCGAGATGTCCCAGGACGTTGGAACGGACAGCGGCGACAATGGATATCCCCAGTGAAATGCAAAGTCTTCACTCCCAAGAAAGCCTCTGCCTAAGGCAAGCAAAAAGCCGATATCCCCAAGAAATGGGAAATCAACCTATAAGAGGTAATACAAGTCCAAAGCACAAAGCTTCCAATAAAGCATCTACATACTCAGAGGTATTATCAAGAGCGAATATCCTCAAGCAGAACATCGGCCTATTCAGAGGCGAAAAACGGTAAAAGTCTTCACTATCACTGAAGCACATGCCTAAAAACAAGAGGCACAATAAAAAAACCACAAATCCCCAGGATATTATTGCCTAAAATAAGAGGCAACCAACAAGAAATCCCCTGCAAGACCGGATGGCTAAAAGCCAAAAACGAAGAATCCCTGGCAAGACCGGATAGCTAAAAGGAAAAGCCAAAAACAAAGAAATCCCCGGTAAAACCGGATGACTAAAAAAGAAAAGTCAAAAAGAAAATCAATCATTCCCCATGGAATAGGCGCATGATCAAAGACAATAACCCGCCAACACATCTCCAAAAACCAGATGAGGGTTTGTACTCATCAATCAAAAGACTAAATGTCGAAAAAGAACATCCCAAGAGCCTTATAAAATAGGGTTCGTACCAGGTGAGGGTAGGTACTCACCAAGAGCCTTATACAATAGGGTTCGTACCGGGTGAGGGTAGGTACTCACTAGAGCCTTATAGAATAGGGTTCGTACCAGGTGGGGGTAGGTACCCACAAGAGCCTTATAGAATAGGGTTCGTACTAGGTGGGGGTAGGTACCCACAAGAGCCTTATAGAATAGGGTTCGTACCAGGTGGGGGTAGGTACCCACAAGAGCCTTATAGAATAGGCTTCATACCAGGTGGGGGTAGGTACCCACAAGAGCCTTATAGAATAGGGTTCGTACTAGGTGGGGGTAGGTACCCACAAGAGCCTTATAGAATAGGGTTTGTACCAGGTGGGGGTAGGTACCCACAAGAGCCTTATAGAATAGGGTTCGTACCAAGTGGGGGTAGGTACCCACAAGGGCCTTATAGAATAGGGTTCGTACCGGGTGAGGGTAGGTACTCACCAGAGCCTTATAGAATAGGGTTCGTACCAGGTGGGGGTAGGTACCCACAAGAGCCTAATAGAATAGGGTTCGTACCAGGTGGGGGTAGGTACCCACCAAAGCCTTATAAAATAAGGTTTATACCGGATGAGGGTAGGTATTCATCAGAATCTAGCAAAAGTGCAGATTCGTTCCAGGTGGGGGTAGGTATCCACCAAAGCCTTATAAAATAAAGGTTTATACCGGATGAGGGTAGGTACTCATCAGAATCTAGCAAAAGTTCAGATTCGTACCAGGTGGGGGTAGATACCCACCAGAGCCTTATAGAATAGGGTTCGTACCAGGTGGGGATAGGTACCCACAAGAGCCTTATAGAATAGGGTTTGTACCAGGTGGGGGTAGGTACCCACAAGAGCCTTATAGAATAGGGTTCGTACCAGGTGGGGGTAGGTACCCACAAGAGCCTTATAGAATAGGGTTCGTACCAGGTGGGGGTAGGTACCCACAAGAGCCTTATAGAATAGGGTTCATACCAGGTGGGCATAGGTACCCACAAGAGCCTTATAGAATAGGGTTCGTACCAGGTGGGGGTAGGTACCCACAAGAGGCTTATAGAATAGGGTTTGTACCAGGTGGGGGTAGGTACCCACAAGAGCCTTATAGAATAGGGTTTGTACCAGGTGGGGGTAGGTACCCACAAGAGCCTTATAGAATAGGGTTCGTACCAGATGGGGGTAGGTACCCACAAGAGCCTTATAGAATAGGGTTCGTACCAGGTGGGGGTAGGTACCCACGAAAGCCTTATAAAATAAGGTTTATACCGGATGAGGGTAGGTATTCATCAGAATCTAGCAAAAGTGCAGATTCGTTCCAGGTGGGGGTAGGTATCCACCAAAGCCTTATAAAATAAAGGTTTATACCGGATGAGGGTAGGTACTCATCAAAATCTAGCAAAAGTGCAGATTCGTACTAGGTGGGGGTAGATACCCACCATAGCCTTATAGAATAGGGTTCGTACCAGGTGGGGATAGGTACCCAAAAGAGCCTTATAGAATAGGGTTTGTACCAGGTGGGGGTAGGTACCCACAAGAGCCTTATAGAATAGGGTTCGTACCAGGTGGGGGTAGGTACCCACAAGAGCCTTATAGAATAGGGTTTGTACCAGGTGGGGGTAGGTACCCACAAGAGCCTTATAGAATAGGGTTCGTACCAGATGGGGGTAGGTACCCACAAGAGCCTTATAGAATGGGGTTCGTACGAGGTGGGGGTAGGTACCCACAAGAGCCTTATAAAAAATAAGGTTTATACCGGATGAGGGTAAGTACTCATCAGAATCTAGCAAAAGTGCAGATTCGTACCAGATGGGGGTAGGTACTCACCAAAGCCTTGTAAATTAAGGTTTATATCGGATGAGGGTAGGTACTCATCAGAATCTAGCAAAAAATGCAGATTCGTACCAGGTGGGGGTAGGTACCCACCAGAGCCTTGTCGCCACCGTAAAAAATGAGGGCGGTCGGAGCGACGCGATGGTTTCTGACTCTCTTGATTTTCGCGTTTTTATTGGTGGCTACAACGTTTTTAGGTTGTCCTATAACCGGGCTGAACCTAGGGGCGAGGTTTTCGAAAGGGTGCTCTTGGATTGTCCGATAACTGGGCTAATCCAAGAGCTAGTTTTTGAGGGTTCTCTGGAGTCGCCACCGATGTTTTTACCGGAAACATCGGAAAAGGAGTTTAAAAGGCGTTGGTTTTCAAAAAACCAACTTTGGTCATTAGAACCAGAGTTGGGTAAGGGAGTTAGTTACGCGTAAAGGAAGTGTTAGTTCCTTTACGACACCCCTTTCGGGTTCCCTATGATAGGCCAACTATTCTGTTGATAAATAAACCGAAAAAATACGCTTTTGCCCTTTTATTTTGCGGAATTTAAATATTACGACTACATGGCCCTAATGTCTATTGCATAATTTAAATAAAGCAGTAAAAGGTAGAGAAAGAGAGTAGAGACCTCCGAAGCAAGCTTTCTATTTAATTTTTGTAAATAGGGTGCTTTACGGCAGCCCTTCACTCTACACGACGTCGGAAAGCCTCTCGAAACGCTTTAAAAACACTCTAAAGACACTCAGAAGCTCCGGAATTGCGTCAGAGGGATTCTAGAGAGAGAAACTATTGATGTGACTAGAGAGATGTAGACCCCTAATTTTGCCCGGCCTCTCAAAAGAAAAAGCTAGAGGAACTTCACCCGAAGATGGAGTTCATCCGGCTTCCCAAAAACGAGGAAACCTCCCGCAACCAATACAGAGATCGCTCGTCTACACGATAACGAACAAAGGAGACTTCCTACACGAAGATAAAGCTTCAACGGACACCTATCGGCATCAACAGGCCGTCCCAAACACAACAAGTGGTCCCAAACACAACAGGTGGTCCCGAAACGCGAAAACTGGCCAGAACAGGTTGAGACGGCCGTCCCAAGTTGGGACGGCCGTCCCAACCCTCCAGATTCAGTTGGGACGCGCGTCCCGAAGTTGGGACGGCCGTCCCAAGGCCAATTTCAAGTGGGACGGCCGTCCCAGGTCCCCTGGTGGTCTCGCCCTGTGTAAAAATGACATTTGGGACGGCCATCCCAGTCCAGACGGCCGTCCCAACCCAGACGGTGGTCCCAAGGTGCGCCAGCTGCGAAAACTATAAATAGGAGGCTCATTTGCCACTTTTTCACAACACAGACACTCCAGAAGAGCTCTGAAACACTCAGAGCACTTGTCTATTTCTCTCCCTCTCTCGAATGATCTTTCCGATTGCCTTAAATAGGTAACAATCGGTTAAGGAATTATATTCCGGCATTTGATTCTTCTTTAAATTTTTAGTGGAGTCGATCTTGTATTGGTGAGGAGAGTCTGTATAGAGAGAGGGTTGCCAAAACGCAGCCTCATAGTTCGAGATTCTCAATATAAAGCTTGCTACGGAGGTTCTTTTCAATTCCCTTCTCTTTTATTGCTTTATTTATTGTTTGATTTTATTTATTATGTCATGTAGAATAAAATCATGTAGATAGCCATTTTAATATCTCTTTTATTGCTTTATTTAGCTTTATTTATATAAAATTATGTAGATAGTCATTTCAATATTATGCAATAAAATAGGGTAATCGCGTAATTTCTCATAATCTTCACTTAATGAATTAATCCGTCATAGGGAACCCGAAAGGGGCGTTGTGGGGTGCTAACACCTTCCCCACACGTAACTAACTCCCTTACCCAACTCTGGTTATTACGGCCAAGTTGTTTTTTTTATATAAAATCAACGCCTTTGTTTTCCCTTTCCAATGTTTCTGGTCAAAATATTGGTGGCGACTCCATAAGAACCCCTTTTCGAAAACCTTGCTTTTATTAGAGGATAATTCAATTGTCAAACACCTCGGAAGCAATGAACACATTTTAAAACAAATACGCGAGTCTAAACCATCTTTTCGCGACCGCTCACATAAACGTTCGAGACGTCCTCCGACGTCGGAATGGGACGGCGGCGACAGATGGCGACTCCACTGGGGAAGCTAGAGAGTTGATCCCATTTAGTGACAGATAAATTCAAACTAAGTAAAGATTTGAAATTACGCCTTTACCCTTCTGTATGTTTTTATCGTATGGCTTTATATAACTGCTGTATGATTATTTCTGTAATTGTTTGAAATATAAATTGCACACAAAAACCCTTACACACAACAGTCCCTCTATACCCGGGGGCAAGAGTGAATATCTATAGGGAGTGGGTGGCAGATACGATCGGTTAGTTGGCACACGGGGCTACTACCGTTGTCGGAAAACCACCAACTCAAGGTGATAACTCTCTTCTTTCGGTCTAAGGGTGTCGCCACGGAGTTCCGTGCATGACCCGAGGACTGAGAGATTGAGAGGTCCCTATAATGGGGGCACCTTGGGGACCTTTGGCCTGGTGAGAACAGTTAGAACCACCTAAACCAAGCACGTTTCTGCAGGAAAACCCTACCTCGTGATTAAATAAGCGTGGCTCTGCTCGTGGATGTATGAATTGTGTGTACATACGTTTGCTGCATTTGTATTGATGCATTAGCATAGGGTAATCATACAACAAAAAAAAATGAAAAAACAAGTTAAAATCATAAAAATACCTTTATTATAAAATAAAAAAAAATTATTAATAAAAGTCTCATAATTCATATCACCTTTTCTTCATCAAAAATAAAAAGGGAAGAAAATAGGACTCTCTTCATCAAAATCCATAAACATTCATATAGATAAGTTTTCTTTTCGAGAAAAACCCAGTACTACCATGAATCATATTAGGAACAAAACATGATAATACTTAGAAAAACAAACACTTGCATACACGCATTTACAAAAACTCATCCTCATATCATGCATTTTCATTTCTGCTAGACAATGGAGGGATCCAGTAATAGACAGTTAAAGAAAGTGGAGATCCTTCTATGCCGTGTAGAGAAGTTAAGGCATTTGTGTACATGTATGCCGCCAGAGGTCTATGTTAACTTTGAGAAGTCTTACGGAAGAATTCTTGACCTCCTGAAAATCAGCATTGATCCAATATTTGTTAGAGCATTGGTCCACTTCTGGAGTCCCGATTTACACTGCTTCGAATTCTCGCAGTTTGACTTGGTACCAACCTTAGAAGAATATGAACTCATGGTTAGATGGCCTCAATCAGTTGGGATTTATGTCTGCTCAGGAGAATATACGGCCGTGAGTAAGGTTGCTACTATTATACGACTGCCTCCTCATCAATCTACCCTAGAGGGAAAAGGGAATATCAGAGGTTGGAAAATGGCTATAATAGAAGACCACTTAGTCTCTTTAGCTGAAAAGAAGGACTGGTCTACATTCAACAAGACTCTAGCATTAGCAATGTTCGGAATCATATTATTCCCATTCCATGTGAACATCGTGGATCATGCTGCAATGGACGCATTCTTTGCCTGGGATGTATATTCACAGAGTCCTATACCTGCAATCCTTGCTGATACCCTGCTTTCTGTAGAATTTTGCCGACAGAGACAGGGAAAAACACTCAGATGTTGTACTTCACTGCTATATGTATGGGGTGTTACTCACTTTTACGCCTCAAGCCACATGGGTGTATTTCCTGACCCTTTAAGAAGTTTCTCAAGAATCCCTCTTCAACATCGTCAAGCTTTAGAGTGGAAAGCCGAGTTAGAAAACTGGAGCATAGAGCATGTATCTTGGGTTTGTCCTTGGTTCCGACCCGGTTATATTCTGGTACGATGCGGAGATTACCTGAGCATACCACTTCTAGGTCTCAGAGGTTGTATAACCTACTCTCCTAAAATGGCTATGAGACAACTTATGAGAACCCAGATTGCGCCAACCCAAGAAGAGCTCAGAGGACTGAGTCTGTGCCACTATTCCCATAGCTTTGAAGAAGTATCTGCTGTCCGGAAAGCATGGGAAAGACCAGTCTACATGGGGGACAAAGAACTTGGAAAGACTCAGGTATCTACATCCCGCGAGTACGAGGAATGGAGGAAAAATAGAGGGATACCCCAACCATCTGTTACAATCACTACAACTTTAGTGAATGAAGAGCTGCAATTACAAGTCAATGCATTACATAAAAAGGTTGAAGTCATGGAAGCTCAGCTAAGAGCCTTCGAAGGAAAAGAGCAAGAATCAGCCCTTATAATAGATGGTCTAAAAAGGCAATGCAAAAAGAAGGACCATGAGATAGAGCTTCTCAAGAATGATTATGCTGACTACCAAGAAGAAGCTAGACAAGCATTGAAGATGCCGAGGCTTGAGCAAGATAGCCTATTCCGGGACATGAGCGATGAAATAGCACATCTTGAGAGTACGCTTGCAGAACAGGCAAAAACGATCAAGCTAATACATGATGATCTAGCGAATACTCGGTCAGAAGCACAAAAGTGGTGGGAAACCGCTGAAAAATACAGAGAAGACCTGGAGGAGCTACGTAAAAAAGAAAAAGATGGATTAGCTCAATACGGTCAACTACTTCGTGAAAGAGACCAAGTAA
This sequence comes from Sphenostylis stenocarpa, assembly GCA_963425845.1. Classification (NCBI taxonomy): domain Eukaryota; kingdom Viridiplantae; phylum Streptophyta; class Magnoliopsida; order Fabales; family Fabaceae; genus Sphenostylis; species Sphenostylis stenocarpa. Next base: position 23,964,286 of record OY731401.1, on the reverse strand, counting down.
GAGAGAGGTCTGACCAGCAGCATGCTTTGATCGTTCATCTAGGAGAAAAGATGAGAGTGGCTTGTCGAGATAGTGAAGATATGAGTCAGGCAGTACATGAGCAAATCAAGATACTCGGAAACCATGTGAGAACAGCTGAGGATGAATTACGAAGAAAGCCTAATTTACCTATAGGATTCTTCAAGCTTTTCCGTTTTTGTCAGCACCTGCTTCAAAGCATTGTATAGAAGGATTTACACTTTCTAATAAAAAGATTTTTTTTCCTTAAATTGTCTATTGCATTCATAAATTGCATACATTCACATATCCCTCCTCATTTTAATAAATAAAGATAATAAAAAGAAAGGATTAAGCTGATGTGCTTTCCACGAATCGGAAAAATGGAAAAGAAGCCTTTCGTCATCAAAATCTCTACGACGGTCAATAAATCCGAAGACGATAACAAACAAGCATCGTTAATCATTCCAATCGATAAAAGGGAAGAAACAATAACGCCTTTACATTTATTTGTACCTCGTCCTTTCCCTTATTCATCAAATAAAGCTGTACCCTGGAGATACTCAGAAGAATCGACGGTCAATCAAGACATCTCCAACATAGCCGGTATTGGGGGCATGACAAGAAGCGGAAGAATATATTCCCCCAAGGAATTACAAGATAATATTCCTAAAGATAAAATGAAAAATAAAGCCGAAGAAGAAAAGGAATCCAAGGAGGAGACAGATGAGCTACTCCAGGTACATAAGACAAAGTGAGTACTCTATTATTGATCAACTCAATCGTACTCCAAGCAAAGATAACTTTGTTATCACTCATCATGAGTTCGGAACCGCATCGAAGCGCACTATTAAAGGTTTTGAATGAATCATTCGTTCCACATGCAATATCCCAAGACAAGTTTGAAGGAATTATTGGTAATATCACAGCTAATAATCACCTTACTTTCACAAATGAAGAACTCCCTTTAGAAGGGTCAAATCACAACAAGCCCTTGCATATTTCTGTTAAATGCAAGGAATATCTCATTTCCAAAGTCCTAGTGGATAATGGGTCATCCCTAAACGTTATGCCTAAAGGCACACTCGACAAGATAACAGTGCAAGGAACCCACATGCACCCGAGTAATACAATTGTTCGAGCCTTTGATGGATCAAGACGTGAGGTAATAGGAGAAATTAGCCTACCAATTCAAATCGGACCTGCTACCTTTAACATAGACTTCCACGTGATGGATATCACGCCAGCATACAGTTGTCTCCTTGGTAGACCTTGGATTCATAGCGCTAAGGCAATACCTTCGACGCTCCACCAGAAAGTCAAGTTTGTGACAAATGCTAAACTAGTCACAGTTCAAGCTGAAGAAGACTTTCTAATAAGCAAACCGTCTGTCCAACCATATGTGGATGCGGCTGAAGAGGCTCTTGAAACATCTTTTCAAGCACTCGAAATTGCCAATATCGAAAGACTCCCTAGTAGCATGAAGGGGGCCCAGATGATGAAAAGATATGGATATCGCCCAGGACAGGGACTTGGAAAGAACGCTCAAGGAATAAGAGAGCCACCAGATTTCAAAGATAATCCGCTAAAGTATGGATTAGGGTATGACCCTACAAAAGATCAAGCCAAACGGAAAATAGGGAAGTCTTACCCCTCAAAGATGGTATTCCGAAAAGGAGGGGTGTTAGCGCAAAGGGTAGCGTTAGTCATTAGGTGTCCTTCTTCCGATTCTAAGGGATGTAAATCTAGTGACTATTAGAGATCACTCCTCGGGGTTTGCCCGTCCCCCGAGCATCTTTAGGGCACACATTTCCCTGAAATTACAAAAGAATGCTATTCTTACTATCTGCTTCTTTTCTTGCTAAATGTATCTATACCCCATTTTAATAAACAAAGTTTAGATAAATGTTTTGTTCTAAATGCGTCAGAATAATTAAAGCGCCGCAAAGAAAAGTCAAAAAAATGATTGATTAACTAGAAACACAAATGAAATCTATCTTGACAAAATCAAGTTTCGACAATGTCGTGCGAAAAAATATACGCATATAAAAGAAAAGCCCGTTGAGGCCAAAGGCCGAGACAAAAGATAAAAGGGCAAAATACCCGGCGGGAAACCCACAAAGGGGGCCGCACAAAAGTTAGGGTAAACCCAGCAGGAGACCCGAACAATAATAAAGGGTAACCTAGGCAAAAGTTAGGGTTATGAAAAGTCCGCTAGGTATTCCTAAAAAATAAATACAAAAAGGAAACCTAGACAAAAGTTAGGACAAAAAGCACAGCATCCTAGGCTGAAAACTCGAAAGGGCGGACTAGGAAAGTTAGTCAATCAGCCAAGAAGGTGCCATAAAACAGTAAACAACGACGCCACATCATAAGAATGAAACATTTCTCTAAACTAGCCTAAACACAGACCAACCTTGGCTAGCCATTCTTACAAAAACCTCTATTATAAAAAATATCCCTCTAAAACACAAGCCTTTGTTGTAAATCCTTTTCTTTCTCTTCTCTTGACCATTTCACTATAAAGCATTCAAGTAATAAAGGGGAATGTGGTAACATAGTGATCAATAGGAAGGTTGAAATCCCTAAGGAAAGGAAGAAGGACATTGACATGGCAGTTGCTCTACGAATGAAAGATCACGCTGGCTGATCTTTTTATAGTCTACTGCATGCATCAGGGACACCGATGCAACCCAGGATACGCCTTCCTGAAGGCTGTAAAGGAATGCGGTACTCGGGGACCAGCGGGAGCGACTTAAACCCTATCATCTCGATTTCATGGGATATGCGCGATTTCAATATGCCGTAAGATATCCCTACTACCTCAGAATCCCAGCAGCAGTCACGAGATTCTGATTTCCCCGGCCTGTACCGACGCCTGGACGAGGAGCATGCATACATGGAAGGAGAGTTCCAGTTCATACGCCAGCAGTTTGGCTAGCTAACTGTCAGGCAAGACAGGACGGACCGCCAGATAGAGAGCCTGGTCCAGACTCAGGCGAGATTCCAGCACCGTCTACTCCGCCGCTTCCCTTCACCAGTACCATCTGCCCATTCCAGCCCAGAGGCAGACGATTAGGATTTATTTATATAGCTTTCTGGTGTCTTAAATATGCTTGAAATGTATCCAACAAAAAGCAGTAATGAATAAAAATCGTTATTTCTGTTTTACACTTCGCATTCAAAAAGCCCATGTGTACAGAGTAAAAGGCACACATGATCTACTAAAAAGCCAGATTTCAAAACAGCTCGCGATAAAAACTAAACCGCGATGGAAAAAGGCGAAATCTGAACCACTTTAGCAAAATAAAGAGCTTCAAAGAAACTGGCTCCAATCACCAACCTTCTACACCAATAAAAGAAGGTACATCAAAAACAAAAAAGCCAACGGAAAGGCTTGATAATCCCCAAGAGGATCCTTGCCTACTCCAAAGGCAAAACAAAAAGCTTACTCCCTGACTCAACACCACCACATGAGTCATCAAACATAGTCATTCAAAGCTGCAATCAGCATCCTTCCATCCAAGAAAGAAGGACACCATCAAAATGAAAAAGCCAAATGGAAAGGCTTGACCATCCCCAAGAGGATCCTTGCCTACTCCAAAGGCAAAACAAAAAGACTACTTCACGACTCAGCTTCATCGCCACATGAGTCATCAAACACACTCATGCAAGAGTCTCCGTTACTTCCCCAAAGCAGAATAAGGAGAATAAGGACTACATAAGAGTCCATCAAAGAAAATACGAAATCAAATCCTCCACATCATTAAGGGGCGACCAAAGAAGAAAGAAAAGAAAAACTTTTTATCCCCTAACGGAGGCCACCACAAGAAAAAGGTCAAATAAATGTCTCCTAACAGAGCATATCAAGAAACGTCTACAAAAGGAGGAAAACAAAAGATTTTTTCCATCTTCCAACTCAAATAAGAGCTTCACAAAAGTCGGAGCCAAGACTCCATCATAAAAAATCAAACCAAGGATTTGATCCCCAAGAAACAAAGAAAAATTCCTCAGGGATCACCAAAAAGAAAAGAGGAAGAAAAAATATATATCCTTTCTCATCCAAAGATCAAGCCAATGTGCATAAAAGGAGCACATATGCAACAACTAAATCGCAAAAAAAAGAGAAATTGCAAGAAAAGGGTAGAAACCCATTCCCCAGCAGGAATAAGAGCATAGGCAAAGCCAGCTCAAACAAATAAATGGTCAAAAACTCCATTCCTCCCTTAGGGGCAATCCAAAATAAGATCTCCGGAATGAAATCAATTCCCCAGCAGATCACCGAAAAGAAAATCCCCATCGAGCCTACCAAATGAAGGCAAAACTACAAAGTTTATATCCTCAGGGAATCGCGTATAAATTCCCAAATACATATATCCCCAGTGAAAAGCAAAGTCTGCACTTCTAACAGGCAAGCAGAAAGCCAATATCCCCAAGAAACGGGAAATCAGCCTATGCAAGAGGCAATCCAAAACCTAAGTCTTCACCACTATTGAAGCATATGCCTAAATCAACAGGCACAACCAAATAGAAATCACATCCCCAAGTGGGTTCTTGCCTAAACAAAAGACACAATCAACAAAAAGCTCAAATCCCCAGAGGATTTCCGCCTGATCAAGAGGCGCAACCAAACAAGAATCTCCCCAAGTGAATTTCCGCCTAATCAAGAGGCGCAACTAATAGAAAACAAATCCCCAGAGGATTCCTGTCTAAAAAAGAGGCAATCAAAAATCCTCGGCAAAGACCGGATGGCTAAAAGAAGAAGCCAAAACAATGAAATCCCCATGGCTAAACAGAAAAGCCAAAATCAAAGAATCCCCGGCAAAAGCCGGATGGCTAAAATAAGAAAAGCCAAAATACAGAAATCCCTGGTAAAACCAGATGACTAAAATAGAAAAGTCAAAAAGAAAAAATTACTCCCCAGAGACGCATGACCAAAAACAGTAAGCCGTTAACTCATCTCCAAAATAGATGATCATAGGATTGACTACAAAAAAGTTCATCCTATAAAGCCTTGTGAAAAAGGCTTATCATTCACACCGGGTGGGGGTGTGTACTCACCTAAACCTTGTGAAAAAGGTTTATCATTCACACCGGGTGGGGGTGTGTACTCACCTAAACCTTGTGAAAAAGGTTTATCATTCACACCGGGTGGGGGTGTGTACTCACCTAAACCTTGTGAAAAAGGTTTATCATTCACACCGGGTGGGGGTGTGTACTCACCTAAGCCTTGTGAAAAAGGCTTATCATTCACACCGGGTGGGGGTGTATACTCACCTAAGCCTTGAAGAATGAGGCTTATCATTCACATCGGGTGGGGGTGTGTACTCACCTAAACCTTGTGAAAAAGGTTTATCATTCACACCGGGTGGGCGTATGTACTCACCTAAACCTTGTGAAAAAGGTTTATCATTCACACCGGGTGGGGGTGTGTACTCACCTAAACCTTGTGAAAAAGGTTTATCATTCACACCGGGTGGGGGTGTGTACTCACCTAAGCCTTGCAGAAAAAGACTTATCATTCACACCGGGTGGGGGTATGTACTCACCTAAACCTTGTGAAAAAGGTTTATCATTCACACCAGGTAGGGGTGCGTACTCACCTAAGCCTTGAAGAATGAGGCTTATCATTCACACCAGGTGGGGGTGCGTACTCACCTAAGCCTTAAAGAATGAGGCTTATCATTCACACCAGGTGGGGGTGCGTACTCACCTAAGCCTTGCAGAAAAAGGCTTATCATTCACACCGGGTGGGGGTGTGTACTCACCTAAACCTTGTGAAAAAGGTTTATCATTCACACCGGGTGGGGGTGTGTACTCACCTAAACCTTGTGAAAAAGGTTTATCATTCACACCGGGTGGGGGTGCATACTCACCTAAGCCTTGAAGAATGAGGCTTATCATTCACACCAGGTGGGGGTGCGTACTCACCTAAGCCTTAAAGAATGAGGCTTATCATTCACACCGGGTGGGGGTGTGTACTCACCTAACCTTGTGAAAAAGGTTTATCATTCACACCGGGTGGGGGTGTGTACTCACCTAAACCTTGTGAAAAAGGTTTATCATTCACACCGGGTGGGGGTGCATACTCACCTAAGCCTTGTGAAAAAGGTTTATCATTCACACCGGGTGGGGGTGCATACTCACCTAAGCCTTGAAGAATGAGGCTTATCATTCACACCAGGTGGGGGTGCGTACTCACCTAAGCCTTAAAGAATGAGGCTTATCATTCACACCGGGTGGGATGCGTACTCACCTAGGCCTTGTAGAACGAGGCTTATCAAAAATGCATCAGGTGGAGTAAAAATACTCACCGGGAGCATTGTAAAAAATGGGTACAAAGACCTTACTTCTATTAAAGGATAGTTTGGTGATTGAGCACCTCGGAAGTAAGTACCCATAAGAGTTTAAGCAAAACGTAAACTCATACCAGGTGAGGGTAAGTACTCACCAAAACCTTGCAGAATAAGGTTCATACCTAGTGGGGGTAGGTACCCACAAAAGTCTAGTAAAAATACAGACTTATACCCGGTGAGGGTAAGTACTCACCAAAGTCTTAACAAAGGGAGGCTCAAACCAGATAGGGGTTAGTACCTATCAAAATATTTATCATCTGGAGGATCAACAAGGAGCAGCATCCGAAGGATGACCGGGCAAAAGGGTTAACTCCTTCCCCTACCAACTAATTTTGTCGGCATATTAAAACCAACGAATTAGTTAGGCAGATGAAGGGGGGGCAGCTGTAGACCCCTAATTTTGCCCGGCCTCTCAAAAGAAAAAGCTAGAGGAACTTCACCCGAAGATGGAGTTCATCCGGCTTCCCAAAAACGAGGAAACCTCCCGCAACCAATACAGAGATCGTTCGTCTACACGATAACGAACAAAGGAGACTTCCTACACGAAGATAAAGCTTCAACGGACACCTATCGGCATCAACAGGCCGTCCCAAACACAACAAGTGGTCCCAAACACAACAGGTGGTCCCAAACACAACAGGTGGTCCCAAACACAACAGGTGGTCCCAAACGCAACAGGTGGTCCCAAACGCAACAGGTGGTCCCAAACGCAACAGGTGGTCCCAAACACAACAGGTGGTCCCGAAACGCGAAAACTGGCCAGAACAGGTTGAGACGGCCGTCCCAAGTTGGGACGGCCGTCCCAACCCTCCAGATTCAGTTGGGACGCGCGTCCCGAAGTTGGGACGGCCGTCCCAAGGCCAATTTCAAGTGGGACGGCCGTCCCAGGTCCCCTGGTGGTCTCGCCCTGTGTAAAAATGACATTTGGGACGGCCATCCCAGTCCAGACGGCCGTCCCAACCCAGACGGTGGTCCCAAGGTGCGCCAGCTGCGAAAACTATAAATAGGAGGCTCATTTGCCACTTTTTCACAACACAGACACTCCAGAAGAGCTCTGAAACACTCAGAGCACTTGTCTACTTCTCTCCCTCTCTCGAATGATCTTTCCGATTGCCTTAAATAGGTAACAATCGGTTAAGGAATTATATTCCGGCATTTGATTCTTCTTTAAATTTTTAGTGGAGTCGATCTTGTATTGGTGAGGAGAGTCTGTATAGAGAGAGGGGTTGCCAAAACGCAGCCTCATAGTTCGAGATTCTCAATATAAAGCTTGCTACGGAGGTTCTTTTCAATTCCCTTCTCTTTTATTGCTTTATTTATTGTTTGATTTTATTTATTATGTCATGTAGAATAAAATCATGTAGATAGCCATTTTAATATCTCTTTTATTGCTTTATTTAGCTTTATTTATATAAAATTATGTAGATAGTCATTTCAATATTATGCAATAAAATAGGGTAATCGCGTAATTTCTCATAATCTTCACTTAATGAATTAATCCGTCATAGGGAACCCGAAAGGGGCGTTGTGGGGTGCTAACACCTTCCCCACACGTAACTAACTCCCTTACCCAACTCTGGTTATAACGGCCAAGTTGTTTTTTTTATATAAAATCAACGCCTTTGTTTTTCCTTTTCCAATGTTTCTGGTCAAAATATTGGTGGCGACTCCATAAGAACCCCTTTTCGAAAACCTTGCTTTTATTAGAGGATAATTCAATTGTCAAACACCTCGGAAGCAATGAACACATTTTAAAACAAATACGCGAGTCTAAACCATCTTTTCGCGACCGCTCGCATAAACGTTCGAGACGTCCTCCGACGTCGGAATGGGACGGCGGCGACAAGAGATAGTGAAAAAGCTATGAGAAATGAGGGGAAGGGAGACCCTATTTATAGGGATTCGCGCCTGTCAGGTTGAGACGGCCGTCTCGTCTGACAAGGTTGAGACGGCCGTCTCGACATTCCAGACGGCTATCTCACCTTGCAGGAATGGCGAGACGGCGGTCTCGCCTTTCGCGAGTAGCGAGACGGCGGTCTCACCAAACAAGACGGTGGTCTCGAATCCGAGACGGCGGTCTCGACCCCAAAAGGCGAAAATCCTTATTTTTGTGCCAAAAATCCCTCCTATCCTAGTATGGGGCCTAATAGTCTCTCCTAGTGGCTTCTTAGGCTTTGTCCATCTTCGAAAAGGAGGTCTTCTGATCTTTATTGTGATACCGGGCAAGATTTGGGGTCTACAAGCCTTATAAAATAAGGTTTGTACCGGATGAGGGTAGGTACTCATCAAAAACCTATAAAAATGCATCAGGTAGAGTAAAATACTCAACAGAGCATTACAAAAACGGGTTACAAATACCTTGGTTCTATTAGACGATAGTTCAAGTGTTGAGCACCTCGGAAGTAAGTACCCACAAGAGTTTAGCAAAATGCAAACTCGTACCGGGTGATGGTAGGTACTCACCAAAGCCTTGTAGAACAAGGTTCATACCAAGTGGGGGTAGGTACCCACAAGAACCTTATGGAATATGGTTCAGAATCTAGCAAAGAGTAGATTCATACCTAGTAGGGGTAGGTACCCACAAGAGTCTAGTGAAATGCAGACTCATACCTAGTGAGGGTAAGTACTCACCAGAGCCTTATAAAGTAAGGCTCAAACCAGATAGGGGTTGGTACCTATCAAAAATATTTATCATCCGGAGGATCAACTCTAAAAAGATCTCCTAATGACTAGGGTTTGCACCCCTCCTCTTCGGAAAATTTGCTTGAGTGTGCGAAGGGGAGACTTCCCTTTTCTTCTTTCCGCTCGACCCTTGGTAGGGTTATATCCTAGGCCATACTTGAAAGGATTGTCTTTGAATTATGGGGGTTCCCTCATGCCTTGGGAATCTGCCCCTAGTCCTTGTCCAGGATGGTAATCATGCTTCAACATCATGCGGGCTACCTTTGTGTTTTTGGGAAGTCGCTCTATACTGGCAATTTCGAGCGCTTGAAAAGATGTTTCAAGGGCCTCTTCAGCCGCATCCATATAAGGTTGGGTAGACGGTCCACTAATCAAAATGTCGTCTTCTGCTTGGACCGTGACCAATTTGTCATCCACTATGAACTTGACTTTCTGGTGGAGCGTTGAAGGTACTGCCTTAGCGTCATGAATCCAAGGCCTGCCGAGGAGACAACTATATGCTGGAGTAATATCCATTACATGGAAATCGACGTTGAAGATAATGGGGTCCAACTTGGATTGGCAAATTAACTTCTCCCACTACTTCTCGTTTAGATCCATCGAAGGCTCGAACGATGGTGCTGCTTGGGCGCAGACGGGTTCCTTGGATAGTCAACTTGTTGAGTGTGCACTTGGGCATTACATTCAAAGATGACCCGTTATCCACAAGAACTTTGGCGATGAGGTGCTCCTTGCATTTGACTGAGATATGCAAGGGCTTGTTGTGGTTTGACCCCTCGAGGGGGAGTTCTTCCTCCGTGAAGGTGAGGTGATCGCTTGTCGTGATATGACCGACGATCCTCTCAACCTTTTCTTGGGATATGGTATGAGATATGTGCACCTCACTCAAGACCTTCAGCAGGGCGTTTCTATGCGGTTCCGAGCTCGTTATCAAAGATAACAATGTAATCTTAGCGGGTGTACGATTGAGCTGGTCTATAATGGAATACTCACTTTGCCTTATGAACTGGAGTAATTCCTCTGTCTCCTCCTTGGATTCTTTATCTTCTTTTTCTTCTTCGGTCTTTTTATTTTTTCCTTTATTCTTGAGGACCTCTTCTTGTGTGTCCTTGGGGGAGTAGACTCTTCCACTTCTAGTCATGCCCCCAATGCCGGCTATATTTGTTATTTCTTCTTTTATTGGTGAAGATTTTCCATATCTCCACGGTACAACTTTATTCGATTCGTAGGGGAAAGGCCGTGGCATAAATAGTCGCACTGGTGTCCTTGCCCCCTTTTCCTTATTCTTGAGGACCAACGGTCGAGGCTTATTTTCCTCTTGCGGTGAGTCGACCATTGGGGTAAGCTTTATTAGGAGTGGCTTTCTCTCCATTCTTCTGATTTGGAAGACGTGTCAGTTAATCCTTCCTTTTTATTATCTTATTTATTAGGCATGAAGGAGGGAAAATTAAATATGCAAATGAATGTCATGCATGCAAGTAGACAATTTTGGAATAAAGAGGAATTTCATTTATCCATTCAGAAGGTGTACATTCCCCTACTCCATACTACGAAGCAACTTTTGGCAAAAACGGAAAAGCCTAAAGAAACCCACAGGCGGGTCCTGATCTCTATGTAGTTCTCTTTCGGCTTCCCGGACGTGACGAGTAAGTGCTTCGCTTTGCTTTTGGACCGCCTGGCTCATATCTTCGCTATATTTTTTAGCCTCTTTGATCTTCGCCTCTTGATGGACGACCAAGGCTTGCAGTTCGTCGAGTTTTACGACGGCTCGGTCTTTCTCTTGTAGTACCTGGCCATACTGAGCTAGCCTGTCTCTTTCCTTATAGCATAGCTCAGTGAGACTTTTGTTGAGTCTCCGGTTGGCGTCTTGCTCTTGGCGTATGTCTGACCGAGTCTTGGTGAGTTCTTGCAATAATTCCTTGATCGTTTGAGCTTGTTTTGTTGATTCGGCCTCAAGGTGTGTAGACTTGGCGGTTATCTCCTGAATTTGACTATCCGAGCTGGTTCTGGCAGTTTTGGATGCTCGGATAGCTTGCTCGTTGGAGTCAGCACACTGTTCCTTGAGGCGCTCTATTTCATGATCCTTTTTCTTGCATTGCCTTTGCAGACCATCAATGGTGAGGATAGATTCTTGCTCTCTTTCTTCAAGGGCCCTCATCTAGGGTCCCATGATTTCTATCCTCTGGGTCAAGGCATCGACTTGAGCCTGCAACTCTTCACTATTGGCGCTTGTAGTGAGTGTGGTGGATGGTTGAGACATCCCTCTTCTTTGTCTCCACACCTCATAGTCACTGGAGACAGTCACTCGAGCTTTTCCTAGCTCTCTATCTCCCATATAGACTGGTCTCTCCCATGCTCTTCTCACGGCTAGTGAGTTGGCGATTGTGCATGGGTCTCCGAAGAAACACAGTCCTCCGAGTTCCCCCCGAGAGATGGTAGTTTGGGTCCTCATGAGCTACCTCATAGCTACTCTAGGTGAGTAGGCTATGCAACCCCTGAGTCCTATCAAGGGTACGTGCAGATAGTCTCCACATTTGATGAGAACTGGGCCAGGTCGGAACCAAGGGCAGACCCAGGATATACTGTTGGCGTCCTTTTGTTCCAACTCGTCCCTCCATTCTGAAGTTAAGCGTCGTTGGAGAGGGATTTTGGAGAAGCTCCTTAAAGGATCGGGGAATATCCCCATGTGACTGGAGGCGTATAGGTGCGTAGCGCTCCACACGAATAGCAGTGAAGAGCAGCAGCGAAGTGTTTTTCCTTGCTTCTGGCAGCAAAATTCCACCGAGAGCAAGGTGTCGGCAAGAATGGCAGGCAAGGGACTCTTCGAGTTCACGTCCCAGGCGAAGAAGGCGTCCATGACAGCTTGATCCACTGTGTCGAGGTGGAAGGGAAACAAGATAGTTCCAAACATGATTAAAGCCAGGGTCTTGTTGAAGGCAACCCACTCTGTCCTTTCTGCCAAGTCGAACAGGTGGTCTTCTAACATTGAGACTTTCCAACCCTGGATGTTCCCTTTTCCTATTAGGGTAGTCTGCCGGAAGGGTAGTTGAATGATGGCAGCGACTTGTGCTGCAGGAGTATACGCCCCGTGGCGGACATGGACCCCAGCCGATTTGGGCCATTTCAACATAATCTCATACTCCTCCAAGGTAGGCACCATATTGAACTGCGGAAATTCGAAGCATCACAGACTAGAGTTTCAAAAATGAATTAATACCCTGAGGAACACTTGATTGACACAGATCTTTAGCAGGTCGAGAATCCGTCCATAGGATTTTTCAAAGTCGATGCGGACCTCTGGTGGCATTACCACGCAAAGCCGTTCCAACTTCTCAGTACAATATCGGGGAATATCCACCTTCTTCAATTGTCTACTAGTCCCCTCCATTTTCTAAAACCAAAATGCATATTTTATGAAAATGATGCTTATTTGAATGAATGTGAGTGTTTATTTTTGTTTATCATGTTTTGTATGGTATTTATATTTTTTCCGAAAAATAAACTACCTAAATGATTGATGTTTATGAATCAGGTCCCATTTATGGTTTTGAAAACAGATTTTATTTGGTATTTTATTTTTATTTATTTGTTTATTTTATAGCCTTTTATCTCTTCTGTCGGAACTGCGTGGCTACTTAGCTTACAAAGAACCTGAAACCAGGATAGCTAAAAGGCAGACTGTCCGAGATAAAATGTGGCTTTATGCGAAAAAAATATTTAGCGTCTCTTATCTCTTCTGTCGGAACTGCGTGGCTACTTAGCTTACAAAGAACCTGAAACCAGGCTAGCTAAAAGGCAGATTGTCCGAGATAAGGGTGTTTATTTGTAAAAATATTTTTTTGTGATGATTTTTTGTTGTTGTTTGGTTATGCTATGCAACAAACAAATGCAACAATCATATGCACACACAATTCGATCATCCACGAACAGGCGAGAATTCGTTTTTATCACGAGGTAGGGTTTTCCTGTAGAAAAGTGATTTGGCGAAGGTAGGTCTAACTGTTCTCACCAAGGCTAAGGCCCCCAAGGTGCCCCCATTATAGGGTCCCCACTCTCCAGCCTTCCGACAATGCTTATCACTAAGGCCATAGTCAGTCTTTGTGCCAAAAGAGGAAGGTTATCACCTTGAGTGGTGGTTTCCGATCACACCGGTGGGCACAAGGCCATCACTACAGCGAACCGTACCTGCCACCCACTCCCTATGGATTTCTCACTTGCCCCCGGGTATAGAGGGAACTGTTGTGTGCAAGGGTTTGTGTACAGTTTTTATTTTCAAACAATTGCGTAAGTATAAACAAACAACAGTTATTAAAGCCAAACAATAAAACATGTTATAATACAAGGTAGGGCAAAAGCGTTATTTTCTTGGTTTATTTATTTTTAAGCTGGCCCATCACTAAATGGGATCAACTCTCTAGGCTTCCCCAGTGAAGTTGCCATCTGTTGCCGCCGTAAAAAACAAGGGCGGTCGAAGCGACGCGATGGTTTCCGACTCTCTTGATTTTCACATTTTTCATTGGTGGTTACAACGCCTTTAGGTTGTCCGATAACCGGGCTGAACCTAGGGGCGAGGTTTTCGAAAGGGTGCTCTTGGATTGTCTGATAACCGGGCTAATCCAAGAGCTAGTTTTTGAGGGTTCTCTGGAGTCGCCACCGATGTTTTTACCGGAAACATCAGAAAAGGAGTTTAAAAGGCGTTGGTTTTCGAAAAACCAACTTTGGTCATTAGAACCAGAGTTGGGTAAGGGAGTTAGTTACGCGTAAAGGAAGTGTTAGTTCCTTTACGACACCCCTTTCGGGTTCCCTATGATAGGCCAACTATTCTATTGATAAATAAACCGGAAAAATACGCTTTTGCCCTTTTATTTTGTGGAATTTAAATATTACGACTACATGGTCCTAATGTCTATTGCATAATTTAAATAACGCAGTAAAAGGTAGAGAAAGAGAGTAGAAACCTCCGAAGCAAGCTTTCTATTTAATTTTTGTAAATAGGGTGCTTTGTGGCAGCCCTTCACTCTACACAGCGTCGGAAAACCTCTCGAAACGCTTTAAAAACACTCTAAAGACACTCAGAAGCTCCGGAATTGCGTCGGAGGGATTCTAGAGAGAGAAACTATTGATGTGACTAGAGAAAGAGTGAAAAAGCTGTGAGAAATGAGGGGAAGGGAGGCCCTATTTATAGGGATTCGCGCCTGTCAGGTCGAGACAGTCGTCTCGTCTGACAAGGTCGAGACGGCCGTCTCGACATTCCAGACGGTCGTCTCGCCTTGCAGGAATGGCGAGACGGCGGTCTCGCCAAACGAGACGGCGGTCTCGCCTTTCACGAGTGGTGAGATGGCGGTCTCGCCAAATGAGACGGCGGTCTCGACCCCAAAAGGCGAAAATCCTTATTGTTGTGCAAAAATCCCTCCTATCCTAGTATGGGGCCTAATAGTCTCTCCTAGTGGCTTCTTAGGCTTCGTCCATCTTCGAAAAGGAGGTCTTCTGATCTTTATTGTGAGACCGGGCAAGATTTGGGGTCTACAAGCCTTATAAAATAAGGTTTGTACCGGATGAGGGTAGGTACTCATCAAAAACCTAGCAAAATGCATCAGGTAGAGTAAAATACTCAACAGAGCATTACAAAAAGGGGTTGCAAATACCTTGGTTCTATTAGACGATAGTTCAAGTGTTGAGCACCTCGGAAGTAAGTACGCACAAGAGTTTAGCAAAATGCAAACTCGTACCGGGTGAGGGTAGGTACTCACCAAAGCCTTGTAGAACAAGGTTCATACCAAGTGGGGGTAGGTACCCACAAGAACCTTATGGAATATGGTTCAGAATCTAGCAAAGAGCAGATTCATACCTAGTAGGGGTAGGTACCCACAAGAGTCTAGTGAAATGCAGACTCATACCTGGTGAGGGTAAGTACTCACCAGAGCCTTATAAAGTAAGGCTCAAACCAGATAGGGGTTGGTACCTATCAAAAATATTTATCATCCGGAGGATCAACAAAGGAGCATCTGAAGGATAACCGGGCAAAAGGGTTAACTCCTTCCCCTACCAACTAATTTTGTCGGCACATTAAGCAAACAAATTAGCCAGGTAGGTGAAGGGGGGGCAGTTGTAGACCCCTAATTTTGCCCGGCTTCTCAATAAAGGCTAAAGAGACTTCCTATAACAAGATAAAGCTCGCCTGGCATCTCAATAAAAGCCAAAGAAGACTTCCTATATGAAGATAAGGCTTCAACGGGTGTCTATCGGCATCAACCGACGTCCGAATAAAGAAAGGAAAGCTTCCCGGGGGTCCCAGAACACAAAAGCTAGCCAAAACAAGTTGAGACAGTCGTCCCAAATGTGAGACGGCCGTCCCAAGCTGCCCTGGCCAAGTGGGACGCCCGTCCCAAGTGAGACAGGCCGTCCCACTCTTCAAATGGTTGTCCCAAAGGTAAAAATTCAATTGAGATGGCCGTCCCAACCCAGACGGTCGTCCCAACCCAGACGGCCGTCCCAAACTGCCAGGCTGCAAAAACTATAAATAGGAGGCTCATTTGCCACTTTTTCACACCCCAGACAACTCCAAGTACTTGTCTTCTCTCCCTACTTCGAATGAACTCTCTGATTACCTTAATAAGGTAACAATCAGTTAAGGAATTGTATTCCAACATTCGATTCTTCTGTAAAAATTTAGTCGAGTCGATCTTGTATTCGGAGAGGAGAGTCTTTGTAGAGTGAGGGATTGCCAAAACGCATCCTTACGATCAAAGATTTGCAATACAAAGCTTGCTACGGAGGTTCTTTTCATTTCTCTTCTCTTTTACTGCTTTATTTATTGCTTTATGTATGCAATATGAAATAAAGTAATGTAGATAGCCATTTTTAATATTATGCAATAAAATAGGGTAATCGCGTAATTTCTCGTAATCTTCACTTAAATGAATTAATCCGTCATCGGGAACCCGAAAGGGGCGTTGTGGGGTGCTAACACCTTCCCCACACGTAACTAACTCCCTTACCTAACTCTGGTTATAATGGCCAAGTTTGGTTTTTATTAAAATCAACGCCTTTTTATCCTTTTCCAATGTTTGCGGTCAAAACATTGGTGGCGACTCCATAAGAACCCCTTTTCGAAAACCTTGATTTTATTAGAGGATAGTTCAGTTGTTGAGCACCTCAGAAGCAATGAACATACTTTTAACATAAAACGCGAGTCTTAACCATCTTTTCGCGACCGATCGCATAAACGTTCGAGATGTCCCTGGACGTCGGAACGGAAGGCGGCGACATGTAACCCTAACTTTTGCCTAGGCTACCCTTTATTTTTGTTCAGGTATCCTACCGGGTTGACCCTATCTTTTGTGTAGCCCCCTTAGTGGGTTTCCTACCGGGTATTTTGCCCTTTTCTTTTGGCCTTTGGCTTCTATGGGCTTTTTCTTTTTTGTTATTTTTATTTTTTTCACAATATTGGCGAAGCATGACTTTCTTTATGGTGAGATAAAGTCTTATTTTGTGCTTCTAATCAACTAGCTTGACTGTAATGGCAATGGAAAGTTTTGTTTACTTGGATGCGCTTTTTATTCTTCTTTTTCTTTTTGTTTACTTAGACAAGGTTATTGTGAGGTCTAGTCATGAAATAGCAAGAAGAGAAGCAGATAGTAAGAAGTTTATTCTTTATTAATTAATAAGGGAATATGTGCCCTAAAATGCCCGGGGGTCGGGCTAGCCCCGGGGGATAATCTCTAACAATCATGGGGTTTACATCCTTTAAATGAAGAAAAAGATCTCCTAATGACTAGGGTAGCTCTTGACGCTTGCATCCCTCCGCTCCGGAATATTTGTTTGAGTGTGTGGAGGGGAGACTTCCCTTTTCTTCCTTCTTTCCGGCCCTTAGTAGGGTCATATCCTAGACCACACTTGAAAGGATTATCTTTAAATTATGGGGGTTCCCTCATGCCTTGGGAATCTGCCCCTATTCCTTGGCCAGGATGGTAACCATGCTTCATCATCATGCGGGCTACCTTTGTGTTTTTGGGAAGTCTCTCTATGTTGGCGATTTCGAGCGCTTGAAAAGATGTTTCACGGGCCTCTTCAGCCGCATCCACATAAGGTTGGGTGGACGGTCCACTGATCAGGATATCATCTTCTGCTTGGACGGTGACCAATTTGTCATCCACTATGAACTTGACTTTCTGGTGGAGCGTTGAAGGTACTACCTTAGCGTCATGAATCCAAGGCCTGCCGAGGAGACAACTGTATGCTGGAATAATATCCATTACATGGAGATTGACGTTGAAGATAGTGGGTCCAACTTGGATTAGCAAATTAACTTCTCCCACTACTTCTCGTTTTGATCCATCGAAGGCTCGAACGATAGTGCTGCTTGGGCGCAGACGGGTTCCTTGGATAGTCAACTTGTCAAGTGTGCACTTGGCCATCACGTTCAAGGATGACCCGTTATCCACAAGAACTTTGGCAATGAGGTACTCCTTGCACTTGATGGAAATGTGCAAGGGCTTGTTGTAGTTTGATCCCTCGAGGGGGAGTTCTTCCTCTGTGAAGGTGAGGTGATCACTTGCCATAATGTGACCGAAGATCCGCTCAACCTTTTCTTGGGATATGGTGTGAGGTACATGCGCTTCGCTCAAGACCTTCATCAGGGCATTTTTGTGCGGTTCCAAGCTCATCATCAGAGATAATAGGGTTATCTTTGCAGGTGTATGATTGAGCTGGTCAATAATGGAATACTCACTTTGCCTTATAAACTAGAGTAGTTCCTTTGTCTCCTCCTTGGATTCTTTATTTTCTTTTTCTTCGGTCTTTTATTTTTCCCTTTATTCTTGGGGATATCTTCTTGTGAGTCCCTGGGGGAGTAGACTCTTCCACTTCTAGTCATGCCTCCAATGCCGGCTGTAGACCCCTAATTTTGCCCGACCTCTCAATAAAGGCTAAGAAGACTTCCTATCTGAAGATAAAGCTTCGATGGACGTCTATCGGCATCAATTGACTTCCGAATAAAGAAAGGAAAGCTTCCTGGGAGTCCCAGAAGACAAAATCTGGCCAAAACAGTCGAGATGGTCGTCCCAGAGGTTGGGATGGCTGTCCCAGCCAGCCCAGACGATCATCCCACATGCCAGACGGCCGTCTCGGCCTGTTTTGATGCTTGGGATGGCCGTCCCAAATCCCAAACGGCCATCCCGGCCTCCCCAGACGCTCATCCCTATTTTCCAGACCCCAGACGGTCGTCCCAAGCTACCAAGCTGCGAAAACTATAAATAGGAAGCTCATTTGCCACTTTTTCACACTCCAGACACTTGTCTTCTCTCCCTACTTCGAATGAACTCTCCGATTGCCTAAAAAAGGTAACAATCGGTTAAGGAATATTATTCCAGCATTTTATTCTTCTTAAAATTTTAGTAGAATCAATCTTGTATTCGGGGAGGAGAGTCTTTGTAGAGCGGGGGATTGCCAAAACACATCCTCATAGTTAAAGATTTGCAATACAAAGCTTGCTACGGAGGTTCTTTTCACTTCTCTTCTCCTTTATTGCTTTATGTATGCGATAGAAAATAAGATCATGTAGATAGCTATTTTTAAATATTGTATAAATAAAATAGGGTAATAGCGTAATTTCTCGTAATCTTTACTTAATGAATTAATCCGTCATAGGGAACACGAAAGGGGCGTTGTGGGGTGCTAACACCTTCCCCACACGTAACTAACTCCCTTACCCAACTCTAGTTATAATGGCCCAGTTTGGTTTTTATTAAAATCAACGTCTTTTTATCCTTTTCCAATGTTTACGGTCAAAACATTGGTGGCGACTCCATAAGAACCCTTTTGCGAAAACCTTGCTTTTATTAGAGGATAGTTCAGTTGTTGAGCACCTCGGAAGCAATGAACACATTTAAAAATAAAACGCGAGTCTAAACCATCTTTTCGCGACCGATCGCATAAACGTTCGAGATGTCCTTAGACATCGGAACGGACGGCAGTGACTGATGACGACTCCACTGGGGAAGCTAGAGAGTTGATCCCATTTAGTGACGGATAAATTCAAACTAAGTAAAGATTTGAAATTACGCCTTTACCCTCTTCCGTATGTTTTATTGTATGGCTTTAATAACTGCTGTATGATTATTTTCTGCAAATTGTCTGAAATATAATTTGTACACAAAAACCCTTGCACACTACAGTCCCTCTATACCCGGGGGAAGGAGTGAATACCTATAGGGAGTGGGTGGCAGATACGACCTGCTTGTTGGCACATGGGGCTACAACCGTTGTTGGAAAACCACCAACTCAAGGTGATAACTCTCTTCTTTTGGTCCAAGGATGTCGACACGGAGTTCCGTGCATGACCCGAGGACTGAAAGATTGAGAGGTCCCTATAATGGGGGCACCTTGGGGACCTTTGGCCTTGGTGAGAACAGTTTAGAACCGCCTAAACCAAGCATGTTTCTGCAGGAAAACCCCACCTTGAAAATAGCATGGCTCTGCTCGTGGATGAATGAATTGTGTGTGCATTCGTTTGCTGCATTTGTATTGATGCATTAGCATTGGGTAATCATACAACAGAGGAAAATAGTGGAAAATCCTAAAAAACCATAAAGTGATAAGAATAAACCAACTTTATCTCGGACAGTCTTCAGTGAAGCTAGCCTGGTTTCAGGCTCTTTGTAAGCTAAGTAGCCACGTTGACCGACAGAAGAGATAAAGGGCTATAAAAAATATAAAAAACAAATTAAAGCCATAAAAATGCCTTTTACAATAAAAAGATTCTTGGCAAAGTCGTGTCATTCATACCATATCATCCAATAAGTGGTAAAACTAAGAGGGAAAATAAATGCAGCATGCATACACATCATTTTAATAAACCTCCAAAAAATGGGTCTTAGGAGCGTTTTTTGGGAAAATTACTTGGCCAAATCCTCTTCGTTTTGACATGTTGTGCATCCAAATCAGACAACCCAGTAAAAAGTTATTCCATTTCAATATTTGTCATCATAAAAAGTATTTTTGTAGTGCATGCATAAACATATTCATTATAGGATGCATTAGATATCCTTAGATAATAGCGAAAGAGACCCAAGTGCGTTTATAACCTTCCTAGAAGAGATAAGTGTGCTAAGGGAACCATCACACCAACGGGAGAAGCAAGCAGTTTGCATAGTCTTCACTCTGAGCTCAAGCATCTCAACTGAAGCAATTAGGAGAACCAGGGGGCAGATATCATGGACATGACTGTTTAAGCCTATACAGTATAGCTAACCCCAACCATCCATTCTTCTAAATACCTTTTGAAATCCTTCTATAAAAGAAATAAACTTTTGCTCATTTATCAATAAAATTCCCTTTCATTTCCCTTCTCTTGACCAAATATTATGGAAATGCCTCTTTATTGATAAATCATAAATATGCACAAAGACCTTCAATTAAAAGATCAAGCATGCATCTAAAAAAAAAGGAAGCATAAAAAAATAAAAAAAGAATAAATGCCTGCTAGGATATTCTTAGGAAAAAACTAGGGTAGCCTGCTAGATCGGAAACCCCAAAAGAATGATCTAGGCAAAAGATAAGGCAAAAGCCCCCTAAGATATTCTAGGCAAAAATTAAGGCAGCCTGCTAGATTGAAAACCCGTAAAGGGCAGTCTAGGCAAAAGATAGGGCTAAAACCAAAAGATGAATAAAAGAGGAGCCCATCATCATGGTCATAAAGGAGGAGCCTGTCGACGTATTCATAAGAAGCCAACGGGAGAAGGCCAGTTACTTTCTAAATGCATCAAAAATAAATAAACAAATAGATTGCATCTAGAACATCCACACACAAAATAGATGCACAATACGACTTTGTCAAAATCAAGAAAAAATAATTTTCTTCAAATAAGAATAATAAGCATGCATATAAGGAGGATAGTCTCCATGCTTGTAATTGAAAATAGGAGGCGCCAAAATCCAGTCTCCAAATAAAAATCAAAATCGCGAAAGAAAAGGCGAAATCAAAACCATTTTAGCAAAATAAAAAGTTTTAAGGAAACTAGCTCCAACTATCAACCTTCTAGCCCAATAAAAGAGGGTATACCGAAAAAGGCCAACGGAAAGGCTCGATCATCCCCAAGCGGATCCTTGCCTATTCCAAAGGCAAAAAAAAAATTACTTCATGACTCAGCATCACCACATGAGTCGTCAAACATAATCATTTGAAGCTTCAATCAACATCCTTCCATCCAAGAAAAAGGAAGCCATCAACGTAGAAAAGCCAACGGAAAGGCTTGATCATCCCCAAGCGGATCCTTGCCTACTCCAAAGGCAAAACAAAAGATTACCTCACGACTCAGCTTCATCGCCACATGAGTCATCAAGCAAACTCATCCAGAATCTCCGCCACTTCCCCAAAGGAGAAAAAGGATTACACAAAGATCAACCAAAGAAGATATGAAGTCAAAATCTCCATATCCCTAGGGGTTCAACAAAAAGAAAGAAAAGAAAAATCTTTCATTCCCCAATAGAGGCACGAAAAAGGCCGAATAAATTTTAGAAAAATCTACAAAAAGGGAAAATAAGAAAATTCCCATCCTCTAGTTCAATAAAGAGCTTCACTAAGTTAGGAGCCAAGACTCCGTCATAAAAATCAAATCAAAGTTGGATCCCCAGGAAGCCAATAAACTCCTCGGGATCGCTAAAAAGAAAAAAAAATCTCTTCATCCCTAGCAGATAATAAAAAAGCCTGTGTGCATAAAAGAAATAAAAAAGGCGCACGCATTTAAGAAAGCCAAATTTTCAAAATCGCAAAAAAAGAGATAAAATCGCGAGAAAAAGGTAAAAACCCATTCCCCAGCGGAATAAGAGCATAGGCAAAGCCAGCTCAAAATAACAGCATCCAACAAGGAGTCAAAAACTCCATTCCTCCCTAGGGGGCAAGTCAAAATAGATCTCCGGGAGAGCAATCAAATCCCCGATGGATCATCAAAAGGAAAAAACTACCCCCAGTGACAAAGGCAAACTATAAATTCATATCCTCAGGGAGTTAATCGCCTATAAACGCCCAATATGGATATCCCCAGTGAAATGCAAAGCCTTCACTTCCAATGAAGCCCCTGCCTACTCAGAGGCAAGCAAAGAGCCAATATCCCCAAAAAATGGGAAATCAACCTATGCAAGAGGCAATATAAGCCCAAAGCATAAAGTCTTCACTACTACTGAAGCATTTGCCTAAATCTAGAGGCACAATCAACAGAAATCAACAAATCCCTAGGGGATTCCTGCCTAAAACAAGAGGCAATCAACAAGAAATCACCAGTAAAACCGGATGGCTAAACAAAAAAAACCAAAACAAGAATCTCCGGCAAGACCGGATGGCTAAAAAGAAAAGCCAAAAACAAAGAAACCCGGCAAGACCGGATGGCTAAAAAGACAAGCCAAAAACAAAGAATCCTCGGTAAGACCGGATGGCTAAAAAGAAAAGCCAAAAACAAAGAAACCCCAGCAAGACCGGATGGCTAAAAAGAAAAGCCAAAACACAAAGAATCCCCGGCAAGACCGGATGGCTAAAAGGAAAACCCAAAAACAAAGAATCTCCGGCAAAGCCGGATGGCTAAACAAGAAAAGCCAAAAATAAAGAAATCTCTGATAAAACCGGATGACTAAAACAGAAAAGTCAAAAAGAAAAATCAATCCCTCCCCATGGAATAGGCGCATGATCAGAGACAGTAAGCCGCCAACACATTTCCAAAAACAAGATGAGGGTTTGCACTCATCAAAAGATTGAATACCAAAAAGATCATCCCAAGAGCCTTATAGAATAGGGTTCGTACCAGGTGGGGGTAGGTACCCACAAGAGCCTTATAGAATAGGGTTCGTACCAGGTGGGGGTAGGTACCCACAAGAGCCTTATAGAATAGGGTTCGTACCAGGTGGGGGTAGGTACTCACAGGAGCCTTATATAATAGGGTTGGTACCAGATGAGGGTAGATACTCATCAGAATCTAGCAAAATGCAGATTCATACCAGGTGGGGGTAGGTACCCACCAGAGCCTTATAAAATAAGGTTTGTACCGAATGAGAGTAGGTACTCATCAGAATCTAGCAAAATGCAGATTCTTACCAGGTGGGGGTAGGTACCCACCAGAGCCTTATAAAATAAGGTTTGTACCAGATGAGGGTAGGTACTCATCAGAATCTAGCAAAATGCAGATTCATACCAGGTGGGGGTAGGTACCCACTAGAGCCTTATAAAATAAGGTTTGTACCGGATGAGGGTAGGTACTCATCAGAATCTAGCAAAGTGCAGATTCGTACCAGGTGAGGGTAGGTACTCACCAGAGCCTTGCAGAACAGGGTTCATACCAGTTGGGGGTAGGTACCCACCAGAGCCTTATAAAATAAGGTTTGTACTGGATGAGGGTAGGTACTCATCAGAATCTAGCAAAATGCATATTCATATCAGGTGGGGTAGATACTCACCAGAGCATTACAAAATGGGTTCCAAAAACCTTACTTTTATTAGAGGATAGTTCAGTTGTTGAGCACCTCGGAAGTAAGTACCCACAAGGGCCTTGTAGAATAGGGTCCATACCGGATGAGGGTAAGTACTCATCAGAATCTAGCAAAAGCGGATTCATACCTAGTGGGGGTAAATACCCACAAGAGTCTAGCAAAATGCAGACTCATACCTGGTGAGGGTAAGTACTCACCAGAGCCTTATAAAAGAAGGTTCAAACCAGATAGGGGTTGGTACCTATCGAAAATATTTATCATCCGGAGGATCAACAAACTTCAAGCGAAGGAGCATCTAAAGGACAACCGGGCAAAAAGGGTTAACTCCTTCCCCTACCAACTAACTTTGTGGGCATATTAGGCCAACAATTAGTCAGGCAGGTGAAGGGGGGGTAGCTGTAGACCCCTAATTTTGCCCGGCCTCTCAATAAAGGTTAAGAAGACTTCCTATATGGAGATAAAGCTTCGACGGACGTCTATCGGCATCAATCGACTTCTGAATAAAGAAAGGAAAGCTTCCTGGAAGTCCTAGAACACAAAATCTGGCTAGAACAGTCGAGATGGTCGTCCCAGAAGTCGGGATGGTCGTCCCAGCCAGCCCAGACGGCCGTCCCACATGCTAGACGGCCGTCTCAGCCAAATTTGATGCTTGGGACGGCCATCCCAAATCCCAAACGGCCGTCCCAGCCTCCCCAGATGCCCATCCCTGTTTTCCAAGCCCTAGACGACCGTCCCGAGCTGCCAGGCTGCGAAAACTATAAATAGGAGGCTCATTTGCCACTTTTTCACACTCCAGACACTTGTCTTCTCTCCCTACTTTGAATGAACTCTCCGATTGCCTAAAAAAGGTAACAATCGGTTAAGGAATATTATTCCAGCATTCGATTCTTCTTAAAATTTTAGTAGAGTCAATATTGTATTCGGGGAGGAGAGTCTTTGTAGAGCGGGGGATTGCCAAAATGCATCCTCACAGTTAAAGATTTGCAATACAAAGCTTGCTACGGGGGTTCTTTTCACTTCTCTTCTCTTTTAATTCTTTATTTATTGCTTTATGTATGTAATAGAAAATAAGATCATGTAGATAGCCATTTTTAAATATTGTATAAATAAAATAGGGTAATAGCGTAATTTCTTGTAATCTTTCCTTAATGAATTAATCTGTCATAAGGAACCCGAAAGGGGCGTTGTGGGGTGCTAACACCTTTCCCACACGTAACTAACTCCCTTACCTAACTCTGGTTATAATGGCCAAGTTTGGTTTTTATTAAAATCAACGCCTTTTTATCCTTTTCCAATGTTTATGGTCAAAACATTGGTGGCGACTCCATAAGAACCCTTTTGCGAAAACGTTGCTTTTATCAGAGGATAGTTTAGTTGTTGAGCACCTCGGAAGCAATGAACATATTTTAACATAAAACGCGAGTCTAAACCATCTTTTCGCGACCGCACGCATAAACGTTCGAGATGTCCCTAGATGTCGGAACGGACGGCGGCGACACCGGCTATTTTTGAGATATCCTCCTTTATTGGTGAAGATTCCCCGTATTTCCATGGTACAACTTTATTTGACTCATAGGGGAAAGGACGTGGCATAAATAGTTGCACTGGTGTCCTTGCCCCCTCTTCCTTATTTGTTAGGACCAACGATTGAGGCTTATTATCCTCTTGTGGTGAATCAACCGTTGGGGCAAACTTGATTAGGAGTGGCTTTCTCTCCATTCTTCTGATTTGGAAGACGTGTCAGTTAATCCTTCCTTTTTATTATCTTATTTATTAAGAGTGAAGGAGGGAAAATTAAATATGCAAATGAATGATATGCATGCAAGTAGACAATTGTTAAATAAGGAAAATTTTCATTTATCCGTAGAAGGTGTACATTCCCCTATTCCATACTACGAAGCAACTTTTGACAGAAACGGAAAAGCCTAAAGAAACGCACAGGCGGGTCTTGATCTCTATGTAATTTCCTTTTGGCTTCCCGGACATGATGAGCAAGTGCTTCTCTTTGCTTCTGGACTGCCTAGCTCATATCTTCACTGTACTTTTGAGCCTCTTTGATCTTCGCCTCTTGATGGACGACCAAGGCTTGTAGTTCATCGAGTTTTGCAAGGGCTCGGTCCTTCTCTTATAGTACTTGGTCGTACTGAGCTAGTCCATCTCTTTCTTTGCAGTGTAGCTCAGCGAGACTTTTGTTGAGTCTCCAATTGGCCTCTCGCTCTTAGCGTATTTCTGACCGAGTCTTGGTGAGGTCTTACAACAAGTCCTTGATCGTTTGAGCCTATTTTGCTGATTCGGCCTCAAGGTGTGCTGATTTGGAGGTTATTTCTTGAAGTTGGCTATCCGAGCTGGTTCTAGCAGCTTTGGATGCTTGGATAGCTTGCTCATTAGAGTCAGCACACTGATCCTTGAGGCGCACTATTTCATGATCCTTTTTCTTGCATTGCCTCTGTAGACCATCTATGGTGAGGATAGATTCTTTTTCTCTTTCTTCAAGGGCCCTCATCTGGGCTCCCATGATTTCTATCCTCTGGGTCAAGGCATCAACTTGAGCTTGCAGCTCTTCACTATTGGCGCTTGTAAGGAGTGAGGTGGATGGTTGAGACATCCCTCTTCTTTTTCTCCACACCTCATAGTCACTAGAGACAGCTACTCGAGCTTTTCCTAGCTCTCTATCTCCCATAAAGACCGGTTTCTCCCATGCTTTTCTCACGGCTAATGAGTTGGCAATTGTGCATGGGTCTCCGAAGAAACACAGTCCTCCAAGTTCCCCTCGAGAGATTGTAGTTTGAGTCCTCATGAGTTGTCTCATAGCTACTCTAGGTGAATAGGTTTTGCAACCCCTGAGTCCTATCAAGGGTACGTTCGAATAATCTCCACATCTGATGAGGACTGGACTGGGTCAAAACCAAGGATAGACCCAGGATACATGGTTGGCGTCCCATTGTTCCAACTCGTCCTTCCATTCTGAGGTTAAGAGCCGTTGGAGAGGGATTTTGGAGAAGCTCCTCAAAGGGTCGGGGAACATCCCCATGTGACTAGAGACGTAAAAATGTGTGATGCCCCACACAAAGAGTAGTGAAGAGCAACAACGAAGTGTTTTTCCTTGCTTCTAGCGGCAGAATTCCACCGAGAGCAAGGTGTCGGCAAGAATTGCAGGCAAGGGACTCTTCGAGTTCACGTCTAAGGCGAATGTAGACCCCAAATCTTGCCTGGACTCCTAATAAAGCCGAAGATCGCCCGTTTCGAAGATGGTTAAGACTTTATCAAGTCCCTAGTAGCTTGTTCTTGGTTCCATTTAGGATAGGAAGGGTTTTTAGAGGCATTAAAAATCGGGAAATCCGTTGGAGAAAGCAGATGGTCGTCCAGAACAGGCAGATGGCCGTCCAGAACAGGCAGACAACAGTCCACACTGCATGGACGACTGTCCATGGCAACTTTAAGGCCATGGACGGCCGTTTGCTTTGTCCAGACGGTCGTCCACCTTTTCCAGGCCCGAATCCCTATAAATAGGGGCATCATTCCTCCAAATTTTCACACTTTTTCCACTCCTCCACTCTCTTGGAAGCTTTTTGGCACTCGAGAGTGACCCTGAGCATTATTCCGGGGTTCGAGGGAGCTTTCCAATTTCCGTTAAGGTTGAAATCGGTTAAGGAGGTCTCTTTTTGAGGCATCCGGCCCTCGGTAGAGTGATTTGTCTTTATTTTGCGGGGAGGAGCGTGCTTGTAGAGTGCGGGGACTGCCAAAAAGCGTCCTCACGTTTTAGAAGAGTTAATATAAAGCTCACTTCGGAGGTTCCTTCTCTATTCTCTGTCTTTTTTACTGCTTTCTTTATCGCTTTCTTTGTGTGCATTAGATATTAGAGCCATGTAGATATTTAAATTCTGCAAGTAGATCAAATAATAGGGTAAAAATGTAATTTCTTTAAGTGTTTATTTTCTAAGTTAGTCCATCATAGGGAACCCGAAAGGGGCGTTGTGGGGGTGCTAACACCTTCCCCACACGTAACTAACTCCCTTACCCAACTCTGGTTGTAATGGCCAAAGTTGGTTTTTTCTAAAACCACTGCCTTTTTCTTTTTTACCTTTTTCAGTGTTTAAGGTTAAAACAGTGATGGCGACTCCTCGAACCTATTCGAAAACCTCGTCTTTAGGTCTAGCCTGGTTATCGGACGGCCTAAAGGCGTTGAACCATTTCTTTCAAAGAAAACGCGAGTCATATAAAAACCATCGCGTTGCTCCGACCGCCTCTTTTAACGGCGGCGACAGATGGCGACTCCACTGGGGAAGCTAGAGAGTTGATCCCATTTAGTGATGGACTAGTTTAGGAAATAAAAACTAGAAATTACGCTTTTACCCTTTCTTGCTTTTATAACATGCTTTACTGTTTGGCTTTAATAATTGTTGTACGCTTATTTTCTGCAATTGTCTGAAATAAACTGTACACAACCTTTGCACACTACAGTCCCTCTATACCCGGGGGCAAGAGAGAATACACATAGGGAGTGGGTGGCAGGTACGGCCGACCATGGTAATGGCCCTAGTGCCAGCAGGTCGTTGTCAGAAACCACCACTCAAGGTGATAACTTTCTTTTTCTTGGTCTAAGAACGTCTAACAAAGTGGAATCAAAATTCTTTTTATAAAGGGTTTCTCCTATCAACATAAACCCTATAGCTCTTTTCCGAATGATCCTTTTGTCATTGTCATTAATTCCCTCGGGGTATTCACCCTTTATCAAGTATCGCCTTATGTCATGATACCAAGGGTTTTCATCTTTTTCACTGTCCACCGTCATACAAAAGGCTTGTTTATCGTGCCTTTTGACTTGGATGATGGGCATCTCATGTTCTTGTCCTAATATGAACATGGATGATAATATTGTCAGTGCATCTGCAATCTGGTTATCTTCCCGAGGGATGTACTCAAAACTGATGTTTTCCATTTTTGAAGTCATATTACGGATGTGCTCCAGATAAGGGATTAACTTGGAATTTCTAGTTTCCCATTCACCTTTGAGCTGGTAAATAACAAGGGATTAGTCACCGAATACTTTGAGTTTAGTCACCCCATGATCCAGAGCTGCTTGAATACCTAGAGCACAGGCTTCGTATTCTACCATATTGTTTGTGCAATCAAAGTTTAATCTGGCTATTACTGGGATATACTTCTTTTCAGGAGATATTAAAATAGCTCCAATCCCATGTCCCAGTAAGTTTGAAGCTCCATCGAAAAACATGATCCACTCATCATTTTCAAGCTCTTCATGTTGGATGTGCATTATGTGCTCATCTGAAAAATCATCTTGGAGGGATTGATATTCGTCAGTTGGCCCATGTGCTAAGTAATCTGCTAAAGGACTGCCTTTGATAGCTTTCTGAGTGACATGAACAATGTCGAATTCTGAGAGGAGTACCTGCCACCTGGCTATCCTTCCGGTCAAGACGGGTTTTTCAAACAGGTATTTGATTGGGTCCATTTTAGAAATCAACCAAGTTGTGTGTCTGACCATATATTGTCGAAGGCGCTGAGTTGCCCACACCAATGCACAACATGTTTTTTCGAGTGGTGTATAACAAGTCTCATAATTTAGAAATTTTTTACTGAGGTAATATATGGCTTGTTCTTTTCTACCCGTATCATCTTGTTGACCGAGCACACATCCCATGGACTCGTCGAGTACTGAAAGATAAAGAATCAAGGGCTTTCCTTCCACAGGTGGTACCAATACTGGTGGATTAGTTAGGCACGTTTTGATTTTTTCGAAAGCTTGTTAACATTCATCATTCCAAACTTCCGGTTGGTTTTTACGCAATAACTTGAATATGGGCGTACACTTGTCTGTTAATTGCGCGATGAACCGTGCAATGTAGTTTATTCGGCCCAAGAACCCTCTGACTTCTTTTTCTGTTCTTGGTGGGGGCATTTCTATGATTGCCTTTGTTTTATCAAGGTCTACCTCAATTCCTTTTTTACTAACAATAAACCCAAGGAGTTCCCTGATCGTACTCCGAATGTGCATTTAGCCGGATTGAGCTTAATCTGGTATTTCCGAAGCCGATTGAATAACTTCTTTAAGTATTGGAGGTGATCTATTTCGTTTTTGGACTTGGCGATCATATCATCCACATATACTTCGATTTCTTTGTGGATCATATCATGAAATAATGTAACCATAGCCCTTTGATAAGTAGCCCTGTAGACCCCAAATCTTGCCCGGGCTCCAAATAAAGTCAGAAGATCCCCTATTCGAGGACGCCCGAAGCCTAACAAGCCACTAGGAGAGACTATTAGGCTCCCGTACCAAGATGGGAAGGTTTTTTGGCCCAAAATAAAGTTTCTCGCGTGGAAGGGGACTCCCGGGTCAAGTCTCGCTCAAGCGAGTACGTCCGCCGCTTGAGCGACAGGTGCCGCAATCAAAGGGGACTTCCAGGTCGAATCTCGCTCAAGCGACTGGTGTACTCGCTTGAGCGACGGATGCTGCCACCAAAGGGGACTTCCGGGTCGAGTCTCGCTCAAGCGACCGATGTACTCACATGTACTCGCTTGAGCGAAAGATGCTCCAACGAAAACGAGACCGGGGTCTCGTTCACCCAGACCGGGGTCTCGTTGCCAACGAAAACGAGACCGGGGTCTCGTTCACCCAGACCGGGGTCTCGTTGCCAACGAAAACGAGACCGGGGTCTCGTTCACCCAGACCGGGGTCTCGTTGACGACGAAAACGAGACCGGGGTCTCGTTCACCCAGACCGGGGTCTCGTTGACGACGAAAACGAGACCGGGGTCTCGTTCACCCAGACCGGGGTCTCGTTGACGACGAAAACGAGACCGGGTTCTCGTTCACCCAGACCGGTGTCTCGTTGCTTATGCAAAACGAGACGGCGGTCTCGTTGCTTCTGTCAAACGAGACGGCGGTCTCGTTGTGCGAGACGGCGGTCTCGTTTCTGTCAGACGAGACCGGCGGTCTCACCACCTGACAGCGCGGAAACCTATAAATAGGGGCTCTCCCCCCCTCATTTCCACACACCACAGCTGCATAGCTCTCCCTTCTCTCTAAAACTTCTCTCTAGAATGCCTCCGACGCATTTCGGAGTTTCTGAGTGTTTTCAAGAGTGATTTTCGGCGTTCGAGAGGTTTCCGACGTCTTGTAGAGCGAAGGGCTGCCATAAAGCACCCTATTTTTCCAGAGAATTAATATAAAAAGCGTGCTTCGGAGGTTCAAATTCTCTCTTTCCACCTTTACCGTTTTTATCTTAAATTATGCAGTAGACAGTAGGGCCATGTAGTCACACTTTTAAATTCCGCAGAATAAAAAGGGCAAAAGTGCGTTTTTCTAGTTTATCAATAAAAATAAGCCGGCCTATCATAGGGAACCCGAAAGGGGCGTCGCAAAGGGACTAATACTCCTTTTGCACGTAACCAACTCCCTTACCCAACTCTGGTTCTAATGACCAAAGTTGGTTTTCGAAAACCAACGCCTTTTTAAACCCCTTTTCCGATGTTTATGGTAAAAATATCGGTGGCGACTCCATAGAACCCAAAATAAATAAGTCCTTGGATTAGCCCGGTTATCGGACAGCCCAAGGACACTTTTCGAAAACCTCGTCTCTAGGTTAGCCCGGTTATCGGACAACCGGAAGACGTTGTACCCACCAATAAAAAACGCGAAAATCAAGAGGGTCGATAAAACCATCGCGTCGCTCCGACCGCCTCGTTTTGACGGCGGCGACAGATGGCGACTTCACTGGGGAAGCCTAGAGAGTTAGTCCCATTTAGTGATAGGCCGGCTTAAATAATAAATAAACCAAGAAAATACACTTTTGCCCTTAACTTGTATTTATAACATGTTTTATTGTTTGGCTTTCAATAAACTGTTGTTTGTTTATACTTACGCAATTGATTGAAATATAAATTGCACACAAACCCTTGCACACTACAGTTCCTCCTATACCCGGGGGCAAGTGAGATAACCATAGGGAGTGGGTGGCAGGTACGGTTCACTGCAGTTAGGGCCGTGTGCCCACCAGGTGTGATCGGAAACCACCACTCAAGGTGATAACCTTCCTCTTTTGGCAACAAGACCGACTCGACCTTAGTGTTGAGCATGGTCGGACGGCTGGAGAGTGGGGACCCTATAATGGGGGCACCTTGGGGGCCTTAGCCTGGTGAGAACAGTTAGAACCTACCCTAAACCAATGCACTTTTCTGCAGGAAAACCCTACCTCGTGATAAAAATGGAATCTCGCCGGTTCGGGGATGATCGAATTGTGTGTGCATATGTTTGTTGCATTTGTATGTTGCATGGCATAAACAAACAACAAAAAAAAAAAAAAACCAAAAAATATTTTTCAAATAAACACCCTTATCTCGGACAGTCTGCCTTTTAGCTAGCCTGGTTTCAGGTTCTTTGCAAGCTAAGTAGCCACGCAGTTCCGACAGAAGAGATAAGGGACGATAAATATTCTTTCATAAAGCCATATTTTTATCTCGGACAGTCTGCCTTTTAGCTAGCCTGGTTTCAGGTTCTTTGTAAGCTAAGTAGCCACGCAGTTCCGACAAAAGAGATAAAAGGCTATAAAATAAAAATTCAAAATAAAAAATAAAAATCCAAAAATAAACGAAACAACTCTTGACAAAGTCAAAGCATCCATACTACATCATATCATGAGTAAAGAAAAACCAAGGAGAGAAAATAAAAATGGGAGCGCATTCAGCATCATTTAAATAAAAAACTCTCATGCATAAGCATATCCCATGTTAGTTTAAGCACTCAACATGCATTAATAAAACTTTTTCGGACATT
Organism: Sphenostylis stenocarpa; assembly: GCA_963425845.1. Taxonomy (NCBI): domain Eukaryota; kingdom Viridiplantae; phylum Streptophyta; class Magnoliopsida; order Fabales; family Fabaceae; genus Sphenostylis; species Sphenostylis stenocarpa. The sequence continues at coordinate 23,931,980 of OY731401.1, read as the reverse complement.
CTAGAAAGTGGCTGGTCCTTTTCCTACCCGTACTCGCGCACAAAAGGCTAAGGCAATGGAAAATCTAGAGGAGCAAAACCGGAAGCTCACTGCAGAAGTTAATACCCTCCGAGAGCAGGTAGCTCAACTAATGGAGGTCAGAGCAAGGGCGCCGAGGGCCAAGCTGAAAATGCCCCTTCCCATCACGAAGAGGAAGAAGAAGAAGAATACTTCTTCGGCGGGAAGGATGCCAAGACTGCACGCATCCTTACCCCAGAAGTATCCAAACAACAACTCTCCGCCCTGGAGGAGAGGCTGAAGGCGGTCGAAGGACATAACTTTGACGTCAAGGAGGTGGCCGATATGTGCCTCGTGAAAGACATCCGCTTCCCTCCCAAATTCAAGGTCCCGGACTTCCCCAAGTACGCGGGCTGACTCTGCCCCAAGAACCATCTTACGATGTATTGCCGTAAGATGGTTGCCCATGCCGACAACGAGAAACTCCTCGATCCATTGCTTTCGGGAGAGTCTCGGCAGATACGGCTCTCAACTGGTACATGCGGTTGGAGAGAGGACAGGTCCAGAACTGGAAGCAACTGGCAGACGCTTTTCTCCGTCGCTACCGTTACAACATTGATCTAACCCCTGATAGGTCAGATCTCAGAGCTCTGAGCAAAAGGAGTGACGAGCCCTTTAAAGCGTATGCCCAAAGGTGGAGGGAAATGGCAGCCCAGATAGAGCCTCCTTTGACGGACAAGGAGACAGTGGCTATGTTCATCGACTCACTGACTGGAGCGTACTACGACAAGGCAATAGCCAGTACCTCCAACCTCTTCTCGGACATAGTCACTGTGGGCGAGAGGGTGGAGCAAGGATTAAGGAGCGGGAAGATCGCACAGTCTTCCCAAGCTGGTGTCTCCTTCAGGAAGCCCGCCGGCAAGAAGAAGGACGAGTCTGTACACGCAATCAACTTTGCCACTCCTTCTTCTACCCCACAAACGCCCAAGCAGCCCCGTAAGAAGGAAAGGAAGTTCACTCCCATCACCACTTCTTATGGACTGCTGCTGCCTCAGCTGCTGGAGGCTAAGCTCCTGACCTGCGCTCCTCCTAAGAAGCAATTAGAGCCTCCTTACCCCGAATGGTATAAGCCGAACGAAAAATGTGCTTACCATTCGGGCGCACCCGGTCATTCTACAGAGAACTGCTTGACCCTCAAGTATCGGGTTCAAGAGTTAATCGACGCCGGGTGGATTACTTTTGACACCTCTGCTTCTAGCACCGATGACAAACCTCTATCAAAGCCAGAGTAGTAAAGAGGGAGGACTAGGAGGACCGGCCTTAGGGTTTCTTTTTAGCTTTCTCTATATCTCCTGCGGTCCCCGCCCGTGGCCGCAGGAATTTTGACCAAAAGGGCTTGTAAATAACATCATTTTCTTTAATATACGAGGCATTTTTCGTCAACATTCATTCCATTCATTCTTTTCTCTCTTACATTTATTATTCTTTCAGAAATAAATTGAATAATAAAATCTATGACTAAAACAGAACCTAAAACGCATCATGTCTGTGATTGATGAATCCCCATGGACTCCGGAAACGAAAGGCGAATGGACTGAGTCCGACAGTGAGCAGGAGACCGTTTCTCCGGACATGCAAAGGATGCTGGAAAAAGAAACACGCGTCATACAACCACATCAAGAAGAGATAGAAACTGTAAATTTGGGGAAAGAGGACGAGGATAAAAAGGTGAACATAGGCACCCAAATGGAAAATAGCACGAAAGAAGGATTAATACTACTCCTAAAAGAATATATGGATGTATTCGCCTGGTCATACCATGACATGCCAGGGCTCGACACGAGCATAGTGGAGCACAGATTGCCACTAAAAGAGGGATTCCGACCTGTAAAGCAAAAGCTCAGGAGAATTAAACCTGACTGGTCTTTAATGATAAAAGAGGAGGTGCAGAGGCAGTTAGATGCTAATTTCCTGGTAGTTTCCAAGTACCTAGAATGGTTGGCCAACATAGTACCCGTCATCAAAAAAACCGGGAAGGTCAGGGTCTGCGTGGATTATAGGGACCTTAATCGAGCAAGTCCAAAGGACGACTTTCCCCTACCACATATAGACACGCTAGTGGACCATACCGCTACTAACACGTTGTATTCCTTCATGGATGGGTACGCAGGGTACAACCAAATCAAACTGGCCATGGAGGATAGAGAAAAAACCTCCTTCATTACACCATGGGGGACTTTTTGTTATCGCGTAATGCCTTTCGGACTCAAGAATGCGGGGGCAACCTATCAAAGGGCTATGGTTACATTATTCCACGACATGATCCACAAGGAAATAGAAGTATATGTGGACGACATGATAGCCAAGTCCAGAAATGAAATGGACCACATTCAATATCTCCGGAAACTTTTTGACCGACTTCGGAAATATCAACTTAAGCTAAACCCGGCAAAATGCACTTTCGGAGTACGGTCAGGAAAACTCCTAGGGTTCATTGTTAGTGAAAAAGGAATCGAGGTGGACCCCGACAAAATGAAGGCAATTTTGAAAATGCCCCCACCAAGCACAGAAAAGGAGGTCAGAGGGTTTCTAGGCCGGATAAACTACATTGCCCGCTTCATCGCGCAAGTTAACGGATAAATGTATCCCCATCTTTAAGTCGTTGCGCAAAAACCAGCCAACGGTGTGGAACGAAGAATGCCAACGAGCGTTTGATAAAATCAAAGCTTGTTTAACCAATCCACCAAGTATTGGTACCACCCGTTGAAGGGAGACCTCCGATCCTATATTTATCGAGTACTCGAAGAATCAATGGGATGCGTGCTCGGCCAACATGATGAAACCGGAAAGAAGGAACGAGCCATTTATTATCTCAGCAAAAAATTCTCAGACTATGAAACCCGCTATACACCATTCGAGAAAACATGTTGCGCATTGGTGTGGGTCACTCAGCGTCTCAGACAGTACATGGCTCGACATACAACATGGTTGGTCTCTAAAATGGACCCAATCAAGTACCTCTTCGAGAAGCCTATCTTGACCGGAAGAATAGCTAGGTGGCAAGTTCTCCTCTCAGAATTCGACATTATCCATGTCACCCAGAAAGCTATTAAAGGAAGTCCCCTAGCGGATTATTTAGCTCATGGGTCCACAGATGAATACCAATCCCTACAAGATGACTTCCCCGATGAGCACATTATGCACATCGAACACGAAGAGACCAAAGAAGAGATGTGGACCATGTTCTTCGATGGGGCTTCCAACATGCTTGGACACGGGATAGGCGCTATCTTAATATCCCCTGAAAAGAAACACATTCCTGTAACAGCCAGGCTTAATTTTGATTGCACCAATAACATGGCCGAATACGAAGCATGTGCATTGGGAATCCAAGCAGCTTTAGATCATGGGGTCACTAAGCTCAAAATATTCGGCGATTCATCCCTCGTTATCTATCAACTTAAGGGTGAATGGGAAACCCGAAACGCCAAATTGATCCCATATCTAGAGTACATCCACGAGCTGGTCGCAAGAATGGAAAGTGTCACCTTCCAGTACATTCCTAGGGAGGATAATCAAATCGCCGACGCCCTAGCCACACTATCATCCATGTTTGCCCTGGACCAGGAACATGAGATGCCAATCATTCAAGTCAAACTGCACGATAAGCAAGCTTTCTGTATGGCAGTAAATGACGAGCGCGATCAAAACCCCTGGTACCATGACATTAAGCGGTACCTCATGAAGGGAGAATACTCCGAGGGAATCAGTGACAATGATAAGCGAACCATTCGCAAAAGGGCCATAGGGTTCACATTGATTGAAGGAACCCTCTACAAGAAGAGCCCCGATTCCACTCTCTTAAGGTGTGTGGACCAAGAAGAAGCCCAAACACTGATAAAAGAAATCCACAAGGGGACTTTTGGAACCCACGCACCAGGGCATGTCATGACAAAGAAAATCCTCAGGGCAGGGTACTATTGGTCCACGATGGAAGCTGATTGTCACCAATACGCTAAGAAATGTTATAAGTGCCAAGTTTACGCCGATAACATTCATGTGCCGCCCGCACCCCTCAGTAACCTGGCTACACCATGGCCGTTTTCGATGTCATCGGACCCATCGAACCCAAAGCTTCTAACGGCCATCGTTTCATATTAGTAGCAATCGACTATTTTACCAAGTGGGTTGAGGCAGCATCATACGCACACGTAACCCGGAAAGTGGTGACCACCTTCATCAAGAAAAACATTATATGTCGGTACGGCATCCCTCATAGGCTCATTACTGACAATGGGACCAATCTCAACAATAAGATGATGGAGGAATTATGCCAAGACTTCAAAATTCAGCACCACAATTCCTCTCCGTACCGACCAAAGATGAACGGTGCAGTGGAGGCAGCCAACAAAAATATCAAGAAAATTATCCAGAAAATGGTGGTCACCTATAAGGACTGGCATGAGATGCTTCCCTTTGCCCTACACGGCTACAGAACATCAGTACGGACCTCCACGGGGGCTACTCCCTTTTCCCTCGTTTATGGAATGGAGGCCGTACTACCAGTAGAGGTCGAAATACCCTCCCTACGAGTCGTCATGGAAGCCAAATTGACAGAAGCTGAATGGGTCCAGAACCGGTATGATCAATTGAACCTAATAGAAGAAAAACGACTGGACGCCATATGTCGAGGACAAGCTTATCAACGAAAAATCAAGAAGGCCTACGACAAGAAGGTCAATCCCCGCACTTTCCAAGAAGGAGATCTAGTAGTAAAGAAACTGCTCCCAGCACAGAAAGACAAAATCGGGAAATGGGCAGCCAACTATGAAGGACCCTTTGTGGTCAAGCGAGCCTTCTCGGGGGAGCCCTTATCCTCACCAATATGGACGGAGAAGAGCTCCGATATCCTATCAACTCGACGCGGTAAAAAAATATTACGCTTAAGGAGCATTGCTCGTGACCCGTCAGGATGAAAACTCGCAAAGAGCGTCCTGGGCAAAAGATAGGGCCTATATACCTCGCTAGGATACGTCCTAGGCAAAAAGTAGAGGCAAAAAAAAAAAAAAAAAAAAAAAGAGGGGAGAGCAATGATTACCTTAGCCGAAAACCGCAAAGGCGACTAAGGAAATACTTCTGCAACAGCAAGCAAACTTCGCATAGTCTTCACTCCGGGCCCAGGCATCTCAACTGAAGTGACCAGGAAGAATGGGGAAGCAAAAATCACAGATATGATTGTGGTACCCTCATACAGTTTAGCCAACCCCGGCCAGCCATGCTTACAAATTCTCTTGTAAACCTCCATGTAAAAATAAACCATATCGTTATATCAATAAACTTGTCTTTTCTTCTCCTTACCTACTTGCGTAAATGCCTCTGTATTAACGAAATATGAGCATGCATAAAACAAGCAATTTGAGAAAGCATAATAACAAAAGACGCACATCACCAACCAGGGTCGTCCCAAGTAAAAAGTACAGGGTAGCCTGCTAGACCGAAAACCCGCAAAGGGCGGTCTAGGCAAAAAATAAGGCTTTTATAAAAAGGAAAAGCTCATCAAAATGCCTCACGGAAAGAATTAAAACCCGCTAGACCGAAAACCCGCAAAGGGCGGTCTAGGCAAAAGATAGGGTTGAAGAAGTGCAAAAAGAATAATCACGAGAGAACAAAAGAAGGAAAGCACCGGTCACTTTCTAAATGTCCTCAAATGGAACTACATTTAGGGCATCCACACACAAGTAGTCACACAAAAATGACTTTGTCAAGAGTAAAACAAACAAAAATACTATAGAAAAGCATTTAGCCTCATGCTTGCATTCATTCCAATATGATTTCGTCGACCTTTTGCCTCCGTTACAAAAACCGGCGCAACAAAAGAAGCTTAAAAAAGGAAAAAGGCATGCGCTCAAGAAAAAGCCAAAATCCAAAACCGCGAGAAAAAGGCAGGATAAAAGACTACCTCCAACCAATAAAGTCTCGACCACCAAACAAAAGCCAAACAAAACCAATATCCATCCAACCAACCAGCAAGGATTGGATGATTACTACCAAAAGAACAAAAACAAAGGACCCCCGGCAATCAGCAAAGGCCGATTGATCACCAACAAAATCCCTGGCATGGCCCGGATGACTATTCAAGAAAGCCGAAAAGCAGTCAAATCAACACAAGCAGCACTCTCCGGAGAGCTGCGCTTGATCTGCGCCCGAGCCAGATCAGTAAGTCGCATTACCACCCTGATGGGGGGTTCATACCCATCCGGTCCCGCACAACGGACTGTACCACCCTGATGGGGGGCTCGTACCCATCCAGTCCCGCACAACGGACTGCAACTACCAGCCTGATGAGGGGTTTATACTCATCAACCGAAGGATCGGCTACGTCAGGAGTAGTATCCGGAGGTTCTACCACGTGTCCATCGAAAGGATCGGCTACGTCAGAAGTAGTATCCTGGAAGTGCACGAACACAAAAATCATTCCCCAGAGAGTCGGCGCATGAGCGACCTGAGCAGTAAGCCGCCATCACCACCAGTCCTACGCAGTGGACTGCGCCAGCCAGATAGGGGGTTTATACCTATCAACCAACACACGAGAAGCGCCTTGCCGGCGCATGGGCCACCCGAACCGTAAGCCGCCATTACCACCCCGATGGGGGGCTCGTACCCATCCGAGTCCCGCACAACGGACCGCAACTACCGGCTCGATGGGGGGTTTATGCTCATCAACCGAAGGATCGGCTACGTCGAAGTAGTATCCGGAGGTTCTATCACGAGTTCACCAAAAGGATCGGCTACGTCGAAGTAGTATCTCGGAGGCACACGACCACAACATTTCCCCGGAGGATCGTCCGCCACAAGACGGGACATCCGAAAGGCAACCGAGCAAGAGGGTCAACTCCTTTACCCTCCAGTCGATCTTCCTGACAACAGAAGGCCAGCAGTCGACTGGATGGGTAAAGGGGGGGCAGCTGTAGACCCCAAATCTTGCCCGGGCTCCAAATAAAGTCAGAAGATCCCCTATTCGAGGACGCCCGAAGCCTAACAAGCCACTAGGAGAGACTATTAGGCTCCCGTACCAAGATGGGAAGGTTTTTTGGCCCAAAATAAAGTTTCTCGCGTGGAAGGGGACTCCCGGGTCAAGTCTCGCTCAAGCGAGTACGTCCGCCGCTTGAGCGACAGGTGCCGCAATCAAAGGGGACTTCCAGGTCGAATCTCGCTCAAGCGACTGGTGTACTCGCTTGAGCGACGGATGCTGCCACCAAAGGGGACTTCCGGGTCGAGTCTCGCTCAAGCGACCGATGTACTCACATGTACTCGCTTGAGCGAAAGATGCTCCAACGAAAACGAGACCGGGGTCTCGTTCACCCGAGCCGGGTCTCGTTGCCAACGAAAGCGAGACCGGGGTCTCGTTCACCTGCACCGGGTCTCGTTGCCAACGAAAACGAGGCCGGGTCTCGTTCACCTGCACCGGGGTCTCGTTGACGACGAAAACGAGACCGGGGTCTCGTTCACCCGCAGCCGGGTCTCGTTGACGACGAAAACGAGACCGGGTTCTCGTTCACCCGGCACGGTGTCTCGTTGCTTATGCAAAACGAGACGGCGGTCTCGTTGTACGAGACGGCGGTCTCGTTGCTTCGTCAAACGAGACGGCGATCTCGTTGTGCGAGACGGCGGTCTCGTTTCGTCGAGCGAGACCGGCGGTCTCGCCACCGACAGCGCGGAAACGTATAAATAGGGGCTCTCCCCCTCATTTCCACACACCACAGCTGCATAGCTCTCCCTTCTCTCTAAAACTTCTCTCTAGAATCCCTCCGACGCATTTCCGGAGTTTCTGAGTGTTTTCAAGAGTGATTTTCGGCGTTCGAGAGGTTTCCGACGTCTTGTAGAGCGAAGGGCTGCCATAAAGCACCCTATTTTTCCAGAGAATTAATATAAAAAGCGTGCTTCGGAGGTTCAAATTCTCTCTTTCCACCTTTACCATTTTTATCTTAAATTATGCAGTAGACAGTAGGGCCATGTAGTCACACTTTTAAATTCCGCAGAATAAAAAGGGCAAAAGTGCGTTTTTCTAGTTTATCAATAAAAATAAGCCGGCCTATCATAGGGAACCCGAAAGGGGCGTCGCAAAGGGACTAATACTCCTTTTGCACGTAACCAACTCCCTTACCCAACTCTGGTTCTAATGACCAAAGTTGGTTTTCGAAAACCAACACCTTTTTAAACCCCTTTTCCGATGTTTATGGTAAAAATATCGGTGGTGACTCCATAGAACCCAAAATAAATAAGTCCTTGGATTAGCCCGGTTATCGGACAGCCCAAGGACACTTTTCGAAAACCTCGTCTCTAGGTTAGCCCGGTTATCGGACAACCGGAAGACGTTGTACCCACCAATAAAAAACGCGAAAATCAAGAGGGTCGATAAAACCATCGCGTCGCTCCGACCGCCTCGTTTTGACGGCGGCGACAAGCCCCTGCATTCTTAAGTCCAAAAGGCATTACTCTATAACAGAATGTACCCCCGGCGTAATGAAGGAAGTTTTTTCTCTATCTTCAATAGCCAATTTAATTTGGTTATACCCTGCATATCCATCCATGAAAGAATAGAGAGTATTTGTAGCGGTATGATCTACCAGCATATCAATATGTGGTAAGGGAAAATCATCCTTTGGGCTTGCACGATTTAAGTCCCTATAATCTACGCATACTCTGATTTTTCCATTTTTCTTTATAATGGGCACGATGTTTGCCAACCATTCAGGGCATTTTGACACGATTAGAAAATTGGCAGCCAACTGTTTTTCTATTTCTTCCTTAATTTTCAAGGACCATTCTGGCTTTACTCTTCTGAGCTTCTGCTTAACAGGCTGAAATCCCTCTTTTAGTGGCAATCTATGCTCCACTATACTTTTATAAATTCTAGGCATATCATGGTAGGACCATGCGAATACGTCCACATATTCTCTTAATAATTGTATCAGTCTTTCCCTGACATCAACATCAATTTGGGTACCAATATTTACTCCTTTCTTGTTATCTTCTTGTCCCAAATTGATGGCCTCAGTTTTCTCCTGATGGGGCTGTATTGATTGAGCTTCTTTTTCTAACAGTCTTTGTATGTCCGGGGAAATGGTCCCCTTCTCACTGTCTGACTCAATCCATTCGCCTTCGGCTTTCGGATCTTCCAGAGAATTTTCAATCACAGACATGACGGTATGGTTATGCTTAGTTTTAGATTTCTCTATTAAGTGTATAAGAGGGAAAAGAACGAAAGAGAATATGAATATTATGAAAAAAAAATGCCTCGTTGTATTGATAGAAGAAAATATTTACAAAGCCCATTTTAATCAAAAATCTCGTGATCATGGGCGGGGATCACGAGAGATACATCGGAAGCTTTTCGATATTTTTTTTTTATTATATATTTTTTGTATTTATTTTTATTATTTTTTAGAGATGACAAGAAATGATGAGCCCTAATTTGCTGATCTTCCTTAGCCCATCCTTCATTCGGGTTTGGAAAGAGGCTGATCATCTACTTTTGGAGTAGATGTGTCAAAGGTAATCCATTCTGCCTCTATCAGATTCTGGACCTTGTGCTTTAAGGCCACACAGTTTTCAACGGAGTGTCCCGGAGAGCCTGAATGGTAATCACAGCTTTCATTAGATTTATACCATTCCGGGTATGGTGGCTCCATTTTCTTGGGAGGGATGCGCACGAGGAGTTTGGCATCCAACAATTTCAAAAGCAGACTTCCATAGGAGGTTGGGATTGGAGTGAATTTCCTCTCTTGTCTGCGTGGCTTGGTTTGTTGTAAGGAAGAAGATGGAGTGGCAATATTGATTGCTGTCGCCGCCGTCAAAACGAGGGCGGTTGGAGCGACGCGATGGTTTCTGACTCTCTTGATTTTCATGTTTTTCATTGGTGGTTACAACGCCTTTAGGTTGTCCGATAACTGGGCTGAACCTGAGGGCGAGGTTTTCGAAAGGGTGCTCTTGGATTGTCCGATAACCGAGCTAATCCAAGAGCTAGTTTTGAGGGTTCTCTAGAGTCGCCACCGATGTTTTTACCGAAAACATCGGAAAAGGAGTTTAAAAGGCGTTGGTTTTCGAAAAACCAACTTTGGTCGTTAGAACCAGAGCTGGTAAGGGAGTTAGTTACGCGTAAAGGAAGTGTTAGTTCCTTTACGACGCCCCTTTCGGGTTCCCTATGATAGGCCAGCTATTATGTTGATAAATAAACCGAAAAAATACGCTTTTGCCCTTTTATTTTGCGGAATTTAAAGATTACGACTACATGGCCCTAATGTCTATTGCATAATTTAAATAAAGCAGTAAAAGGTAGAGAAAGAGAGTAGAGACCTTCGAAGCAAGCTTTCTATTTAATTCTTTAAAAATAGGGTCCTTTGCGGTAGTCCTTCACTCTACACGGTGTCGGAAACCTCTCGAAACGCTCTAAAAACACTCTAAAGACACTCAGAAGCTCCGGAAATGCGTCGGAGGGATTCTAGAGAGAGAAACTCTTGATGTGACTAGAGAGAGAGTGAGAAAGCTATGGAAATGAGGAAATGACGCCCCCTTGTAGACCCCTAATTTTGCCCGGCCTCTCAATAAAAGCTAGGGAAACTTCACACGAAGATAAAGATCGCCCAGCTTATCAATAAACACTAAGAAGACCTCCCACAACCACACGGAGTTCAGCCAATTTCTCGACAAAGGCCAAAGAGACCTCCTATAACAAAGATAAAGGTTCGTCCGGCATCTCAATAAGGGTCAAGAAGACTTTCTATATGAAGATAAAGCTTCAACGGACACATATCGGCATCAACCAACGTCCGAAAAAAGCAAGGAAAGCTTCCCGGGGTCCCAGAATGCAAAAACTGGACAAAACAGGTCGAGACCACCGTCCCAAAGTTGGGACGGCCGTCCCAACTATCCTGGGACAAGTGGGACGTGCGTCCCACATGTGGGACGGCCGTCCCAAGTCCCAGGGGGGCTGGCTCTGTGTTAAAATTCAAGTGGGCGGTCGTCCCAACCCAGACGGCCGTCCCGGCCCAGACTGCCGTCCCAAATGTGCCAGGCAGCGAAAACTATAAATAGGAGGCTCATTTGCTCATTTTCCACACCTCAGACACTCCAGACAACTCAGAGCATTTGTCTACTTCTCTCTCTCTTCCAAATGATCTTTCTGATTGCCTTAAAGAGGTAACAATCAGTTAAGGAATTATATTCCGGCATTCGATTCTTCTATAAAATTTTAGTCGAGTCGAGTTTATTTGTGAGGAGAGTCGTTGTAGAGCGAGGGACTGCCGAAACGCGTCCTTATTGTAACAGAGTTGCTATATAAAGCTTGCTACAAAGGTTCTTCTCAAATCTCTTCTCTTTTACTGCTTTATTTATTGCTTTATGAAATGTAAATAAAATCATGTAGATAGCCATATTTATTGTACGAATAAAATAGGGTAATAGCGTAATTTCTTGTAATCTCTACTTAAATGAATTAATCCATCATAGGGAACCCGAAAGGGGCGTTGTGGGGTGCTAACACCTTCCCCACACGTAACTAACTCCCTTACCCAACTCTGGTTATAATGGCCAAGTGCGGTTTTTCTTAAAAATCAACATTTTTTCCTTTTCCAATGTTTAAGGTCAAAACATTGGTGGCGACTCCAAAAGAACCCCTTTTTCAAAAATATTGCTTCTATTAGAGGATAGTTCAGTTGTTGAGCACCTCGGAAGTAATGAACATATTTTAAATACAAAACGCGAGTTTAAACCATCTTTTTGCGACCGCTCGCATAAACGTTCGAGATGTCCCTAGACGTCGGAACGGACGGCGGCGACACCCCTATTTAAAGTTTTTCGCGCCTGACAAGTCGAGACCGCCGTCTCGTCTGACAGGGTCGAGACCGCCGTCTCGACAATCGGGACCGCCGTCTCGTCTTGCCAAGGTGGCGAGACCGCCGTCTCGCCCTTTGCAGGTGGCGAGACCACCGTCTGGGAAAGTGAGACCGCTGTATCGCCATTCACAGGTGGCGAGATTGCCGTCTCGCCACTTGCATGAGGCGAGACGGCGGTCTCGCCCCAAAAGGGCGAGAAACCTTATTTTTGTGCCGAAAATCCCTCCTATCCTACTATGGGGGCTAATAGTCTCTCCTAGTGGCTTGTTAGGCTTCGTCCATCTTCGAATAGGAGGCCTTCTACTCTTTATTTGGAGGTCGGGCAAGATTTGGGGTCTACAACTGCCCCCCCTTTACCTGACTAGTCGGCTGTTGGCCTGTTTGTGCCAGACAGATTGACAGGAAGGTAAAGGAGTTGACCCTCTTGCCCGGCTACCCTTCGGATGTCCCGTCTTGCGGCGGTTGATCTTCTGGGGAAAACTTGGTGTTCTTGCACTTCCGGGATACTCCTTCTGACGGTAGCCGATCCCTTCGGTTGACACGTGGTAAAACCTCAAGATACTCCGGTAGCCGATCCTTCGGTTGATGGGTATAAACCCCCCATCGGGCTAGTAGTTGCAGTCCGTTGTGTGGGACTGGATGGGTATGAACCCCCCATCAGGCTGGTAGCTGCAGTCCGTTGTGCGGGACTGGATGGGTATGAACCCCCCATCAGGCTGGTAGTTGCAGTCTGTTGTGCGGGACTGGATGGGTATGAACCCCCCATCAGGCTGGTAGTTGCGACTTACTGATCCGACTCGAGCGCAGATCAAGCGCACTTGCGTGCGCGGGTTGATAGGTATGAACCCCCTATCAGGCTGGTACGGTCCACTACGTAGGACCGGTGGTGGTGGCGGCTTACTGCTCGGGTGGCTCATGCGCCGAGCATTGAGATGTGCTTTTTGTTGGTCTTCTTTGGAGATATTATTGTCCGGTCTGCGCCGGGGATTTTGTGGGTGTTCATCCAGCTTGTTGGTTGTTGGGGATTCTTTGACTTTGATTCTTTGGTAGTGGTCATCCGACTTTGTCGGGGATTTTTTTATGAGTGCCTCTTATGTAGGTAGGAATCCTCTGGGGATTTGTTGATCTTGGTGACGCCTCTTGAGTAGGCGGATATCCATTGAGTTTCTGGTAATGCCTCTGAGTAGGCAGATGCTTCATCGGAAGTGAAGACTTTTGGCTGCATTTGTTTTGCCTCTGACTAGGCATATATGTGGATGATCTTTCTCTTTTTGGTGATCCACCGGGGAATTGATTGTCTTCCCGGGGATCTAATTTTGATTTCCCCTCTGAGGGAATGGAGTAGTTTTGACTCCTTGTTGGATGTTGTTGGTATGAGATGGCTTTGCCGATACTCTTGTTTCATTAGGATTTCCGATTCCTTCTTTTTCGTTGATTTTCCCTTTTCTGCGGTGACCCACTTAGGGATTTTATTGATTGCCTAAAAGTTAGGATTGATTTCGCCTTTTTTTTTGCAATTTATCTCTTTTTTATCGCGATTTTGAAATCTGGCTTTTTAATGGGGATAATGCGTAAGCCTTTTTACTTTTTAGTCTCTTTTTATTACTGTAGACCCCAAATCTTGCCCGGCCTCAGAATAAAGACCAGAAGCTTCCTATTTGAAGACGGCCGAAACCTAACAAGCCACTAGGAGAGACTATTGGGCTCCCGTACTAAGATAGGAAGGTTTTTTGGCCCGAAAAATAAAGTTTCTCGCCCTGAAGGGACGAGACCGCCGTCTGGAAGGACCAGACCGCCGTCTCGTCTCAACGCCAGGACGAGACCGCCGTCTCGATTGTCCATATGGCGGTCTCGTCTCCTGCAAAGGTCGAGACGGCGGTCTGGATTTTTCAGACGGCGGTCTCGATTCCTGCCTAGTCGAGACGGCGGTCTCGACCCTGTCAGAGGAAATGGCGGTCTCGACCTGTCAGGCGCGAAAAACTATAAATAGGGGTCCTCCCCCCCTCATTTCCACACAAAAAACACACAGTTCCTCCTCCTTCTCTCTAGATTTTCTCTCTCTAAAACCCCTCCGAAGCATTTCCGGAGTTTCTGAGTGTCTTTAGGAGAATTTTGAGCGTTCTAAATCTTCTTTAGAATCCCTCCGAGGCATTTCCGGAGTTTCTGAGAGTTTGTAGAGTGAAGGGTTGCCAAAAAGCACCCACTCTTTAAAGAGAAATACAAAAAGCTTGCTTTGGAGGTGCACCCTCTCTCTTTCTAATTTTACCGCTTTCATTTAAAATTATACAATAGACGCTAGGGCCATGTAGTCATAATCTTTAAATACCGCATAAAAAAAGGGTAAAAGCGCAATTTTCCAGTTTAATTATTTATCCAAAGTAGTCGGCCTATCATAGGGAACCCGAAAGGGGCGTCGTAAAGGAACTAACACTTCCTTTACACGTAACTAACTCCCTTACCCAACTCTGGTTCTAATGACCAAAGTTGGTTTTCAAAAACCAACCCCTTTTTTTCAAACTCCCTTACCTAATTTTGTCGGCATATTAAAACCGACGAATTAGTTAGGCAGGCGAAGGGGGGGCAGCTGTAGACCCCTAATTTTGCCCGGCCTCTCAAAATAAAAGCTAGAGGAACTTCACCCGAAGATGGAGTTCATCCGGCTTCCCAAAACGAGAAGGACCTCCCACAACAAAAGACGGAGTTCACTCATTCACACAATAAAAGACTAAAGAGACTTCCTACACGAAGATAAAGCTCGCCTGGCATCTTAATGAAGGCCAAGAAGACTCCCTATATGAAGATAAAGCTTCAACGGACGCACATCGGCATCAAACGACGTCCGAAAAAGGAAAGGAAAGCTTCCCGGGGTCCCAGAACGTGAAGACTGGACAAAACAGGCCGAGACCACCATCCCAGGGTTGGGACGGCCATCCCAACTGAAAATAAGCAGTTGGGACGCGCGTCCCAGATGTGGGACGGCCGTCCCAAACCCAATTTAAGTGGGACTGCCGTCCCGGACCCCCAAGTGGTCCCGCTCTGTGTAAATTTGCCATTTGGGACGGCCATCCCAGTCCAGACGGCCGTCCCAACCCAGACGGCCGTCCCAAAGTGCGCCAGCTGCGAAAACTATAAATAGGAGGCTCATTTGCCACTTTTTCAGAACACATACACTCCAGAAGAGCTCTGAAACACTCAGAGCACTTGTCTACTTCTCTCCCACTCTCGAATGATCTTTCCGATTGCCTTAAATAGGTAACAATCGGTTAAGGAATTATATTCCGGCATTTGATTCTTCTTTAAATTTTTAGTGGAGTCGATCTTGTATTGGTGAGGAGAGTCTCGTATAGAGAGAGGGGTTGCCAAAACGCAGCCTCATAGTTCGAGATTCTCAATATAAAGCTTGCTACGGAGGTTCTTTTCAATTCCCTTCTCTTTTATTGCTTTATTTATTGTTTTATTTTATTTATTATGTCATGTAGAATAAAATCATGTAGATAGTCATTTTAATATCTCTTTTATTGCTTTATTTAGCTTTATTTATATAAAATTATGTAGATAGTCATTTCAATATTATGCAATAAAATAGGGTAATCGCGTAATTTCTCATAATCTTCACTTAATGAATTAATCCGTCATAGGGAACCCGAAAAGGGCGTTGTGGAGTGCTAACACCTTCCCCACACGTAACTAACTCCCTTAACCAACTCTGGTTATAACGGCCAAGTTGTTTTTTTTATATAAAATCAACGCATTTGTTTTTCCTTTTCCAATGTTTCTGGTCAAAATATTGGTGGCGACTCCATAAGAACCCCTTTTCGAAAACCTTGCTTTTATTAGAGGATAATTCAATTGTCAAACACCTCGGAAGCAATGAACACATTTTAAAACAAATACGCGAGTCTAAACCATCTTTTTGCGACCGCTCGCATAAACGTTTCAAGACGTCCCCAGACGTCGGAAAGGGACGGCGGCGACAGGCTGGCTTAAAAATAATTAAACCAAGAAAATAGCGCTTTTACCCTACCTTGTATTATAACATGCTTTATTGTTTGGCTTTCAAATAACTGTTGCTTGTTTCTACTTACGCAATTAATTGAAATATAAATTGCACACAAAACCCTTGCACACTACAGTTCCCTCTATACCCGGGGGCAAGTGAGAAAACCATAGGGAGTGGGTGGCAGGTACGGTTCACTGCAGTTAGGGCCTTGTGCCCACTAGTGTGATCGGAAACCACCACTCAAGGTGATAACCTTCCTCTTTTGGCAACAAGACCGACTCTGGCCTTAGTGCTAAGCATGGTTGGACGACTGGAGAGTGGGGACCCTATAATGGGGGCACCTTGGGGGCCTTAGCCTGGTGAGAACAGTTAGAACTTACCCTAACCAATGCATCTTTCTGCAGGAAAACCCTACCTCGTGATAAAAACGAAATCTCGCCAGTTCGGGGATGATCGAATTGTGTGTGCATATGATTGTTGCATTTGTATGTTGCATAGCATAAACAAACAACAACAAAAACCAAAAAATATTTTCACAAATAAACACCCTTATCTCGGACAGTCTGCCTTTTAGCTAGCCTGGTTTCAGGTTCTTTGCAAGCTAAATAGCCACGCAGTTCCGACAGAAGAGATAAGGGACGCTAAATATTCTTTCGCATAAAGCCACATTTTATCTCGGACGATCCGCCTTTTAGCTAGCCTGGTTTCGGGTTCTTTGTAAGCTAAGTAGCCACGCAGTTCCGACAGAAGAGATAAAAGGCTATAAAATAAAAAGCAATAAAAATCAAAATAAAAATCCAAAATAAATAAAATAATAACAATAAAACATTTATATAAAATAATTTTGACAGAGTCGTATCATTCACATCATGCCATAAGTGGAAAAAACCAAGAGAGAAAATAAATGCATAAGGAAAGTATGCATACACATCATTTTAATAAACCCCTAAAAATGGGTCTTAGAGACGTTTTTTGGGAAAATTACTGGGCCAAATCGCCTTTGGCTATTTGCAGCTTGGTTCTTCACCCTTTTCTCTTCGTTTTGACATGTTGTGCGTCCAAATCGGACAACCCAGTCAAAAGTTATGCCACTTTGAACATCTACTGCCCTTTTGTACTGGTGCATGCATAAATACATTTATTCTAGGGAGCACTAGATATCCCTAAGACAATGGCGAAAGAGGCCCCGAGCACATTTGTAACCTTCGCGACAAGGAAGGGACAAGTGTACTAAGATGTGATGGTGATTGCCATTATACTTGTCAAAATCTATGATGGGGAATGAACCATTACACCGAGGTGGGTAGGATACCCCACAAAGCGTAAGCTTTAAGGAGGATACCTAAGCCATTGTCTTAAGGAATATCCATCTCATATATCATTCAATAAAAATCTTTTTGCATTCTATAAAGCGGCTGGTATTCTTCATGCCCTCATCCGCATACAAAAAAAAAACACAAAAATCCCAAACACTATCATACGTCATGTTAGAAAATAAAACATGATAATGTTGAGGAAAAAACAAACACTTGCATACACACATCCATCAAGCTTCATCCTCATGCATTTAATAATAGACAGTAGAAGAAGTGGATATTCCTCAATACCATGAGAAGAGGATTAGGGCATTCGCATGCCATGCACGTGAAGTAAAAAAGAAAATAAATAGAAATATTTACCCGCCTATGGGTTCATTTAGGCTTCTCTGCTTTCAAATAAAATGTACTTCGAAACATTGCATTGAGGAATGTACACTGTCTGGATGAAATAAATAAAATTGTTTGTTTTCATCATCCCTTCAAACGTCTACTGCATTCATAAATTGCATTCATTCTCACTTTAATAATAATAAGATAATAAAAAAGAAAGGATTAATTGATGTGCTTCCCATGAATCGGAATAAGATGGAGAGTAAGCCTTTCGTCATCAAGTTCTCTCCAATGGTTGATCCGCCCAAGGAGGATAACAAGCCTCAACCATTGGGTATCCGAGTTAATAAGGAAGAGGGGGCAAGGATGTCGTTACATTTGTTCACCCCATACATCAAATAAAATTGTACCATTGAGATACGCAGAAACATCTTCCATTAATGAAGATATCTTCAGCATAGCCAACATTCGGGGGCAAAATTAGAAGTGAAAGAATCTACACCCCCAGGAGCTATAAGGCAATGCTCCCAAGAATAAAGAAAAATAAAAAGACCGAAGAAAAACATAATCCAAAGAGGAAACTGAGTAGACTTTGGATTCACGACGCTAAGGCAGTTCTCTCGACGCTCCGTCAAAGAGACAAACTCAGGGTAGGCGACAAGCTAGTCACAGTTTGAGCTAGAGACGACATTCGAATCAGCAAATCATTTGCGCTACCTTGGATGGATGCGGCGTAAGAGGACATTTGAAATATCTTTTGCCAATATGAAAAGACCTCCCCAACAATATGAAGGTGACCCACGTGATGAGAAAATATGGATGTCGCCCAAACCAAGGGCTCATTAGAAACTCTCAAGGAATAAGGGAGCCACCGGATTTTAAAAACAATCCTTTGAAGCTTTACCCTACAAAGGATCAAGTTGCACGAAGAAAAGGGAAGTCTCCCCTCTGCAGCCCGAATCAGATTTTCCCAAACGGAGGGGTTCAAGCGTCAAAAGTGACTTTAGTCATTAGGTGTTCTCCTTCTGATTCTTAGGGTCGTAAATTCAATGACTATTAGAGATTACTCCTCGGGGCTAGCCCGACCCTCGAGCATTATAGGGCACACATTTCCCTATTAATTACAAAGAATGTCATTCTTACTATCTGCTTCTCTTCTTGCTATTCATGTCTAAGCCTCATTAATAACCATGTTTAAGCAAACGTTTTCAAAAGTGCGTCAAAGTAATCAAACTGCGCCAATAACCAAAGTAAAAGTCAAGTCAAATCCATCACCACTGATTGACTAGAAACACAAAATAAAGTTTTACCTCGTCATAAATAAAGCCGTGTTTCGCCAATACAAAAAGAAAACAATAATCAAAAGAAGCCCATAGAAGCTAAAGACCAAAAAAAGAAAGGGCAAGATACCCAGTAGGAAACCCATAAAGGGGGCTACGCAAAAATTAGGGTAAACCCGCTAGGAAACCCGAACAACCATAAAGGGTAGCCTAGGCAAAAATTAGGGTTACAAAATAAAGTCCGCTAGGTTTCCAAAGCAAGAAAAAAGAAACCTAGACAAAAGTTAGGACAAAACAAAACACAACATCCTAAGCTGAAAACCCAAAGGGCAGACTAGGGAAGTCAATCAGTCATAGCAAGCGCCATAGAATAAGACGCCACTCCATCAACAAAACGTTGTTTAAACTAGCCTAAACACTCTAACCAACCTTGGCTATCCGTGCTTACAAAAACCATTTTTTGTCAAAATAAAACAATTCTAAAACACAAGCCTTTGAATTAAATATCCTCTTCCTTCTTTTCTCTTGACCCTTACCACTACGACATTCTAGTGATTAGTAGGGAAATGTGGAGATAGTAATCAATAGGAGGATTGACATCCCCAAAAAAAGGGAGGGGCGCACTAACATGGCTAGTCGCTCTACAATTAGCACAATCATTCTTCGGTCATGAAAAAATCGAGACGGCAAAATTGGTACAACCTATCCCTGTCGACGAAAGCACATAACGTCCGAAGCTTATCAAAAGTAAAAGCACATTGGTTAATCCTTTTGAAAAAATTAATTGAAATAGTATTATAGGATGCATATCGCCAACATTGCATGCATATGATAGGCTCCTATCTCTCAAAAAAAAGAAGATAAAGAAAAAATGAGAATAAAAAGAATAATGCCTGCTAGGAGATTCTTAGGCAAAAGTTAGGGTAGCCTGCTAGATCGAAAACCCACAAAGGGTGGTCTAGGCAAAAGTTAGGGCGTTCATAAAAAAGGAAAAAGCCCGCTAAGATATCCTAGGCAAAAATTAAGGCAACCCGCTAGACCGAAAACCCCAAAAGGGCGGTCTAGGCAAAAGATAGGGCTAAACCAAAAAATGAATAAAAGAGAGGAGCCCTTCATCATAATCATGAGAGTCCAGCAGGAGAATGTCAGTCACTTTTCCAGATGCATCAATAAAAAAAAAAGATTGCATTTAAAGCATCCACACACAAGTAGTCGCACAAAATGACTTTGTCAAGGTAAAAAATAAAAAATCACTTTAAATACAAAAACGAAAAGCATTCATGCATATAAGGAGACTAGCTCCATGTTTGTAATTGATAACAGGATCACTGAGACCGAGTCTCCAAATAATGCCTCGGGGAAAACAAAGCAAGTCGTCAATCAAGCGACTCATCAAAATAAGAGCTTCCAGAAATCAAGAGCTTCAGCTACCATCCTTCTACCCAAAAAAAGAAGGCACATATAAGAAGAAAGAAGAGCGAGTTCTCATCATCAAATAAGCTTAGAAGAAATAAGAAGCTTCTAGAAGCCAAAGCTCCAATCATCACCCAATAAAAGAGGGCATAATCATCAAGACATCATAAAAGAAAAGCCGACGGAAAGGCTTAGTCATCCCCAAGAGGATCCTTGCCTACTCCGAAGGCAAAACAAAAATACTCCTCACGGCTCAGCATTACCACCACATGAGTCATCGAGCACACTCACCCAAAGTCTCCTCCACACTCCCCAACGGAGAATAAAGGCTCCAAGAGCCCATCATCATCATCATCAACAGTCAAAAGAGTCCGATCTCCATACCATCAAGGGCTCAACATAAAGAGAAAAAAAGAAGAAAACCCTTGCATCCCCAGCGGATATCCAAAAGAAAGGGTCGCAACAGAGAAGGTCGAATAAAAATCCCTAAGTGGATCTCCCTACAAAAAAGGATGAATAAGGAAATCTCCATCCTCAGTAGAATTAGAGCTTCATAAGGTCAGCTCGCATCAACATTAATCAAGGAGCCAGGACTCCATCCCAGAAAAATCGGATCCCCATCGAAGTTAATAATCCCTTGATGGATCACCTAAGAAAATTTTATCCCCTGCGAATCCCCAAAGAGAAGAAAAGTCTGCGTGCATAAAAAGAAACTAAAAAGTAACAAGGCGCATGCATTATCCCAATAAAAAAGCCAGATTTCAAAATCACGATAAAAAAGAGATAAATCGTGGAAAAAGGCAAAATCAAATAAAAATCCGAACTTCCAGGAAATCAAATCCCTAAAGTGGGTCACCGCAGAAAAAGGGAAAATCAACAAAAAAGAGAAATCAGGAATTCCACTCCCCCCAACAGAATAAGAGCTTCATAAGGTCAGCTCGCACCCACATCAATTAAGGAGTCAAAACTCCATTCCCTCAGGGGGCAAATCAAAATTAGATCCCTGGGAAGGCAATCAATTCCCCGGTGGATCACCAAAAAGAGAAAAATTATCTCCAGTGAGCCTACGACAAAGGCAAATTCTAGACTCACATCCTTAGAAGAGTCATTTGCCTAGGCGTAGGCAAGATCTGGCGAGCAAGAGCCAATTTCCCCAGAAAGGGACATCAACCTATTCGGAGGCAAGCAAGTATGAAGTCTTCACCACTAATGAAGCATCCGCCTACTCAGAGGCACAGTAAACAAAAATAGCAAAAAACTCCAGAGGAATAAGAGCTTGAAGAAACCAACACTCATCGACACCAAACAAGGAGTCACAGCTCCATTCCCCAAAAAAAGGCAACCAAAATTAGATCCCCAAGGAGTCAACCAACTCCCTAGTAGATCACCAAAAAAACTTACCCAGAGAGCCTACTGCAAAGGCAAAACTTCAAACGCATATCCTCAGAAAGCTACTTGCCTAACATGGATATCCCTAGTGGAACGCATAGGCAAAACCTTGCAAGCAAAAAAGCAACATTAGCCTATTCAGAGGCAAAGAAAAAAGCAAAACCAAAAGTCTTCACCTCCAAACGGAACATCTGCCTACTCAGAGGCATTACCAAAAACTCAATGGATATCCGCCTACTCAAGAGGCGTCACCAAGATCAACAAATCCCCATAGGATTCCTGCCTACCTAAGAGGCACTTATCAAAAAAAATTCCCGACAACCAGCAAAGTCGGATGACCACCACAAAAGATCAAAAACAAAGAATCCCCAGCAATCAACAAGCTAGACGAACACCAACAGAATCCCTGGCACAGACCTGACGACAATTCCCAGAAAAGACAAAAAATAAAGACAGAACACATCTCAACAACGGCGCATGAGCTACCCGAGCAGTAAGCCACCACCACCACCAGTCCTACGCAACGGACTGTACCAGCCTGATAGGGGGTTTATACCTATCAACCAGCACACAAGGAGTGCCTAAATGGCGCATGGGCCACCTATACAGTAAGCCGCCACTACCACCCTGATGGGGGGATCATACCCATCCGGTCCCACACAACGGACCGTACCAGCCTGATGGGGGGTTCATACCCATCCAGTCCCACACAACGGACTGTAACTACCAGCCTGATGGGGGGTTCATACCCATCCAGTCCCACACAACGGACTGTAACTACCAGCCTGATGGGGGGTTTATACCCATCAACCGAAGGATCGACTACGTCAAGAGTAGTATCCGGAGGTTCTACCACGTGTCAACCAAAAGGATCGGCTACGTCAGGAGTAGTATCCCGGAGGTGCACAACACAACATCTCCCCAGAAGATCATCCGCCACAAGATGGAGTATCTGAAGGGTAGCCGGGCAAGAGGGTCAACTCCTTTACCTTCTTGTTTACCTGTTCGGCACAACAAAGCCAACAGCCGACTAGTCAGGTAAAGGGGGGGCAGTTGTAGACCCCAAATCTTGCCTGACCTCAGAATAAAGACCAGAAGCTTCCTATTTGAAGACGGTCGAAGCCTAACAAGCCACTAGGAGAGACTATTGGGCTCCCGTACTAAGATAGGAAGGTTTTTTGGCCCGAAAAATAAAGTTTCTCGCCCTGAAGGGACGAGACCGCCGTCTGGAAGGACCAGACCGCCGTCTCGTCTCAACGCCAGGACGAGACCGCCATCTCGATTGTCCATACGGCGGTCTCGTCTCCTGCAAAGGTCGAGACGGCGGTCTGGATTTTCCAGACGGCGGTCTCGATTCCTGCCTAGTCGAGACGGCAGTCTCGACCCTCTGCCATGAACGAGACGGCGGTCTGGACTTTCCAGACGGCGGTCTCGACCCTGTCAGAGGAAACGGCGGTCTCGACCTGTCAGGCGCGAAAAACTATAAATAGGGGTCCTCCCCCCCTCATTTCCACACAAAAAACACACAGTTCCTCCTCCTTCTCTCTAGATTTTCTCTCTCTAGATTTTCTCTCTCTAGAACCCCTCCGAAGCATTTCTGGAGTTTCTGAGTGTCTTTAGGAGAATTTTGAGCGTTCTAAATCTTCTTTAGAATCCCTCCGAGGCATTTTTGGAGTTTCTGAGAGTTTGTAGAGTGAAGGGTTGCCAAAAAGCACCCACTCTTTAAAGAGAAATACAAAAAGCTTGCTTTGGAGGTGCACCCTCTCTCTTTCTAATTTTACCGCTTTCATTTAAAATTATGCAATAGACGCTAGGGCCATGTAGTCATAATCTTTAAATACCACATAAAAAAAGGGTAAAAGCGTAATTTTCTAGTTTAATTATTTATCCAAAGTAGTCGGCCTATCATAGGGAACCCGAAAGGGGCGTCGTAAAGGAACTAACACTTCCTTTACACGTAACTAACTCCCTTACCCAACTCTGGTTCTAATGACCAAAGTTGGTTTTCGAAAACCAACGCCTTTTTTTCAAACCCCTTTTCCGATGTTTCCGGTAAAAACATCAGTGGCGACTCCACGAACCCTTCAAAACCCATTCTTGGGTTAGCCCGGTTATCGGACAACCCAAGAACACTTTTCGAAAACCTCGTCTCTAGGTTAGCCCGGTTATCGGACAACCTAAGGACGTTGTAACCACCCATAAAAAACGCGAAAATCAAAGAGGGTCGAAGAAACCATCGCGTCGCTCCGACCGCCTCGTTTTGACAACAGCGACAATTACGCTGGCTTTTTCTCTTCTTTTTGGGGGGGGGGGGTCCACTAGGGATGACGTTTTATTTCTTTAGTGATCCACCAGGGAATTAGTTGACTTCCTGGGGATCTGCTTTTTCTTTTCTAGGAATGGAGTCTTGGCTCCTTGATTGATGTTGATGCGAGCTATACTTGTGAAGCTCTTATTCCACTGGGGGATGAGAATTTCTTATTCCTTTTTGTAGAATTTTTTGGAGATCCACTTGAGGATTTTTATTCGGCCCTCTCTGTCATGGCCTTTTTGGACATCCGCTGGGGATGCAATGGTTTTCTTTTCTCTTCTTTTCTCTTCTTTCTTTTTGTTGAGCCTTTGATGGTTTGTACTCTTTTGACTGTTGATG
Organism: Sphenostylis stenocarpa; assembly: GCA_963425845.1. Classification (NCBI taxonomy): domain Eukaryota; kingdom Viridiplantae; phylum Streptophyta; class Magnoliopsida; order Fabales; family Fabaceae; genus Sphenostylis; species Sphenostylis stenocarpa. Next base: position 23,907,708 of record OY731401.1, on the reverse strand, counting down.
ATGATGGGCTCTTGAAGCCTTTATTCTCCATTGGTGAGTGTGGAGGAGACTTTGGGTGAGTGTGCTCGATGACTCATGTGGTGGTAATGCTGAGCCGTGAGGAGTGTTTTTGTTTTGCCTTCGGAGTAGGAAGGGATCCTCTTGGGGATGACTAAGCCTTTCCGTCGGCTTTTCTTTTATGATGTCTGATGATTGTGCCCTCTTTTATTGGGTGATGATTGGAGCTTTGGCTTCTGGAAGCTTCTTATGATAACTCGCTCTTCTTTCTTGAGGGAGAGCAATGTTTAGAGACTTATTACTTTCTTGTGCCTTCTTTTCTGGGTAGAAGGATGGTAGCTAGAGCTCTTGATTTTCAGAAGCTCTTATTCTGCTGAGTCGCTTGTTTGACGACTTGCTCCGTTTTCTTGAGGGCATTATTTGGAGACTCAGTCTTAGTGATCCTGTTTTCAATCACAAACATGGAGCTAGTCTCCTTATATGCATGAATGCTTTTCATTTTTTGTTATTTGTCTGAAGTAAGTTTTATTTCTTTCATTTTTGACATTGACAAAGTCGTTTTGTGCGACTACTTGTGTGTGGATGCCCTAAATGCAATCTATTCTTTTTTATTGATGCATCTGGAAAAGTGACTGGCATTCTCCTGCTGGACTTTTTATGATTATGATGAAGGGCCCCTCTCTTTCATTCATTTTTTTGGTTTAGCCCTATCTTTTGCCTAGACCACCCTTTTTGGGGTTTTCGGTCTAGCAGACTGCCTTAATTTTTGCCTAGGATATCTTAGCGGGCTTTTTTTCCTTTTTTTATGAATGCCCTAACTTTTGCCTACACCGCCCTTTGCGGGTTTTCGATCTAGCGGGCTACCCTAACTTTTGCCTAAGAATCTCCTAGCAGACATTATTTTTTATTTTCATTTTTTGTTTCTCTTCTTTTTTTCGAGAGATAGGAGCTTATCATATGCATGCAATGTTTGTGATATGCATCCTATAATACTATTTCAATTAATATTTCAAAAGGATTAATCAAATGTGCTTTTATTTCTGATGAGCTTCTGACGTTATGTGCTTTCGTCGACAGGGATAGGTTGTACCGATTTTGCCGTCTCGATTTTTTCATGACCGAAGAATGATTGTGTTAATTGTAGAGCGACTTGCCATGTCAGTGCGCCCCTCCCTTTCCTTGGGGATGTCAATCCTCCTATTGATTACTATCTCCACATTTCCCTACTAATTACTAGAATGCTGTAGTAGTAAGGGTCAAGAGAAGAGAAAGAAGAGGATATTTAATTCAAAGGTTTGTGTTTTAGAATTGTTTTATTTTGACAAAAAAATGGTTTTTGTAAGCACAGCTAGCCAAGGTTGGTTAGAGTGTTTAGGCTAGTTTAAACAAACGTTTTGTTTATGGTGTGGCGTCTTATTCTATGACGCTTGCTATGACTGATTGACTTCCCTAGTCTGCCTTAGGGTTTTCAGCTTAGGATGTTGTGTTTTGTTTTGTCCTAACTTTTGTCTAGGTTTCTTTTTTCTTGCTTTGGAAACCTAGTGGACTTTATTTTGTAACCCTAATTTTTCCCTAGGCTACCCTTTATGGTTGTTCAGGTTTCCTAGCGGGTTTACCCTAACTTTTGCGTAGCCCCCTTTGTGGGTTTCCTACCGGGTATCTTGCCCTCTCTTTTTGGCCTTTAGCTTTTATGGGCTTCTTTTGATTTTTGTTTTCTTTTCGCACAACATTGGCGAAACACGACTTTATTTATGACAAGGTAAAACTTTTATTTTGTGTTTCTAGTCAATCAGTGGTGATGGATTTGACTTTTATTTTGGTCAATGGCGCATTTTGATTACTTTGACGCACTTTGAAAATTTTTGCCTAAACATGGTTATTAATGAGGTTTAGATATTAATAGCAAGAAGAGAAGCAGATAGTAAGAATGACATTCTTTGTAATTAATAGGGAAATATGTGCCCTACAATGCTCGGGGGTCGGGCTAACCCCGAGGAGTAATCTCTAATAGTCATTGGATTTATAAACCCTAAGAATCAGAAGGAGAACACCTAATGACTAAAGTCACTTTTGACGCTTGAGCCCCTCTATTTGGGAAAATCTGATTCAAGGTGCAGAGGGGAGACTTCCCTTTTCTCCATGTAGCTTGATCCTTTGTAGGGTCATGCCCTAGGTCATGCCCTAGGCCATGCTTTAAAGGATTGTCTTTAAAATCTGGTGGCTCCCTTATTCCTTGAGAGTTTTTAATGAGCCATTGGTTTGGGTGATATCCATATTTTCTCATCATGTGGGTCACCTTCATATTGTTGGGAAAGTCTTTTCATATTGGCAAAAGATATTTTCGCCGCATTGGCGGAGCGTTGAGAGAACTTGCCTTAGCGTCGTGAATCCAAAGTCCACTCAGTTTCCTCTTTGGATTATGTTTTTCTTCGGTCTTTTTATTTTTTTCTTTATTTGTAGGAGCGTCATCTTACAGCTCCTTAGGGGAATAAATTCTTTCATTTCTAATTTTGCCCCCAATGTCAGCTATGCTAGAGATATCCTCATTAATGGGCGGTGCTTTTGCGCATCTCCACGGTACCACCTTATTTGATTCGAGGTGTGAACAAAATGTCATGGCATCCTTGCCCCCTCTTCCTTATTAACTTGGATATCCAATGGTTGAGGCTTGTTATCCTCCTTGGGCGGATCAACCATTGGAGAGAACTTGATGACGAAAGGCTTACTCTCCATCTTATTTCGATTCATGGGAAGCACATCAATTAATCCTTTCTTTTTATTATCTTATTATTATTAAAGTGAGAATGAATGCAATTTATGAATGCAATAGACGTTTGAAGAGATGATGAAAACAAACAATTTTATTTATTTCATCCAGACAGTGTACATTCCTCAATGCAATGTTTCGAAGTTCTTTTATTATTTTTAAAAGCGGAAATCCTAAAGGAAACCATAAGCGGGTTTAAAATTTCTATGCATTTTCTTTTTGACTTCCCGTGCATGGCATGCGAATGCCCTAATCGTCTTTTCATGGTATTGAGGAATATCCACTTCTTCGACTGTCTATTATTAGATGCATGCGTATGCAAGTGTTTGTTTTTTCCTACACATTATCATGTTTTATTTTCTAACATGATGTATGATAGTGTTTGGGATTTTGTGTTTTTTTTTGTATGCGGATGAGAGCATGAAGAATACCAGCCGCTTTCTAGAAAAAAGATTTTTATTGTTTAAAATGAATGATTTATGAGATGGATATTTCTTAAGACAATAACTTAGGTATCCTCCTTAAAGCTTACGCTTTGTGGGGTATCATACCCACCTTGGTGTAATGGTTCCTTTCCTATTACAGACTTGACAAGTATAATGGGGGTCACCATCACACCTTAGTACACTTGTCACTTCCTTGTCGCGAAGGTCACAAATGTGCTCGGGGCCTCTTTCGCCATGGTCTTAGGGATATCTAGTGCTCCCTAGAATGAATGTATTTATACATGCACCAGTACAAAAGGGCAGTAGATGTTCAAAGTGGCATAACTTTTGATTGAGATGTCCGATTTGGACGCACAACATGTCAAAACGAAGAGAAAAGGGTGAAGAACCAAGCTGCAAATACCCGGAGGGGATTTGGTCCAGTAATTTTCCCAAAAAACGCTCCTAAGACCCATTTTTTGGAGGTTTATTAAAATGATGCGTATGCATGCTTTCCTTATGCATTTATTTTCTCTCTTGGTTTTTCCACTTATGACATGATGCGATATGAATGACATAACTTTGTCAAAATTATTTTTATAAATGTTTTGATTTTGCTATTATTATTTTATTTATTTTGGATTTATCATTTATTATTTTTATTTTATTTTATAGCCTTTTATCTCTTCGTCGAGATCGCGTGGCTACTTAGCTTACAAAGAACCCGAAACCAGGCTAGCTAAAAGGCAGATCGTCCGAGATAAAAAAATGGCTTTATGCGAAAGAATATTTAGCGTCCCTTATCTCTTCCGTCTGAATCGCGTGGCTACTTAGCTTACAAAGAACCCGAAACCAGGCTAGCTAAAAGGCAGACTGTCCAAGATAAGGGTGTTTATTGCAAAAATATTTTTGTGATTTTTCTTTCTGTTGTTTGGTTATGCTATGAAACAAACAAATGCAACAAACAGATGCACACACAATTCGATCATCCACGAACAGGCGAGAATTCATTTTTAATCACGAGGTAGGGTTTTCCTGCATAAAAGTGCATTGGCGAAGGTAGGTTCTAACTGTTCTCACCAAGGCTAAGGCCCCCAAGGTGCCCCCATTATAGGGTCCCCACTCTCCAGCCTTCCGACCATGCTTAGCACTAAGGCCATAGTCAGTCTTTGTGCCAAAAGAGGAAGGTTATCACCTTGAGTGGTGGTTTCCGATCACATCGGTGGGCACAAGGCCATCACTACAGCGAACCGTACCTGCCACCCACTCCCTATGGATTTCTCACTTGCCCCCGGGTATAGAGGGAACTGTTGTGTGCAAGGGTTTGTGTACAATTTGTATTTCAAACAATTGCGTAAAATAAACAAACAATAGTTATTAAAGCCAAGCATTAAAACATGTTATAATACAAGGTAGGGTAAAAACGTAATTTTCTTGGTTTATTTATTTTAAGCTGGCCCATCACTAAATGGGATCAACTCTCTAGGCTTCCCCAGCAGAGTGGTCATCTGTCGCCGCCGTGAAAACGAGGGTGGTCGGAGCGACGCGATGGTTTCCGACTCTCTTGATTTTCGCGTTTTTCATTGGTGGTTACAACACCTTTAGGTTGTCCGATAACCGGGCTGAACCTGAGGGCGAGGTTTTTGAAAGGGTGCTCTTGGATTGTCCGATAACCGGGCTAATCCAAGAGCTAGTTTTGAGGGTTCTCTGGAGTCGCCACCGATGTTTTTACCGGAAACATCGGAAAAGGAGTTTAAAAGGCATTGGTTTTCGAAAAACCAACTTTGGTCGTTAGAACCAGAGCTGGTAAGGTAGTTAGTTACGCGTAAAGGAAGTGTTAGTTCCTTTACGACGCCCCTTTCGAGTTCCCTATGATAGGCCAGCTATTATGTTGATAAATAAACCGAAAAAATACGCTTTTGCCCTTTTATTTTGCGGAATTTAAAGATTACGACTACATGGCCCTAATGTCTATTGCATAATTTAAATAAAGCAGTAAAAGGTAGAGAGAGAGAGTAGAGACCTCCGAAGCAAGCTTTCTATTTAATTCTTTAAAAATAGGGTGCTTTGCAGCAGCCCTTCACTCTACACGGCGTCAGAAACCTCTCGAAACGCTCTAAAAACACTCTAAAGACACTCAGAAGCTTCGGAAATACGTCGGAGGGATTCTAGAGAGAGAAACTCTTGATGTGACTAGAGAGAGAGTGAGAAAGCTGTGGAAATGAGGGAATGACGCCCCCTATTTAAAGTTTTTCGCGCCTGACAAGTCGAGACCGTCGTCTCGTCTGAGAGGGTCGAGACCGCCGTCTCGACAATCGGGACCGCCGTCTCATCTTGCCAAGGTGGCGAGACCGCCGTCTCGCCATTCACAGGTGGCGAGACCGCCGTCTCGCCAAACTAGATGGCGGTCTCGCCACTTGCATGAGGCGAGACGGCGGTCTCGATTTCAAGACAGCGGTCTCGCCCCAAAAAGGCGAGAAACCTTATTTTCGTGCCGAAAATCCCTCCTATCCTAGTATGGGGCCTAATAGTCTCTCCTAGTGGCTTGTTAGGCTTCGTCCATCTTCGAATAGGAGGCCTTCTACTCTTTATTTGGAGGTTGGGCAAGATTTGGGGTCTACAATTGCATTCACAGTTCCTTCCTTCTTCTTTCTGAAGCTCTTTTTAACATTTGGAGTAGAGGAATTAGAGGAAGTATGTTATGCGATTCTTCCGCTTTTCAGACCTTGCTCTACTCTTTCTCCTATAATTACCACATTTGCGAAGAGTGTTGACGTGTTCCCTATCATTTTGTCATAATAGGGACCAGTTAGAGAATTGATGAGCATGGATGTAGTTTCCTTATCGGATAGAGGAGGTTCTACTTGTGCTGCCAATTCCCTCCATCTTTGGGCATATGCCTTAAAAGATTCATCGTTTTTCTTGCTTAGAAATTGTAGATCTGCTCTTTCACGGGTCAGATCAATATTGTATTTATAGCGACAACGAAAAGCATCTGCCAAATGTCTCCATGTTTGGACTTGCCCTCCTTGTAGTTGCATATACCAGTTTAGGGCTGATTCAGCTAAGCTATCCTGAAAGCAATGGATCAGGAGTTTTTCATTGTCAGCATATGTAGCCATCTTACGGCAGTACATCGTAAGATGGCTTTTGGGGCAAGTTAGTCCCATATATTTTGGGAAGTCCGGAGTTTTGAATTTGTTAGGGAATTGGATGTTTTTAACGAGGCACATATCAGCCGCCTCTTTTACATCAAAGTTATGCCCCTCCATGGCTCTCAGCCTCTCTTCAAGAGTAGTAATTTGTTGCTTTGATATTTCCGGAGCATGAATATGTACTGCTCTTGTATCAGATTGGTCATGCTCATCCTAAGGTTCCTCTTCTTCTTCTTGATGAGAGGCTTGTCCACTTTGAGGACCCTCTTTATGGAGATTCTGTTGGCGCATCATTTCTAACAGCTGAGCCATTTGCTCTTTCAGCGTATTAAGCTCAGTGGTGAGCTTTCGGTTTTGCTCCTCTAGCTGTTCCATCTTTTTAGCCTTCTGAGCACGAGTGAGGACGGGCGGAAGACCAGCCACTTTCTAAATGATTTTAACGATTTTTATTATAGCTTTTTATTTCAAATGATTAGTGTGAAATAGATATGCCTTAGACAATAGCTATGGTATCTTCTCAAAAGCCTATGTTTTAAGGGTACCATACCTACCTTAATATGCTAACTTCCTTTTTTCAAAGGTTGCCAACATACTTTAGCACACTTATCTCTTCTAGGAAGGTGATAAACGCACTTGGGTCTCTTTCGTTATTGTCCAAGGATATCTAATAAATCCTAGAATGAATGTGTTTATGTATGAGAGATTTATTATGATGATGCTTATGCGTATTTTTCTTAGTGCATTTATTTTTTCTCTTATTTTACCACTTATTGGATGATGTGGTATGAATGATACGACTTTGTCGAAAATCTTTTTATTGTAAAAGATATTTTATGGCTTTAATTTGTTTTTATATTTTTTATGACCCTTTATCTCTTCTGTCGGTCAATGTGGCTACTTAGCTTACAAAGAACCTGAAACCAGGCTAGCTTAACTGAAGACTGTCCGAGATAAAGTTGGTTTATTCTAATCACTTTTATGATTTTTAGGGTTTTTAACTATTTTGTTTGTTGTATGATTACCCTATGCTAATGCATCAATACAAATGCAGCAAACGAATGAACACACAATTCATACATCCACGAGCAGAGCCATGCTTATTTAATCACGAGGTAGGGTTTTCCTGCAGAAACGTGCTTGGTTTAGGTGGTTCTAAACTGTTCTCACCAAGGCCAAAGGTCCCCAAGGTGCCCCCATTATAGGGACCTCTCAATCTCTCAGTCCTCGGGTCATGCATGGAATTCCGTGTCAACATCCTTAGACCAAAAGAAGAGAGTTATCACCTTGAGTTGGTGGTTTCCGACAACGGTTATAGCCCCATGTGCCAACAAGCCGGTCGTATTTGCCACCCACTCCCTATAGGTATTCACTCTTGCCCCCGGGTATAGAGGGACTATTGTGTGCAAGGGTTTTTGTGTGCAATTTATATTTCAGACAATTTGCAGAAAATAATCATACAACATTTATTAAAGCCATACAATAAAACATACAGAAGAGGGTAAAGGCGTAATTTCAAATCTTCACTTAGTTTGAATTTTATCCGTCACTAAATGGGATCAACTCTCTAGCTTCCCCAGTGGAGTCGCCATCTGTCACTGCCGTCCATTCCGACGTCCAGGGACATCTCGAACGTTTATGCGATCGGTCGCGAAAAGATGGTTAAGACTCGCGTTTTATGTTAAAATTATGTTCATTGCTTCTGAGGTGCTCAACAACTGAACTATCCTCTAATAAAAGCAAGGTTTTTGAAAAGGGGTTCTTATGGAGTCGCCACCAATGTTTTGACCGTAAACATTGGAAAAGGATAAAAAGGCATTGATTTTAATAAATACCAAACTTGCCCATTATAACCAGAGTTAGGTAAGGGAGTTAGTTGCATGTGGGGAAGGTGTTAGCACCCCACACATCCCTTTCGGGTTCCCTATAACGGATTAATTCATTTAAGTGAAGATTACGAGAAATTACGCGATTACCCTATTTTATTGCATAATATTAAAAATGGCTATCTACATGACTTTATTTCATATTGCATACATAAAGCAATAAATAAAGCAGTAAAAGAGAAGAGAAGTGAAAAGAACCTCCGTAGCAAGCTTTGTATTGCAAATCTTTGATCGTAAGGATGCGTTTTGGCAATCCCTCACTCTACAAAGACTCTCCTCTCCGAATACAAGATCGACTCGACTAAATTTTTACAGAAGAATCGAATGCTGGAATACAATTCCTTAACTGATTATTACCTTATTAAGGCAATCAGAGAGTTCATTCAAAGTAGGGAGAGAAGACAAGTACTGGGAGTTGTCTGGTGTGTGAAAAAGTGGCAAATGAGCCTCCTATTTATAGTTTTCGCAGCCTGGCAATTTGGGACGGCCGTCTAGGTTGGGACGACCATCTCAATTGAAATTTTACCCTTGGGACAACCATTTGAAGAGTGGGACGACCTGTCTCACTTGGGACGGGCGTCCCACTTGGCCAGGGCAGCTTGGGACGGCCGTCTCACATTTGGGACGGCTGTCTCAACTTGTTTTGGCCAGCTTTTGTGTTCTGGGACTCCCGGGAAGCTTTCCTTTCTTTATTCGGACGTCGGTTGATGCCGATAGACGCCCGTTTGAAGCTTTATCTTCATATAGGAAGTCTTCTTTGGCTTTTATTGAGATGCCAAGCGAGCTTTATCTTGTTATAGGAAGTCTCTTTAGCCTTTATTGAGAGGCCGGGAAAAATTAGGGGTCTACAGGCTCGAGTGGCAGTTTCTAGTGATTTTGAGGAATGGAGGAAGAATAGAGGGGTGGCCCATCCATCCACTCCATCCCCCTCACCGTCAGCAAATGCAGAACTACGAACCCGAGTCGATGCCTTGACCCAAAGGATAGAAATTATGGGAGCCCAATTGAGGGGCCTTGAGGAAAAAGAGCAAGAGTATATCCTTACCATCGATGGTCTGTGAAGGCAGTGCAAGAAGAAGGACCAAGAGATAGAGCATCTCAAGGACCAGTGTGCTGACTCTAACAAAGAGGTCGCCCGAGCATCTAAAGTTGCTAGAGCGAGCTCGGATAATCAAATCCAGGAAATAACGGCCAAATTAGCACACCTTGAGGCCGAATTGGCAAAACAGGCACAGGCGACCAAGATAATGCAACAAGACCTCGAAAGAACTCGGTCTGATGCACAACGAAAGAGGGAATCCGCCCAAAGGCTTAGCAGAGACTTGGCTGGGCTACAATGCAAGGAAAGAGACGAATTAGCTCAGTACGGCCAAGTGTTGCATGAAAGAGACCGAGCCCTTGAGAAACTTGATGACTTACAGGCATTGGTCATCCATTAAGAGGCAAAGATAGAAGAGGCTCGTAAATACAGTGAAGATATGAGCCAGGCGGTCCATCGCCAGTCTGAAGTACTCACTCATCATGTACGAGAAGCCGAAGGGGAATTATGTAGAAACCAGAGCCCGCCTATGGGTTTCTTTAGGCTTTACCGTTTCTGCCAAAAGGTACTTCGTAGCATGGTCTAGGGGAATGTACACTTTTTCCAGATAAATAGAATCATGTTTTGTTTATCTATACAACTGTTTATTGCATTCATCTCGCATTCATTCACATATCTCTCCTTGCTCTAAAAAATTAATAAAGACAATAAAAAAGAAAGGTTAACTGATGTGTTGTCATAAAACAGAAAAATGGAACGGAAACCACTCATCATCAGTCTTTCCTCAACGGTTGAGCCACCCACAACGGACAATAAAACTCAACCGCTGGTTATCACGATCGGTAAAGAAGAGGGGACTAGGACACCACTGTGATTATTTATGCCTCGTCCTTTCCCCTACGAATCAAACAAAGTTGTACCATGGAAATACGCAGTAAATGAAGACGTTTCCAATATAGCCGGTATTGGGGGTACGACCAGAAGTGGGCGAATATATGCTCCCAAGGATTCACAAGAAGATGCCCCCAAAAATAAATGAAAAAACAAAGAAACCGAAGAAGAAAACAAAGGAGAATCCAAGGAGGAAGCAGACGAATTACTCCAGTTCATAAAGCAGAGTGAATACTCCATCATAAACCAACTCAACTGCACGCCCACGAAGATAACTCTGTTGTCTCTAATAATGAGTTCGGAACCACACCGAAACGCACTGCTAAGGGTCTTGAACGAAGCCTACGTGTCCCACACCATATCCCAAGACAAGTTCGAAGGAATCATTGGGAATATCACAGCCAGTGATCATCTTACCTTCACCAATGAAGAACTTCCCCCTGAAGGGTCAAGCCATAACAAGCCTTTACACATATCCATCAAGTGTAGAGAATACCTCATCGCCAAAGTCTTGGTGGATAATGGGTCATCCCTGAACGTCATGCCTAGGTGCATGCTTGACAAATTGCAATTCAAGGAGTCCATATGCGTCCAAGAAACACCGTCGTTCGGGCCTTCGACGGATCAAAACGTGAGGTAGTAAGAGAAATCAATCTACCAATCCGCATAGGTCCCACTACTTTTAACGTGGACTTCCATGTAATGGATATCACGCCTGCTTACAATTTCCTCCTTGGCAGACCTTGGATTCACAACGCCAGAGCAATCCCATCAACACTCCACCAAAGGATCAAATTCGTGGTAGGCGACAAGCTGGTCACAGTTCAAGCCGAAGATGACATCTTGATCAGCAAGCCGTCTACCCTACCTTATGTGGATACAACAGAAGAAGCCCTCGAAACATCCTTTCAAGTGCTGGAGATTGCCAATGTTGAAAGACTTCCCAATAACCTGAGGGTGGCACATATGATGACAAAGTACGGTTACCGCCCAGGCCAGGGACTCGGTGCAAATTCCCAAGGAATAAGAGAGCCACCATATTTCAAGGACAATCCTTTGAAACGCGGTCTAGGGTACAACCCTAATACAAGAATAAAGGGAAAGTCTCCCCTCCGCCTGCTGAATCAGATCTTCCGAAGCGGAGGGATACAGGCGTCAGGAGCAACTTTAGTCATTAGGTGTTCTTCTTCCATTTTTTAAGGAATGTAAACCCAATGACTATTAGAGATTATTCCCCAGGGGCAGCCCGACCCCCGGTCATTTTCAGGGCACATATTACCCTTTTAATCATATGAGAATAGATTTCTTACTATCTGCTTCTTTTCTTACTACTCATGTTTACGCCTCATTAATAACCACGCTTAAGCAAATGTTTCTAAAAAGCGTCTAAAAGCTTGAAAGCGCACCAACAGTAAAGAAACAAATAAACCATCACTGATTGATAAGGAACACTAATAAGGTTTTACCCCATCATAGTGAAACCGTGTCTTGCCAACGTTGCGAAAATAATAAGAAAGCCCATAAAAGCCAAAGGCCAAAAAGAAAGGGCATCTAACCCGGTAGGAAACCCATAAAAGGGGGCTACGCAAAAGTTAGGGTCGACCCGCTAGGAAACCCGACCAATAATAAAGGGTAGCCTAGGCAAAAGATAGGGTTACAAAACAGAGTCCGTCAGGGTTTCTAAAGCATAATAAAAAGAAACCCCCAACAAAAGTTAGGACGAAACGCAACATCCTAGAATGAAAACCCGAAGGGCGGTCTAGGAAAGACAATCAGTCTTAACAAGCGCCGTAAAGCTCACCAAGCAAAGACGCAACCCCGTAAACAAACGTTTGTTTAAGCTAAGCCTAAACAGTTTGACTAACCTTGGCTAGCCGTGCTTACAGATACCATTGGTTTCAAGAAATCCCCTCTAAAAACACAAACCTTTGATTTCATCATCATTTTCCTTCTTTTCTCTTGACCCTTATCACTATGATATTCTAGCGATTAACCAGGTAATATGAAAACACAGTAATCAATAGGAGGATTGAAATTCCAAAAAAAGGAAGAAGCACACTAGTATGACGAAATAGCTCTTCAACACGATCATTCTTCGGTTAAGGCAAATCCAAAATGGCAGAAATGGTACAGCTGAAGATAGCACCAGAAGAATCTCTCTGTCAAGAGTACATCAGTTAACTTTTCTGAAAGTAATTAATTGAAATAGCATTATAAGTTGCATATCATGAACATTACATGCATAGATGTTGATGAATAAGGTCCTATTTCCTTCATAAATCATAAACAAAAGAAAAAAAAAACAAAAAATAGGAGCAGATGGCTGTCCGTTTAAGGCAGATGGCCGTCCAGAAGGGGCCGTTGGGGGCAGACGACCGTCCACCCTTGCCAGACGATCGTCCAGAGGTTTCCGTTGGGAGCAGACGACCGTCCACTTAGAGCAGACGGCCGTCCACCCCTATTTTTGTTGCCTATAAATTTAGGCGCCCAAAATGGCTCATGGCACCTCATTCTTGCATTCTCCCTTCCTCCTACACCTCTCTGTGCATATTTTGAGTGTTCTTGGTTGAGTAATGGATCGTGGAGAGTCGTCTACACGCCGGAAGCGCTCCCGGGGACCCATAAGGAGCATCCCTCCTCCTCAGGTTCCCACTCAACTAACCGAGCAGCACTAGGCTAGGTTCGCCAATATCAACCAGTATGTTTGGCACCCTATGCTCTGGTTGGACTTCAACATCCTAGCCATGTTTGGTTGGGATCAGGATGTAAGGAGATACATCCAAGGCATAGGGTGGGACTTCCTGCTCAAAGATCCACCTACCCGCATCCATCGCACGGCCACACTGGAATTCCTTGCTTCGGTCACACTCATAGATCTACCATCTATGATCCCCGGACTTCCGCCTGTCCCGGCAGTCACCTATTGGATGAATGGGGCTTACCGGACTAATGTCATAGACGACTTCAACGTCCTCATGGGGTTCCACTAGCCCGCAGAGATCTAGACACCGGAATACAGGGGGGCATTTTGTGAAAGGCCAGCTACCTCACCACCAGTCAGATATGGGAGGAGGTCACCGGCTCCCAGCACGTTCCCGCCAATCCAAAAGGGACCGCCTTTCTCCCACCTCTCCACATTTGTCATAAGTTGCTAGCAGGCACCCTTCATAGCCGGAAGGAAAGTCAAGGTAAGGTCACTCAGGCGGACCTCTTTGTCATCTACTGCATTCATCAAGGGATCTGATGCAACCCGCGCTACCTTTTCTTGAAAGCCCTGAAGGACTTTGGGACGCGAGGCCCTGCGAGATCCATCATGGTAGGCCCTCTTATCACCCCTCTAGCTGAGTACTAGGGATGCACTGATGGAGAAGACATCCGCACTGCCCTGCGACCGAAACTCATAGATGGTCCGGTACTCGCTCATAAGAGCATGCTCACCCATCAGGGCACCTCTTGGGTCATACACCCCATCCTTGCTATGACATTTGACATCCATGAGATGGACGCTTCAGAATCACAAGAGACGCCCGTCCCTCCAGGATCCCAACAGCAATAGACGCAGTACAAAGATAACCTCACCAGCCTGCACCGGCACATGAGCAATGACAGGGCCCACTCAGACAGGCAGTACCAGCACCTGTGCCAATAGATCGATCAGTTATCCTTGAGGCAGCAGAGCTATGAGCAAGCGCGGGAAAGCCTTAGCCTGAGGGTAGACGGCCTCATGCAGAGAATGGACACAATGGGACAGGACCTACACGGCATGATCCGAAGCCAGGAAGAATTCCAGCACCGCGTACTCCGCCCATCACCATCCTCAGCATCCAGCTCAGAGCCAGAAAGCTGAGATCTTTTAAAAATCTCCTATTGTACTTTAATTTTCCGCAAAATAAATAAAATGAGACTTTAATATTAGTGAGGAGAGTCTGTGTAGAGAGAGGGGTTGCCAAAACGCATCCTCACAGTTGGAGATTCTTAATATAAAGCTTGCTACGGAGGTTCTTTTCAATTCCCTTCTCTTTTATTGTTTTATTTATTTTTTTATTGTTTTATTTAGCTTTATTATGTCATGTAGAATAGGATCATGTAGATAGTCATTTTAATATCTCTTTTATTGCTTTATTTAGCTTTATTTATATAAAATCATGTAGATAGTCATTTCAATATTATGCAATAAAATAGGGTAATCGCGTAATTTCTCGAAATCTTCTCTTTAAATGAATTGATCTGTCATAGGGAACCCGAAAGGGGCGTTGTGGGGTGCTAACACCTTCCCCACACGTAACTAACTCCCTTACCCAACTCCGGTTATAACGGCCAAGTTGTTTATTTTATAAAATCAACGCCTTTCTTTCTTTTTTCCTTTTCCAATGTTTCTGGTCAAAATATTGGTGGCGACTCCATAAGAACCCCTTTTCGAAAACCTTGCTTTTATTAGAGGATAATTCAATTGTCAAACACCTCGGAAGCAATGAACACATTTTAAAACAAATACGCGAGTCTAAACCATCTTTTCGCGACCGCTCGCATAAACGTTTCGAGACGTCCCGGACGTCGGAAAGGGACGGCGGCGGCAGATGGCGACTCCACTGGGGAAGCTAGAGAGTTGATCCCATTTAGTGACGAGATAAATTCAAAATAAGTAAAGATTTGAAATTACGCCTTTACCCATTCTGTATGTTTTTATTGTATGGCTTTAAATAACTGCTGTATGATTATTTACGCAATTGTTTGAAATATAAATTGCACACAAAAACCCTTGCACACAACAATCCCTCTATACCCGGGGGCAAGAGTGAATACCTATAGGGAGTGGGTGGCAGATACGATCGGTTAGTTGGCACACGGGGCTACTGCCGTTGTCGGAAAACCACCAACTCAAGGTGATAACTCTCTTCTTTTGGTCTAAAGGTGTCGCCACGGAGTTCCGTGCATGACCCGAGGATTGAGAGATTGAGAGGTCCCTATAATGGGGGCACCTTGGGGACCTTTGGCCTGGTGAGAACGAGTTAGAACCACCTAAACCAAGCACGTTTACGCAGGAAAACCCTACCTCGTGATTAAATAAGCGTGGCTCTACTCGTGGATGTATGAATTGTGTGTGCATACGTTTGCTGCATTTGTATTGATGCATTAGCATAGGGTAATCATATAACAGACAAAAAATGAAAAACCCTAAAAATCATAAAAAAGTGAAAAACCCTAAAAATCATAAAATAATGAAAAAACCCTAAAGGGTCATAAAAAAAATATAAAAACAAGTTAAAGAAATAAAAATACCTTTTTACAAAATTCTTGGCAAAGTCGTATCATTCATACCATATCATCCAATAAGTGGTAAAATTAAGAGATAAAATAATTACGAGCATGCTCATCATTTTAATAAACCCCTAAAAAATGGGTCTTAGAGACGTTTTTTGGGAAAATTACTGGGCCAAATCGCCTATGGCAATTTGCAGCTTGGTTCTTCACCCTTTTCTCTTCGTTTTGACATCTTGTGCGTCCAAATCGGACAACCCGAGTCAAAAGTTATGCCACTTTCAATATCTGTTGTCATAAAAAATATTTTTGCACTGCATGCATAAAGCACATTTATTCTAGGATGCATTAGATATCCTTAGACAATAGCGAAAGAGACCCAAGTGCGTTTATCACCTTCCTAGAAGAGATGAGTGCGCTAAGGTATGTTGGCAACCTTTGAAAAAAGGGAACCATCACACTGAAGTGGGTATGGTATTCCTTAAAACATAGGCTTTTGAGAAGATACCAAAACTATTGTCTAAGACATATCTATCCCACATTGATCATTCATAATAAAAAAAAGAATAATAATAAAAATCTTTAAAATCATTTAGAAGGTGGCTGGTCTTCCGCCAGTCCTCACTCGTGCTCAAAAGGCTAAGAAGATGGAACAACTAGAAGAACAAAACCGAAAGTTCACCGCTGAGCTTACTACTGTCTGAAAGAACAAATGGCTCAAATGTTAGAAATGATGCATCAACAGAATCTTCATCGAGAGGGTCCTCGGAATGGAC
Organism: Sphenostylis stenocarpa; assembly: GCA_963425845.1. NCBI lineage: Eukaryota > Viridiplantae > Streptophyta > Magnoliopsida > Fabales > Fabaceae > Sphenostylis > Sphenostylis stenocarpa. The sequence goes on along the minus strand of OY731401.1, from coordinate 23,891,516 downwards.
AAGCCTCTCACCGGGAAGAAGAAGAGGAACCTCAAAATGAGCACGATCAATCGATACAAGGGCGGTGCATATTCATGCACCGAAGTATCAAAACAACGAGTGACTTGCCCTTGAAGAGCGATTGAGAGCCATGGAGGGGCATAATTTTGATGTTAAAGAGGCGGTCGATATGTGCCTCGTCAAAAACATCCAATTCCCTAACAAGTTCAAAACTCGGACTTCCCAAAATACATGGGAACAACCTGCCCAAGAAGCCATCTTACAATGTACTGCAGTAAGATGGCTGCACATGCTTGATAATGAAAAACTCTTGATCCACTGCTTTCAGGAGAGCCTGGTTGAATCGGCCTTAAGCTGGTATATGCAAGCTGGAAGGAGGGCAAATCCAAACACTGGAGACATATGGCGAGATGCGTTTCTTCGTCGTTATAAATACAATATCGATCGACCCCTGAAAGAGCGAGATCTACAACTACTAAGCAAGAAAAACGATGAATCTTTTAAAGCATATGCTCAAAGATGGAGGGAATTGGCGGCACAAGTGGAACCTCCTACGTCAGACAAGGAAACTACGTCCATGTTCATCAATTCTACGACTGGTCCCTATTATAACAAAATGATAGGGAACACATCAACACTCTTTGCGGATGTGGTCACTATAGGAGAAAGAGTAGAGCAAGGTCTAAAAAGCGGAAGAATTGCACAACATACTTCCTCTAATTCCTCTACTCCTGACGTTAAAAAAGGTTTTGGCCGGAAGAAGGAAGGAAGCGTAAATGCCATCAACCTTGCTACTCCTTCTCCCTCTTCGCCACCGACTGGGCAATCACGCGAGACAAGAGAAGAAATTTACCCCCATTCCAACCTCTTATGGGAGTCTGTTGCCAAAGCTGTTAGAGGCCAAGCTCCTAACACGTATCCCTCCAAAGAAGAAAGATCCACCTTACCCGGTTGGTACAAGCTCAACGAAAAATGTGATTACCACTCGGGCGCTCCTGGGCATTCTGTGGAAGATTGCATCAACTTAAAATATAGGGTTCAAGAATTGTTGAATGCGGGATGGATTACCTTTGACGCATCTACTCCAAAGGTGGACGACCAACCCTTATCGAAGCCCGAGTAAAAGACGGGATAAGGGAGACCAGCAGATTAGGGCTCATCATTTTTACCATTTTTTGCAATAAACATAAAGAAATAATTCAAGCTTCAGATGTATCTCTCGTGATCCTCGCCCTTGATCACGAGATTTACGATTAAAGTGGGCTTTATATATATATTTCTCTTTTCATCAATACAATGAGGCATTTTCATAATATTCATATGCTTCTCATTCTTTTCTCTCTCATTCCAAAATAATTGAATAACATCTACACCCAAATATATACCATATAAACGAGTCATGTCTCGTGATTGAAAACTCTCTGCGGGATCTAAAAGCCGAAGGCGAATGGACTAAGTCGGACAGGTGAGGAGGGGACCATTTCCCAGGACATGCAAAGACTATTGAAAAAATAAGCTCAATGGATATAGCCCGGGACGAGGGCTTGGAAAGGATGCTCAAGGAATAAGAGAGCCACCAGATTTTAAGGATAACCCTTTAAAGAACAACCCTACAAAAGAACAAGTTATACGATGAAAAGGGAAGTCTCCCCTCCGTACCTTAAAAAGACGATCTTCCGAAAAGGAGGGATATTAGCATCAAGGGCAGCATTAGTCATTAGATGTTCTTCTTCCGATTTTAAGGGACGTAAACCCAATGACTGTTAGAGATCACTCCTCGGGGTAGGCCCGAACCCCCGAGCATCTTTAGGGCACGCATTTCCCTTTGAATTACAAAAGAATGCTATTCTTACTATCTGCTTCTCTTCTAGCTAAACATTTCTATACCCCATTAAATAACCTTGTTCAGACAAACGTTTTGTTCCAAAATGCGTCAAAATAATCAAAACGCCATATGAAGCCAAAGTTAACATGATTGATTAGCTAGAGACATGAACAAGAAAATCGTGTTTTTGACAATGTTTGAGAAAAGAAATTATTATTAAAAGAAGCCCGTCAAGGTCAAAGACCAAGACAAAAAGATAAAAGGGCAAAATCCTAGGCAGACTAGGAATGTTAATCAGTCATAAAGTAATCAGCTGAAGACGCTACCTCATTAAAACAAAACGTTTGTTTGAACTAGCCTAAACACAGACCAACCTTGGCTAGCCATTCTTACAAAAACCTTTATTACAAAAATATCCCTCTAAAACACAAGCCTTTGCAATAAATCCCTTTCCTTCTATTCTCTTGACCCTTCACCACAAAGCATTCAAGTAGTTGACTGGGAAATGTGGAAATATAGTGATCAATAGGAGGATTGAAATCCCTAAGGAAAGGAAGAGGGGCATTGACATGACAATTGCTCTACATTCAAAATGATTACTCTTCGGTTACAGCAAAAGTCCAAGACGACAAATTAGTACAGCTGATCATGTTGATAAAAGCACATGATGATGGAAGCAAAATTAACAAAGGCTGACCGGGTTCGAAGCCAACATAACCAGTTAAACCTTATGGAAGAAAAACGGCTGAATGTTATATGTCACGGACAAGCTTATCAAAGGAAAATAAAAAGGCTTACAAAAAAGATCAACCCTCACATTTACCATAAGAAGGATTTAATGGTAAATAAGTTGCTTCCGGCCCAAAACAATAAAATTGGAAAATGGGCACTGAACTACGAAGGACCCTTTGTGGTCAAATGAGCTTTCTCAGAAGGGGCTCTTATCCTCGCCAATATGAATGGAAAAGAACTTCGACACCTAATCAACTCTGGTACGGTGAAGAAGTATTATGCTTGAAGACATTGCTCATGACCCGTCAGGAATGAAAATCCGCAAAGGACATTCCTGGGCAAAAGATAGGGTCCATATTCCTCGCTAGGATACGTCCTAGGCAAAAAGAAGAGGTAAAAAATAAAAGTATATAAAAAAAACTAACTAAGAGCAATGGTTACTTTAGTCGAAAACCGAAAGGCGGCTAAGGTAGCATTCTTCCGAAGCAAGCGACTGCATGATCTTCACTCGAGCTCGGGCATCTCAACTGAAGCAATTAGGAGAACCAGGGAGCGAGATATCATAGACATGATTGTATAAGCCTAAACAGATCATGACCAACCCCGACCACCCATTCTTCTAAATACCTTTTGAAATCCTTCTATAAAAGAAATAAAACTTTTGCTCATTTATCAATAAAATTCCCTTTCATTTCCTTTCTCTTGACCAAATATTATGGAAATGCCTCTTTATTGATAAATAATAAATATGCGCAAAGACTTTTTCTTAGGTAAAAACTAGGGTAGCCTGCTAGATCGGAAGCCCCCTAAGATATTCTAGGCAAAAATTAAGGCAGCCCGCTAGATTGAAAACCCGTAAAGGGCGATCTAGGCAAAAGATAGGGCTAAAAACAAGAGATGGATAAAAAGAGAAGCCCATCATCATGATCATAGATAGGAGCCCATCGGCGTATTCATGAGAAGCCAACGGGAGAAGGTCAGTTACTTTCTAAACGCATCAAAAATAAATAAACAAATAGATTGCATTTAGGACATCCACACACAAAGTAGTTGCATAATACCACTTTGTCAAAATCAAGAAAAATAATTTTCTTCAAACAAATATTAAACATGCATATAAGGAGGCTAGTCTCCATACTTGTGATTGAAAACAGGAGGTGCCAGAATCCAGCCTCTAAATGAAAATCGAAATCGCAAAAGGCGAAATCAAAAACCATTTCAGCAGAATAAAGAGCTTTAAGAAAACCATAGCTCCAACCATTCTCCTCAAACCCCAATAGAAGAAGGGTACATCAAAAAGGCCAACGGAAAGGCCCAATGATCCCCAAGCGGATCCTTGCCTACTCTAGAGGCAAAACAAAAATAAATACTCCCTGACTCAACACCACCACATGAGTCATCAAACATAAATCATTTAAAGCCGCAATCAACCTTCTACACCAATAAAAGAAGGTACATCAAAAATAGAAAAAGCCAACGGAAAGGCTTGATCATTCCCGAGAGGATCCTTGCCTACTCTAGAGGCAAAACAAAAAAGATTATCCCACGACTCAGCTTCATCGCCACATGAGTCATCAAGCAAACTCATCCAGAATCTCCGCCATTTCCCCAAGGGAGAATAAGGGCTACACAAGAGCCCATCATACGGAATCAAATCCCCCACATCACTCGGGGGCAACAAAAAGAAAGAAGAGAAAAGCCTTTTCATCCTCTAACAAAGGCCACTTGCATGAAAAAGCCGAAAGAAAATCCCCAAGAAGAGCACATCAAGAAAAATCTATAAAAGGAGAAAATGAGAAATTTCCACCCACGGGAAGCCAATAAAATCCCCCAGGGGATCACTACGAGGAAAAGAGAAAAATATATATCTTTCCATCTAACGTGCATAAAAGGCGCACATATAAACCCATTCCCCAACAGGAATAAGAACATAAACAAAAAACCAATTCAAGCAATGAGGAGTCGAAAACTCCATTTTTTCCCCCTAGGGGGCAATTCAAAATATTCCCCAATGGATCATCAAACAAGAAAATCCCCGGCGAGCCTACCGAATGAAGGCAAAACTACAAGTTCAGGGAATCGCATATAAATTCCCAAATACAGATATCCCCAGTGAAACACAAAGCCTTCACTTTCAACAAGCAAGCAAAAAATTAATGGGAAATCAACCTATAAGAGGTAATACAAGCACGGAGCTTTCAAAAGTATCCACCTACTCGGAGGTATTATCAAGAACAAATATCCTCAAGTAGAACAAACAGCCTATTCGGAGGCGAAAAACAACAAGTACAAAGCCTTCGCCACTATTGAAGCACCCGCCTAATCAAGAGGCACAATAAAAAACTCAAATGAATCCCAGCAGATTCCCGCCTAATCAAGAGGCACAACAAAATCCCCAAATGGATCTTCGCCTAATCAAGAGGCGAGAATCAATAAGAGAATTCACAATCCCCGAGAGGATTCTTGCCTAAACAAGGGGCAACAAACAAAGAATCCACGGCCAAAGCCGAATGGCTAAACAAGAAAAGCCAAAACAAAAATCCCGGTAAAGCTGGATGACTAAAAAAAAAAAAGTCAAAATCAATTACTCCCAAGAAGCGCATGATCAAAAACGAGTAAGCCGCCGACAATAGAACCTTAGCAAGATTCGGGCTCACATCCGGTGGGGTGAAAAAATACACTAGAACCTTAGCAAGATTCAGGTTCACATCCGGTGGGGTGAAAAAATACACTAGAACCTTAGCAAGATTCGAGGTTCACATCCGGTGGGGTGAAAAAATACACTAGAACCTTAGCAAGATTCGAGGTTCACATCCGATGGGGTGAAAAAATACACTAGAACCTTAGCAAAATCCGGGTTCACATCCGGTGGGGTGAAAAAATACACTAGAACCTTAGCAAGATTCGAGGTTCACATCCGGTGGGGTGAAAAAATACACTAGAACCTTAGCAAGATGCGGGTTCACATCCGATGGGGTGAAAAAATACACTAGAACCTTAGCAAGATGCGGGTTCACATCCGGTGGGGTGAAAAAATACACTAGAACCTTAGCAAGATTCGAGGTTCACATCCGGTGGGGTGAAAAAATACACTAGAACCTTAGCAAGATGCGAGGTTCACATCCGGTGGGGTGAAAAAATACACTAGAACCTTAGCAAGATGCGGGTTCACATCCGGTGGGGTGAAAAAATACACTAGAACCTTAGCAAAATCCGGGTTCACATCCGGTGGGGTGAAAAAATACACTAGAACCTTAGCAAGATGCGGGTTCACATCCGGTGGGGTGGAAAAATACACTAGAACCTTAGCAAGATCCGGGTTCACATCCGAGTGGGGTGAAAAAATACACTAGAGCCTTGTCAAGATGCGGGTTCGCACCCGGTGGGGGTGTAAAAACCATTAGAGTCCGTTAAGATGCGGACTCGCACAATAGAGCCTTGTCAAGATGCGAGTTCGCACCCGGTGGGGTGTAAAAACCATTAGAGTGCGGCAAAATGCGGACTCATACCGGATGGGGGTGGGTACTCATCGGGCCTTACGAAGGGGGTCTACCATGACAAGGGGTTCGTACTCGTCAAAACACCGAGATAGGGGTTGGTACCTATCAAAATATCTATCATCCGGAGGATCAACCAGGAGCGACATCCGAAGGATAACCAGGCAAAAGGGTTAACTCCTTCCCCTACCAACTAATTTTGTCGGTATATTAAAAACCAACGAATTAGTTAGGCGGGGAGAAGGGGGCAGTGTAGACCCCTAATTTTGCCCGGCCTCCCAAAATAAAAGCTAGAGGAACTTCACCCGAAGATGGAGTTCATCCGGCTTCCCAAAACCGAGAAAAGACCTCCTGCAACAAGACGGAGTTCACCCATTCACACAATAAAGACTAAAGAGACTTCCTACACAAAGATAAAGCTCGCCTAGGCATCTTAGTGAAGGCCAAGAAGACTTTCCTCATGAAGATAAAGCTTCAATGGACACACATCGGCATCAATCTACGTCCGAAAACGGCAAGGAAAGCTTCCCGGGGTCCCAAAACGCGAAGACTGGACAAAACAGGCCGGGACCATGGTCCCAAAAGTGGGACGGCCGTCCCAACTGCAATTAAGCAGTTGGGACGCGCGTCCCGAACTTGGGACGGCCGTCCCAAACCCAGTTTAAGTGGGACGGCCGTCCCGGCCTCCCTGGGGGTCCCGTTCTGTGTAAATTTGCCATTTGGGACGGCCGTCCCAGTCCAGACGGCCGTCCCAACCCAGACGGCCGTCCCAAAGTGCGCCAGCTGCGAAAAACTATAAATAGGAGGCTCATTTGCCACTTTTTCACACCCCATACATCCCAGAGAGCTCTGAAACACTTTCTAAAACTCAGAGCACTTGTCTATTTCTCTCCCTTTCTCGAATGATCTTTCCGATTGCCTTAAATAGGTAACAATCGGTTAAGGAATTATATTCCGACATTTGATTCTTCTTTAAATTTTTAGTGGAGTCGATCTTGTATTAGTGAGGAGAGTCTGTGTAGAGAGAGGGGTTGCCAAAACGCATCCTCACAGTTGGAGATTCTTAATATAAAGCTTGCTACGGAGGTTCTTTTCAATTCCCTTCTCTTTTATTGTTTTATTTATTGTTTTATTGTTTTATTTAGCTTTATTATGTCATGTAGAATAGGATCATGTAGATAGTCATTTTAATATCTCTTTTATTGCTTTATTTAGCTTTATTTATATAAAATCATGTAGATAGTCATTTCAATATTATGCAATAAAATAGGGTAATCGCGTAATTTCTCGAAATCTTCTCTTTAAATGAATTGATCTGTCATAGGGAACCCGAAAGGGGCGTTGTGGGGTGCTAACACCTTCCCCACACGTAACTAACTCCCTTACCCAACTCTGGTTATAACGGCCAAGTTGTTTATTTTATAAAATCAACGCCTTTCTTTCTTTTTTCCTTTTCCAATGTTTCTGGTCAAAATATTGGTGGCGACTCCATAAGAACCCCTTTTCGAAAACCTTGCTTTTATTAGAGGATAATTCAATTGTCAAACACCTCGGAAGCAATGAACACATTTTAAAACAAATACGCGAGTCTAAACCATCTTTTCGCGACCGCTCGCATAAACGTTTCGAGACGTCCCCCGGACGTCGGAAAGGGACGGCGGCGACATGCCGGAATGGCAATCAAATGATGGCAGTGACTTGTGCTGCAGGATTATATGCCCCGTGGCGGATATGGACCCCGACTGATTTGGGCCATTTCAACATAATTTTGTACTCCTCCAAGGTGGGCACCATGTCGAACTATGGAAATTCAAAACAGCGCAGACTAGAGTTCCAGAAGTGAACTAATACCCTGACGAAAACTTGATCGACACGGATCTTCAGCAGGTCGAGAATCCGTCCATAGGATTTTTCGAAGTTGGAGCGGACCTCTGGTGGCATTATTACGCAAAGCCGTTCCAGCTTCTCAGTATGGTACCGGGGAATGTCCACTTTCTTCAACTATCTATTGGTCCCCTCCATTTTCTAAAACCAAAATGCATGCTTTATGAATATGATGCTTATTGTAGGTATGAATGTGAGTGTTTATTTTCCTTTTTATCATGTTTCATTTCTATATGATGTATGGTATTTGCGTATATTTTTTTAGAAAATAAACTACCTGAATGATTTTATGAGTATAATGTTTATGAACAAGGTCCCATTTATTGCTTTGAATTGAATTTTTATTATTATTATTTTATTTTATAGCCTTTTATCTCTTCTGTCATACTGCGTGGCTACTTAGCTTGAAACCAGGCTAGCTAAAAGGCAGACTGTCCGAGATAAAAAATGGCTTTATGCGAAAGAATGATATTTAGTGTCCCTTATCTCTTTTGTCGGACTGCGTGGCTACTTAGCTTACAAAGAACCTGAAACCAGGCTAGCTAAAAGGCAGACTGTCCGAGATAAGGGTGTTTATTGCAAAAAATATTTTTTGTGATTTTTCTATTGTTTGGTTATGCTATGCAACAAGCAAATGCAACAAACAAATGCGCACACAATTCAATCATCCGCGAACAGGCGAGAAGTCATTTAATCACGAGGTAGGGTTTTCCTGCAGAAAAGTGCGTTGGCGAAGGTAGGTTCTAACTGTTCTTACCAAGGCTAAGGCCCCCAAGGTGCCCCCATTATAGGGTCCCCACTCTCCAGCCTTCCGACCATGCTTAGCACTAAGGCCATAGTCAATCTTTGTGCCAAAAGAGGAAGGTTATCACCTTGTGTGGTGGTTTCTGATCACACTGGTGGGCACAAGGCCATCACTACAGCGAACTGTACCTGCCACCCACTCCCTATGGATTTCTCACTTGCCCTCGGGTATAGAGGGAACTGTTGTGTGCAAGGGTTTTGTGTGCAGTTTGTATTTTAAACAATTGCGTAAGTATAAACAAACAACAGTTATTAAAGTCAATCATTAAAACATGTTATAATACAAGGTAGGGTAAAAGCGTAATTTCTTGGTTTATTTATTTAAGCTGGCTCATCACTAAATGAGATCAACTCTCTAGGCTTTCCTAGTGGAGTCGCCATCTGTCGCTGCCGTCAAAACGAGGCGATCGGAGCGATGCGATGGTTTCGACTTTTGGTTTTCGCATTTTTATGGGTGTGGTTACAATGCCTTTAGGTTGTCCGATAACCGGGCTGAACCTAGAGGCGAGGTTTTCGAAAGAGTGTTCTTGGATTGTCCGATAATCGGGCTAACCCAAGAACTAATTTTGAAGGGTTCTTATGGAGTCGCCACTGATGTTTTTACTGGAAACATCGAAAAAGGAGTTAAAAGGCGTTAGTTTTCGAAAACTAACTTTGGTCGTTAAAACCAGAGTTTAGGTAAGGGAGTTAGTTACGCGTAAGAGAGGTGTTAGTTCCCTTACGACGCCCCTCTCGGGTTCCCTATGATAGGCCAACTATTTAATAAATAAACTTTGTGAAAAGACGCTTTTACCCTTTATTTTGCGGATTTGAAATAATGACTACATGGCCCTAATATCTATTACATATTTTAATCATAATAATAAAAGAAATAAAGAGAGAGAGAGAGAGAGAGAGAGAGAGAGGAAACCTCCGAAGCAAGCTCTTTGATTAATTCCTTGAAATTTAGGTGCGTTTTGGCAACCCTTCACTCTTTACAACGCCGGAAAAACTCTCGGAAATGCTATAAAATCTCTAAGAAACTCTCAGAAACTCCAGAAATGCTTCGGAGGGGTTCTACGAAGAGAATTTGAAGAAGTTACAAGAGAGAGAATGGAAGAACTGTGTGAAATGAGGGTGAAGGCGCGAATATTTATAGGGATTCGCACCTGTCAGGTCGAGACGATCGTCTCGTCTGACAAGGTCGAGACGGCCATCTCGCCATTCGAGACGGCCATCTCGCCTTGCAAAAATGGCGAGAAGGCCGTCTCACCAACCGGGAGGAGGGTCTCACCATTTGCAAGTGGCGAGACAACCGTCTCGACTTGCAGAAGTGGTGAGACGGCGGTCCCGAGAAGCGAGACGGCGGTCTCGACCCTAAAAGGCGAAAATCCTTCTTTTCAAGCAGAAAATCCCTCCTATCCTAGTGTGGGGCCTAATAGTCTCTCCTAATGGCTTCTTAGGCTTCATCCATCTTCGAAAAGGAGGTCTTCTGGTCTTTATTATAAGGTCGGGCAAGATTTGGGGTCTACAATGCCTTTGTCCATTTTTAATTCTTTATCTCTTGGACCTCTTCAACCTACGGGTGTGGTGATACAGCTGGCAAATAGGAGTGTAACCCACCCTACAGGTTTCATTTAGGATGCCTTAGTTCGGGTTGGTGAACTCATTTTTGTTGTTGATTTCTATGTGCTTGATATGGAAGAGGGATTCTCCCATGGATCTGTCCCAATCATTTTAGGCAAAGAATTTTTGAAAACAGCCTAAACCAAGATTGATGTGATGTTGGTACATTGTCCATGGAATTTGGTGATATTATTGTCCATTTCAATATTCTTGATGCCATGAAACATCCATCTGAGTGCCATTCTGTTTTTTGTGCTGAGATCATTGATGATGTTATTGATGAGTATGTTTCTGATTTTCATTCCTTACATGCTAGGAAACATTATTTTCTTTATGATCTGTATACTTCTTTTGCATGCACCGAATCTGAATCTGATTTTGATATTGACATTGATCTTCATTCTAATTTTGAGTAGTGTTCTGAATTTAAATCTGATCATATGTCTAATGTTTTAGGTGTTGTACCTCCTATTGATATGAGTTTTTTAGAATTGGAATGCACTAACCATGTTACAGGAAGTATACATGAATTTGACTTGCAGGTTGAGGTACAGGCTATGGAACCCATTCTTCTTCCCTCTCTAGTTCCTTCTATTCAGCCAGCACCCACTCCAGAACTAAAGACTCTACCAGAAAACCTCAAGTATGCTTATTTGGAGGATGATGAGAAGTTGCCAATGATCATTTCCACCTCCCTTGATGTTGTTCAAGAGGAGAAATTATTGCATGTTCTGAAAAGGCATAAGAAAGCCATCGGCTGGACCCTGGCAGACATTATTGGTATCAGCCCATCCACATGCATGCATAGGATATTATTGGAGGATGGAGCCAAACTAGTGAGACAACCACAGAGACGACTCAACCCCGTGATTTTGGATGTTGTGAAGAAGGAGGTGACCAAGCTTCTTCAGGCTAGCATCATCTATCCTATATCAGATAGTTAGTGGGTGAGTCCAGTCCTAGTGGTCCCCAAGAAGACAAGCCTCACTGTTGTGAAGAATGAGAGGGATGAGCTCATTCCCATCAGAATACAAAATTGTTGGAGGGTCTGTATCGACTTCTGAAGGCTCAATCAGGCAACACGGAAGGACCATTTTCCACTGCCCTTCATTGACCATATGCTTGAGCGTCTGGTAGGTAAATCTCATTACTATTTTCTAGATGGTTTCTCTAGTTATTTTCAGATCCATATTGCTCCTGAGGATCAAGAGAAAACCACATTCACCTGCCCCTTTGGCAGTTTTGCCTATAGGAGAATGCCTTTTGGCCTATGCAATGCCCCTGGTACCTTTCAGCGGTGCATGCTTAGTATCTTTTCAAATTTCCTTGAAAATTGTATAGAGGTGTTTATGGATGATTTCACTATGTATGGATCCTCGTTTGATGCATGCTTAGATAATTTGGATAGAGTGCTTAATAGATGCATTGAAACCAATCTTATTCTGAATTTTGAAAAATGTCACTTCATGGTAGAAAAGGGTATAGTTTTAGGGCACATTATTTCTAGTAAGGGCATAGAAGTGGATCCTGCAAAAGTATCTGTTATTTCACAATTGTCTTACCCCTCTTGCATGCGAGAGGTTCGGTCTTTTCTTGGCCATGCAGGTTTCTACAGGCGCTTCATCAGAGACTTCAGTAAGAATGCCCTCCCACTATCCAATCTGCTTTAGAAAGATATTGAATTTGATTTTGATGACAGGTTCAAAAAGGCGTTTGAGTGCCTCAAGGAAGCACTGACCACCACTCCTATCATCCAGGCACCTGACTGGACAGTCCCATTTGAGTTGATGTGTGATGCATCTAATTATGCATTGGGGGTTGTCCTAACATAGAGAGTTGATAAGCTGCCTCGGGTAATATATTATGCTTCTAGGACTTTGGACGTTGCTCAAGCAAACTATACCACTACTAAGAAAGAGCTTCTTGCCATTGTGTTTGCTCTTGATAAATTTAGATCTTATTTGCTTGGTTCTTGTGTTATTGTTTATACTGACCATGCCGCTCTAAAGTACCAGCTGAAGAAGGCTGAGTCAAAGCCTTGATTGATCAGGTGGATGCTCTGGCTCCAAGAATTTGATTTGGATATCTGGGACAGGAGTGGAGCTCAGAATTTGGTAGCAGATCACCTTAGCAGAATTGAGAGAGCTGAGGATAATGTTGAACTGTTGCCCATCCAGGATGATTTTCTTGATGAAAATTTGTTAATTGTTTCTTTTGTCTCTGTTTCTTACCCTACCACCTCATGGTTTGCAAATATTGTGAATTATTTGGTTGCTTCTATTTTTCCTCCCTTAGCATCCAGAGCTCAATGTGATAAACTTAAGAGCGATGCTAAGTATTATATTTGGGATGACCCATATATGTGGAAGTTGTGTAGTGACCATGTTACTACGAGATGCATTCCGGACCATGAGATTGACTCAGTCTTGCAATTTTGTCATTCTTCTGCAATCGGTGGTCATCTTGGCATTCAGAGGACTACTCATAAGGTGCTTGACTATGGTTTCTTTTGACCCACCATCTTCAAGGATGCGTGGAGAATTTGCAACACTTGTGAGTAGTGTCAGAGAGCAGGAGGGTCCCTGTAGACCCTAAATCTTGCCCGACCTCAAAATAAGAGCAGAAGACCTCCTATTCGAAGATGGACAAAGCCTAAAAAGCCACTAGGAGAGACTATTAGGCCCCATATTAGAGTAGGAAAGATTTTCTGTACAGAAATAAGGATTTTCACCTTCAGAAGTCGAGACCGCGTCTCGTTTTTCGGGACTACCGTCTCGACCAATGGCAAGTCGAGACCGCCGTCTCGTTTGGCTAGACCGTCGTCTCGCCACTTACCATTGGCGAGACTCCCCTCCTGTTTCCTTCTACACTTTCTCCAAATTCTTCTCCTAGAGTCCCTCCAAAGCATTTCCAGAGTTTCTGAGTGTCTAAGAGAGCTTTTTTATAGCATTTTCGAGAGATTTTCGACGTTGTAAGAGCGAAGGGTTGTCGCCGTCGTCCGTTCCGACGTCCTGGGACATCTCGAACGATAATGCGAGCGGTCGCGAAAAGATGGTTGAGGCTCGCGTTTTTTGTTAAAAATATGTTCATTGCTTCCGAGGCTCTCAACGCTGAACTATCCTCTAATAGAAGCAAGGTTTTCGAAAAGGGTTCTTTTGGAGTCGCCACCAATGTTTTGACCATAAACATTGGAAAAGGAGAAATAGGCATTGATTTTAATAAAAACCAAACTTGGCCATTATAACCAGAGTCGGGTAAGGGAGTTAGTTACGTGTGGGGAAGGTATTAGCACCCCACAACGCCCCTTTCGGGTTCCCTATGACGGATTAATTCATTTAAGTAAAGATTACGAGAAATTACGCTATTACCCTCTTTTATTCATACGGTATTTAAATATGGCTATCTACATGATTTTATCTACATTGCATACAAAAAGCAATAAATAAAGCAGTAAAAGAGAAGAGAATTGAGAAGAACCTCCGAAGCAAGCTTTATATTATAAGTCTTTTACAAAGAGGATGCTTTGCGGCAATCCTTCGCTTTACAATGACTCTCCTCTCGATTACAATATCGACTCGACTAAAATTTTACTGAAGAATCGAATGCCGGAATATCAATTCCTTAACTGATTGTTACCTATTAAAGGCAATCAGAGAGATCATTCGAAGGAGGGAGAGAAGAAGACAAGTCTAGGAGTTGTCTGGGGTGTGGAGAATGACAAATGAGGCTCCTATTTATAGATTTCGCTGCCTGGAAACTTGGGACGGTCGTCTGGGTTGGGACGGCCGTCCCAACTGCAAAATTTGCACTGAGCCAAGTTGGGACGGCCTGTTGTGTTTGGAACGGCTGTCCCATTTGAATTTGGGGGTTTAGGACGCGCGTCCCAAAGGTGAGACGTGCGTCTCACTTGCATTTTGGCATTTGGGACGGCCGTCCCAGTTTGGGACGGCTGTCCCAACCTGTTTTGGCCTGTCTTCGCGTTTTGGGACCCCCGGGAAGCTTTCCTTTCCTTTTTCGGACGTCGTTTGATGTCGATGTGTGTCCGTTGAAGCTTTATCTTCATATAGGAAGTCTTCTTGGCCTTCATTAAGATGCCGGACGAGCTTTATCTTCGTGTAGGAAGTCTCTTTAGTCTTTATTGTGTGGATGGGTGAACTCCGTCTTGTTGCGGGAGGTCTTTCTTGGTTTTTCTTTGATATGAAGCCGAGTGAACTGTATGAAGTTTCCCTAGCTTTTATTTTGAGAGGCCGGGAAAAATTAGGGGTCTACAGCTGCCCCCCCTTCACCTGCCTAGCTAATTTGTCGGCTTGATATGCCGAAAAATTAGTTGGTAGGGGAAAGAGTTAACCCTTTTGCCCGGTCATCCTTCGGATGCTGCTCCTTGCTGATCCTCCGGATGATAAATATTTTGATAGGTACCAACCCCTATCTGGTTTGAGCCTCCTTTTGTAAGGCTCTGGTGAGTATTTACCCTCACCAAGTATAAGTCTGTTTTTTACTAGACTTTAGTGAGTACCTACCCCCACTTGGTATGAACCTTGTTCTGCAAGGTTTTGGTGAGTACCTACCCTCACCCGGTATGAATTCGCATTTTGCTAAACTCTTATGGGTACTTACTTCCGAGGTGCTCAACACTGAACTATCCTCTAATAGAAGTAAGGTCTTTGCAACCCATTTTTGAAATGCTTAGGTGAGTATTTTTACTCCACCTAATGCATTCTGCTAAGTTTTTGATGAGTACCTACCCTCATCCGGTACAAACCTTATTTTTAAGGTTTTTGTGGGTACCTACCCCCACCCGGTGCGAATCTGTATTTTTGCTAGATTCTGATGAGTACTTACCCTCATCTGGTCTGAACCCTGTTTTGCAAGGTTCTGGTGGGTACCTACCCCCACCCGGTCCGAATCTCGTTTTGCAAGATTCTGGTGGGTACCTACCCCCACCCGGTCCGAACCCCGTTCTGCAAGGCTCTGATGGGTACCTACCCCCACCCGGTCCGAATCCCGTTCTGCAAGATTCGATGGGTACCTACCCCCACCTGGTCCGAACCCCGTTCCGCAAGGCTCGATGGGTACCTACCCCCACCCGGTCCAGAACCCCGTTCCGCAAGGTTCCGATGGGTACCTACCCCCACCTGGTCCGAATCCCGTTCCGCAAGATTCCGATGGGTACCTACCCCCACCCGGTCCGAACCTCATTCTGCAAGGCTCTAATGGGTACCTACCCCCACCCGGTCCGAATCTCGTTCTGCAAGATTCTAATGGGTACCTACCCCCACCTGGTCCGAACCCCATTCTGCAAGGTTCTCAGGATGCACTTTTTGGTAGTTAATCCTGTGATTATCTGTTTTTTGGAGATATGTTGGCGACTTATTGTTTCTGTTCATGCGCCCATTCCGTGGGGAATATTTGATTTGACTTTTCTGTTAGTCATCCGGTTTTACCGGGGATTCTTTGTTTTTGGCTTTTTCTTTTAGCCATCCGGTCTTGACCGGAGATTCTTGATTTTTGGCTTTTCTGTTTAGCCATCCGGCTTTTGCCGGGGATTCTTGATTTTTGGCTTTTCTGTTTAGCCATCTGGCTTTTGTCGGGGATTCTTGATTTTTGGCTTTTCTGTTTAGCCATCCGGCTTTGCCGGGGATTTTTTATTTTTGGCTTTTCTGTTTAGCCATCCGACTTTGCCGGGGATTTCTGATTTTTGGCTTTTCTGTTTAGCCATCCGGCTTTGCCGGGGATTCTTTGTTGGTTGCCTCTTGTTTAGGCAGGAATCCTCTGGGGATTTTGAATTCTCTTATTGATTGTGCCTCTTGATTAGGCGAAGATTCATTTGGGGATTTTGTTGTGCCTCTTGATTAGGCGAATGCTTCAATAATGGTGAAGACTTTGAGGGTTTGGATTGCCTCTTGCATAGGTTGATTTCCCATTTCTTGGGGATATTAGTTTTTGCTTGCTTGTTGCAAGTGAAAGCTTTATGCTTTACCATGGATATCCGTCTTTGGGCGTTTATGAGCGATTAACTCCCTGCGGATATAATTTTGTAGTTTGCCTTTGTCGTAGGCTCACTGGGGTAGTTTTCTTGTTGATGATCCACTGGGGAATTAATTTCATTCCGGAGATCTGTTTTGAATTGTCTCTCTAGGGAGAAATGGAGTTTTTCGACTCCTTATTGGCTGCTGTTGTTTGAGCTGGTTTTGCCTAAGCTCTTATTTTGCTGAGGAATGGGTTCTTACCCTTTTCTCGCGATTTCTCTTTTTTGTGATTTTGAATTTTTGATTTTGGATGCGTGTGCCTTTTTTCTTTTGTGCACGCAGGCTTTTTATCTTCTGCTGGGGATGAAGAGGTTTTCTTTTCTTTCCTTTTTATTGGCCCTGGGGAATTTGTTGGCTTCCTAGGGGTATGATGGAGTTCTGGCTCCTGGCTTTGTGAGGCCCTTTATTGAGTGGGGTGAAGATATTTTCTTCTCTTTTCTTTTTGGGATTCACCGAGGATTCTGTCGGTTTCCTGGGGATCCAAGTTTGATGATGGAGTCCTGGCTCCTGGTTTTGTGAAGCTTTTTATTGATCGGGGTGAAGATTTTTCTTCTTTTCCTTTTTGTGGAGATTTTTCTTGATATGCTCTGTTTAGACACATTTATTTGGCCTTCTTTCTGTAGTGGCCTCTGTTGCGAAAAAATTTTCTTTCTTTTCTTTTCGTTGCCCCCCGGTGATATAGGGAACTTGACTTCGTATGGTGGGCTCTTGTGTAGCCCTTGTTCTCCATTGGGGAATGAAGCAGATATCCTTATATGAGTGTGCTTGATGACTCATGTGGCGATGTAGTTGAGTCGTGAGATAATCTTTTTGTCTTGCCTCTGGAGTAAGCAAGGATCCTCTTGGGGATGGTCAAGCCTTTCCGTTGGCTTTTTCTTATGTTGATGACTTCCTTTTCCTTGGATGGAAGGATAGTGGTTGGATCTTTAAATGACTATGGTTGATGACTCATGTGATGATGATGCTGAGTCGTAGAGTAATTTTTTGGTTTTGCCTCTAGAGTAGGCAAGGATCCGCTTGGGGATCATCGGGCCTTTCTGTTGGTTTTTTTTTTTGATGTACCCTCCTTCTATTGGGGTTTGAGGAGAATGGTTGGAGCTATGGTTTTCTTAAAGCTCTTTATTCTGCTAAAATGATTTTGATTTTACCTTTTTCTATCGCGATTTTATCGCGAATTTTTTGAAATCCGGCTTTTTAGTATATCATGTGTGCCTTTTATTTTATAGTTTTTTGTACGCATGGGCTTTTGAAATATGAAACAGAAATAACTACTTTTATTTATTATTGCTTTTTGTTTGGTACATTCAAGCATTTTTCGAAATACTAAAAATTAAAAAAGACTACTCCTAGTCATCCGCCTCTGGACTGGAGTGGGCGGATGGTACTGGCGAAGGGAAGCGGCGGAGTAGGCGGCGCTGGAACCTCGCCTGGGTTTGGACCAAGCTCTCTATCTGGCGGTCCGTCCTGTCTTGCCTCATAGTCAGCTGACTAAACTGCTGGCGTATGAACTGGAACTCTCCTTCCATGTATGCATGCTCCTCGTCCAGGCGTCGGTACAGGCCGGGGAAATCTGGATCGCGTGACTGCTGCTGGGATTCGGAGGTAGTAGGGATGTCTTGCGGCGTATCGAAGTCGCGCATATCCCATGAAATCGAGATGATAGGGTTCAAGATGAACCCTGTCCCTTGCCTGTTGAGGATGTTCATGTGTGTCAGCACTCCTCCGTTGATAGGCTCTGGTTGAAGTTCAACTGGGATATCTTCCCCATCAGTGCATCCCCAATACTCAGCCAAAGGGGTAAGGAGGGGAGCCACCATGATAGCTCATGTTGGTCCCCGAGTACCGCATTCCTTTATGGCCTTCAGGAAAGCGTATCCTGGGTTGGACTTATGCCCTTGGTGCATACAGTAGATGATAAAAAGGTCAGCCAGCGTTACCTTCCCCTGGCTCTCCTTCCGACTGTGTAGGGTCCCAGCGAGTAGTTTGTGGCATATGCGGAGCGGAGGAGAAAAGGATGCCCCCTTCAAGTGTGTTGGCAGGTTGTGAGCTCCATTGGTCTCTTTCCACATGCTAGTGGTGGTGAGAACAGCGGGTTTTTCCAGATATGCGGACCAGTATTCTGGTGTTCTTGTATCTGCTCGTTGGCAGAAACCCATGATGACATTAAAGTCATCCAGAACAGTGGTCCGATAGGCTCCATCCATCCAGTAGGAGACAGCCTGAGTTGGTGGCACTCAGGGAGTTGCGGATGGCATTTCCATCATGTTGACAGAGGCAAGAAATTCCATTGTGGCGGTGCGGTGGATCTGGGTAGGTGGCTCACGGAGCAGAAAGTCCCATCCTATGTTGTGGATGAACTTTCTGACATCTTGCTCCCAGCCGAATGTAGCTAGGATTTCAAAATCCAGTCGCAACATAGGATACCAGGCAAATTGTTGGATATTTGCCAGTCGTTGTTGATGTGCTTCTGCTAGCAACATGCTGGTGACAGGAGTTCTTCTACCAGCGGTCCTGGTGCGCTTTCTCCTGGATGATGCTTCTCCACGTTCCATTGTGAGATTTACTCTCTTAAGGATGCTAAAAATGTATAGAGAAGGAGGAAAAGCAAGATAGGAAGCTTGGATTGAGGTACTGGAGCCAAAACCCGCGCCCCACCTATATAGGCCGCGCAGGGGAGTTTGGGACTGTCGTCTGGGTTGGGACGGCCGTCTCAACTGAAAAATTTGTACATGGTCCAACCCCCACCTGGGACGTGCGTCCCAACTGGAATTTGGCACTTGGGACGGCCGTCTGGACTTTGGGACGGCCGTCTCAAGCTTCTTATGCAGATTTTTGATTTTTTTTTGAGTTAATTTTTGTGTTTTTTGATGAAATTGAAGATAGGATTCCCTTCATTTATGCTTTAATGCATGTAATGCTTCATGATATGCATCCTAGGATCTATTTCAGTTAATATTTCGAAAGTTTTAACTGATGTGCTTTGACTTTGGGCACATTCTTGGTGTTGTGCCTTTACGTCATCTTATTTCTTGATCAACAAGCTAAGCTGTATTAATTTGCCGTCTCGAAATTTCTTTGTTATGGCCGAAGAACTATCTTCTGTTCGTAGGGTAACTGCCATATCAATGCCCTTCTTCCTTTCCTTAGGGATTTCGACCTTCCTATTGATCACTATGTTACCACATTCCCCTTTATTACTTGAATGCTTTATAGTGAAATGGTCAAGAGAAGAGAAAAAAGGATTTATAACAAAAGCTTGTGTTTTAGAGGGATATTTTTTGTAGTAGAGGTTTTTG
>OY731401.1:23656133-23871744 GCA_963425845.1 Sphenostylis stenocarpa | reverse complement strand
CATGATCCTATTCTATATGACATAATAAAGCTAAATAAAACAATAAAACAATAAATAAAACAATAAAAGAGAAGGGAATTGAAAAGAACCTCCGTAGCAAGCTTTATATTGAGAATCTCGAACCGTGAGGATGCGTTTTGGCAACCCCTCTCTACACAGTCTCTCCTCACCAATACAAGATCGACTCTACTAAAAATTTAAAGAAGAATCAAATGCCGAATATAATTCCTTAACCGATTGTTACCTATTGAAGGCAATCTGAAAGATCATTCGAGAGAGGGAGAGAAGTAGACAAGTGCTCTAAAGTGTTTCGGAGCTCTCCGGAGTGTCCTGGGTGTCAAAAAGTGGCAAATGAGCCTCCTATTTATAGTTTTTCGCAGCTGGCGCACTTTGGGACGGCCGTCTGGGTTGGGACGGCCGTCTGGACTGGGATGACCGTCCCAAATGGCAAATTTACACAGAGCGGGACCCCCTAGGACTTGGGACGGGCGTCCCACTCGAATTTGGGAGGTTGGGACGACCGTCCCACTTTGGGACGCGCGTCCCACTCAAATTTGGGGGTTGGGACGGCCGGGCGTGTTTGGGACCACCCGTTGCGCTTGGGACCACCGTTGCGCTTGGGACCACCCGTCGCGTTTGGGACCACCTGTCGCGTTTGGGACCACCGTTGCGTTTGGGACCACTCGTTGTGTTTGGGACCACCCGTTGCGTTTGGGACCCCCGCTGCGCTTGGGACCCCCGTTGCGCTTGGGACCACCCGTTGCGTTTGGGACCCCCGTTGCATTTGGGACCCCCGTTGCGTTTGGGACCACCTGTCGCGTTTGGGACCACCTGTCGCGTTTGGGACCACCTGTCGCGCTTGGGACCACCGTTGCGTTTGGGACCACCCGTCGCGTTTGGGACCACCTGTCGCGTTTGGGACCACCTGTTGCGTTTGGGACCACCTGTTGTGTTTGGGACCACCTGTTGTGTTTGGGAC
The DNA here is from genome assembly GCA_963425845.1 of Sphenostylis stenocarpa. Taxonomy (NCBI): domain Eukaryota; kingdom Viridiplantae; phylum Streptophyta; class Magnoliopsida; order Fabales; family Fabaceae; genus Sphenostylis; species Sphenostylis stenocarpa. Next base: position 23,870,765 of record OY731401.1, on the reverse strand, counting down.
CACTTGTTGTGTTTGGGACGGCCTGTTGATGCCGATAGGTGTCCGTTGAAGCTTTATCTTCATGTAGGAAGTCTCCTTTTTTCGTTATCGTGTAGACGAGCGATCTCTGTATTGGTTGCGGGAGGTTTCCTCTGTTTTGGGAAGCCAGATGAACTCCATCTTCGGGTGAAGTTCCTCTAGCTTTTTCTTTTGAGAGGCCGGGCAAAATTAGGGGTCTACACCGACGTTGATTTTGGGAATTCAACGTCGGTTATACATAACCGACGTTAAATTTAAACATTTAACGTCGGTTATTATGTAACCGACGTTAAATTTTGCCTCATGTCGTGATAGCCTCATCTGTTTTAATCGATTGAAACGAGATTTAATCGATTAAAATAGTTCTGATCGGTCATAACTGGATTCTGATCGATCATCCTGACCCTTTAAGAGATTTTAATCGATTGAAACGTGTTTTTAATCGATTGAAAAAATTTTGATCGCTCATAATTAAAATCTGATCGATCACATTTGATTCTGATCGGTCATATTTGTATTCTGATCGGTCATAATGAGTTCAGAAGGGTTTTCAACGTCGAGTGAGGGCATAACCGACGTCGAAAGCCTACTTTTCCATGTCGTGCATGCTAAAACGATGTAGAATGTGTCAAAATTCGAATTTCGACGTCGGTTGTTGACCAACCGACGTTGAAAGCATGTTCAACGTCGGCTAAGATGTAACCGACGTTAAACAGCGACGTTGAAAGTATATTTTCTAGTAGTGTGAAGACTTGTATTATTGTGTAATAACTATGTTTTAATGAGTTTGAGTCTGTAATATTAGAGTCTAAGATAGCCGGTACATAGTCTACTCTTTAGAAGCTTCAAAAACTCATATTTACCAAAAAAGCTCGGGTTTAATCGATTAAATCACCAGATAATCAATTATTACAGTGAGAAAAACCATTTTCTGTAGCAGCTCATTGTGATAATCGATCAACAGGGCAGATAATCGATTAAACCAATGCAAATTGGGGTTCTGTTGATTGTGGCTTTGTAATAATCGATTAACACTTCATTTAATCGATTATTTCAGTCAGATTTGGATTTTGAACTTCAAATTAAACCTACTTTCGAAAACCCTATTCCCAAAACACCAAGTTTCGAAAATCCCCAATTCCCAAACCCTAATTCATCTACTTAAGGTTCTCTATGGCTCTCAGAAAAATAGAACAACCTTTTTCAAACAAAAGCTAAGAGCTGTGATTGCCAAAGAGCTGTTTGTTGGAGGAAAAAGGGGCTTTTGGAACCTGGTGTGGGCTAGAAGCGATAAGAATCACTAAGTGGAGTTCTTAGTGGATTGTGTGTTGTGCCATCTCTAGGCAAAGTTGTTCTTCATCTCTTGTGGGACTCAAGAGAGGTGTTTTCATTACATTATCTTTTCCATTATTATCTGTTTGTAACAACTTTGATTATAGTGATAGCATTAATCCTCTGTTTGAGTGATTAGCAACTGGACGTAGGGTCTTTTGATCTGAACCAGTATAAATTCTCTGTGTAAGATGCTATCCTTATCTTATTTACATTTACACAACTTTTTAATCGGTAAAATTTGGGGAAAAATTTTAAAACCTAATTTTTGTTAAGAAACCAATTCACCCCCCCTCTTGGTTTTTGTCTGACCATGCAAACATTCCGCTGTGCGATTCTATCAATGCATACCTTTCTTTATGCATTTATTTTCTCTCTTGGTTTTACCACTTTATGGAATGAATGATACGACTTTGTCAAAAATTATATTATTATCTATTTTATTTTGAGATGAATGTTTTGTCAAAATCGGTTTATCATTTTATTTTTATTTTGAAATGAATGTTTTGATTTTATCAAAATTGTTGTATTATGTTTTTGTGATTATTGATTTTTTGTTGTTATTATTTTTTGACCCTTTATCTTTTCTGTTGGTCAACATGGCTACTTAGCTTATAAATAACCTGAAACCAAGATAGCTTAAATGAAGACTGTTCGAGATAAAGTCGTTTATTGCAAAAAGAAAGGTTTTTATCTGTTCTTATGACCCCTTATCTCTTCTGTAGGTCAACGTGGCTACTTAGCTTACGAAGAACCTGAAACCATGCTAACTTAATTGAAGATTATCCGAGATAAGGTTGTTTATTGCGAAAATATTTTTGTGGTTTTTCTGTTTTTATCTATTGTTTGGTTATGCTATGCAATCAAATGCAACAAACAAAATGCACACACAATTCACTCATCCGCGAACACATAAGATGACGTTTTAATTATGAGGCAGGGTTTTCCTGCAGAAAAGTGCATTGGCAAAGGTAGGTTCTAACTGTTCTCACCAAGGCTAGGCCCCCAAGGTGCCCCCATTATAGGGTCCCCACTCTCCAGCCTTCCCACCATGCTTAGCACTAAGGCCATAGTCAATCTTTGTGCCAAAAGAGGAAGGTTATCACCTTGAGTGGTGGTTTCCAATCATACCAGTGGGTTACATGGCCCTCACTACGACAAACCGTACCTGTCACTCACTCCTTATGGATTTCTCACTTGCCCCCGGGTATAGAGGGAACTGTTGTGTGCAAAGGTTTGTGGGAAGTTTGTATTTCAAACAATTGCGTAAAATAATCAAACAACAGTTATTAAAGCCAAGAAAATAAACATGTTATAAGGCAAGGTAGGGTAAAAGCGAAATTTTTAAGTCTTTTATTTATCACACTAGTCCATCACTAAATGAGATCAACTCTCTAGCTTCCCCAATGGAGTCGCCATTTGTCGCCGCCGTCAAAAGAGGCGGTCGGAGCGACGCGATGGTTCTAACTTCCGTTTTGCATTTTAAAAGTGTGACGTTACAACACCTTTAGGCTGTCCAATAATCGGGCTAGACCTAAGGGCGAGGTTTTCGAAAAGGCGCCTTTAGGTTGTCCGATAACCGCGCTAGACCTAAAAGCGAGGTTTTCGAAAAGGGTTCTTATGGAGTCGCCATCGATGTTTTTACCGAAAACATCGGAAAAGGAAAAAATAAGGCAGTGGTTTTAGAAAAACCAACTTGGGTCATTATAACCAGAGTCGGGTAAGGGAGTTAGTTACGTGTGGGGAAGGTATTAGCACCCCCATAGCGCCCCATTCGGGTTACCTATGATGGACTATTCTTAAAATAAAGACAATAAAATTATGCTTCTACCCTATTTATTTATTACAGAATTTAAGTAGTTATCTACATGATTCTAATATTTAATGCATAATAGGGAAAGAGTAAAAGAAAGCAATAAAAGATAAGAGATATTCGAAGGAGAACCTCCGAAGCGAGCTTTCATAAATATTGAACTCGAGGACGCTTTTTGGCAGTCCCCGCACTCTACATAAACACTCCTCCCTCGATAAAAAAATAAAGGTGTCTTAACCGATTTCTACTTTAACGAAAATCGGAAAGCTCACTCGAACTCTGGAAAAATACTCAGAGTCACTCTAAAGTGCCATAAGGCTTCCTAGAGAGTGGTAGGAATTAAATGGTGTGTGAAAATGGGTGGAATGAGGCTCCTATTTATAGGAAAAAGTGCTAGGTCGGGATGACCATCTAGGATTTCGAGAAGGCCTTCTCGCCATTTGGGAAGACCTTCTCGCCATAATGTTCTTATATATATATATATATATATATATATATATATATATATATATATATATATATATATATATATTTATTTTTATTTTTATTTTTATTTTTTGAGGCCGGGCAAGATTTGGGGTCTACAAGAGTGCGTGTTCGTAGTAGTTCTATTTTTCCTCACTAAGGCTAGGCCCCCAAGGTGCCCCTATTATAGGGTTCCCACCCTCCAGCCTTCCGACCATGCATGACACAAAGGCCGTAGTCAGTCTTTGTGCCAAAAGAGGAAGGTTATCACCTTGAGTGGTGGTTTCCGATCATACCGATGGGCTCAAGGCCCTCACTACGGCAAACCATACCTGCCACCCACTCCCTATGGATTTCTCACTTGCCCCCGGGTATAGAGGGAACTGTTGTGTGCAAAGGTTTGTGTATAGTTTGTATTTCAAACAATTGTGTAAAAAAAACAACAGTTATTGAAGCCAAGCAAATAAAACATGTTATAAAATAACGTAGGGTAAAAGCGAAATTTTTAAGTTTATTTATTAAACTGGCCCATCACTAAATGGGATCAACTCTCTAGCCTTCCCTAGTGGAGTCACCATCTGTTGCCGCCGTCAAAAGAGCAGTCGGAGCGACGCGATGGTTTCTGACTTCTGCTTCGCATTTTTGAAGTGATGTTACAACGCCTTTAGGTTGTCCGATAATCGGGCTGGACCTAAGGGCGAGGTTTTCGAAAATGGGTTATGGAGTCGCCACCAATGTTTTATCCTGAAACATTGGAAAAGGCGTTGCTTTTGAAAAACCAACTTTGGCCATTATAACTAGAGTTGGGTAAGGGAGTTAGTTGCATGTAGGAAAGGTATTAGCTTCCCTACGACGCCCCTTTTCGGTTCCCTATCATGGGTCATTTATTTCATAAGTAAACTTTAAAATGACGTTTTTACCCCTTGTAGACCCCAAATCTTGCCCGGCCTCATAATAAATATCAGAAGACCTCCTTTTCGAAGATGGACGAAGCCTAAGAAGCTACTAGGAGAGACTATTAGGCCCTGTGTAGACTCCAAATCTTGCCCGGCCTCAGAATAAAGACCAGAAGCTTCCTATTTGAAGACGACCGAAGCCTAACAAGCCACTAGGAGAGACTATTATGCTCCCGTACTAAGATAGGAAGGTTTTTTGGCCCAAAAAATCAGTTTCTCGCCGTGAAGGGACGAGACCGCCGTCTGGAAGTACCAGACCGCCGTCTCGCCTCACGCCAGGGACGAGACCGCCGTCTCGCTTGTCTAGACGGCGGTCTCGCCACTGCAAAAGTTGAGACGGCGGTCTGGGTTTTTCAGACGGCGGTCTCGACCCCCTGCCATGGCCGAGACGGCGGTCTGGATTGTCCAGATGGCGGTCTCGACCCTGTCAGACGAGACCGGTGGTCTCGCCACTGTCAGGCGCGAAAACCTATAAATAGGGGTTCTTCCCCCTCATTTGAACACACCAAGCACAGTAGCTCTCCCTTCTCTCTAGATTTTCTCTCTCTAGAACCCCTCCGAAGCATTTCCGGAGTTTTTGAGTGTCTCTAGGTATAAATTGAGCGTTCTAAATCTTCCTTAGAATCCCTCCGAGGCATTTCCGGAGTTTATGAGAGTTGTAGAGTGAAGGGTTGCCAAAAAGCGCCCATTCTTTAAAGAGAAATATAAAAAGCTTGCTTTGGAGGTGCACTCTCTCTCTTTCTACTTTTACCGCTTTCATTTAAAATTATGCAATAGAAGCTAGGGCCATGTAGTCATAATCTTTAAATACCGCATAATAAAAGGGTAAAAGCGCAATTTTCCAGTTTAATTATTTATCCAAACTAGCCGGCCTATCATAGGGAACCCGAAAGGGGCGTCGTAAAGGAACTAACACTTCCTTTACACGTAACTAACTCCCTTACCCAACTCTGGTTCTAATGACCAAAGTTGGTTTTCGAAAACCAATGCCTTTTTAAACACCTTTTTCGATGTTTCCGGTAAAAATATCGGTGGCGACTGCACGAACCCTTCAAAACCCGTTCTTGGGTTAGCCCGGTCATCGGACAACCCAAGAACATTTTTTGAAAACCTCGTCTCTAGGTTAGCCCGGTTATCGGACAACCTTGGGACGTTGTAACCACCTATAAAAAACGCGAAAAAACAAAAGGGTCAAAACCATCGCGTCGCTCCGACCGCCCCTCTTTTGAAAGGCGGCGACAGATGGCGACTCCACTGGGGAAGCCTAGAGAGTTGATCCCATTTAGTGATGGGCTGGCTTAAAAAAATAATTAAACCAAGAAAATAGCGCTTTTACCCTGCCTTGTATTATAACATGCTTTATTGTTTGGCTTTCAAATAACTGTTGCTTGTTTATACTTACGCAATTGGTTGAAATATAAACTGCACACAAACCCTTGCACACTACAGTTCCCTCTATACCCGGGGGCAAGTGAGATAACCATAGGGAGTGGGTGGCAGGTACGGTTCGCTGTAGTTAGGGCCTTGTGCCCACCGGTGTGATCGGAAACCACCACTCAAGGTGATAACCTTCCTCTTTTGGCAACAAGACCGACTCTGGCCTTAGTGCTGAGCATGGTTGGATGACTGGAGAGTGGGGACCCTATAATGGGGGCACCTTGGGGGCCTTAGCCTGGTGAGAACAGTTAGAACCCACCCTGTCCAATGCACTTTTCTGCAGGAAAACCCTACCTCGTGATAAAAATGAAATCTCGCCTATTCGGGGATGATCGAATTGTATGTGCATATGATTGTTGCATTTGTATGTTGCATAGCATAAACTAACAACAGAACGAAAAACACAAAAAAATATTTTACAAATAAACACCCTTATCTCAGACATTCTGCCTTTTAGCTAGCCTGGTTTCAGGTTCTTTGTAAGCCAAGTAGCCACGCAGTTCTGACAGAAGAGATAAGGGACGCTAACTATTCTTTCGCATAAAGCCATATTTTATCTCGGACAGTCTGCCTTTTAGCTAGCCTGGTTTTAGGTTCTTTGTAAGCTAAGTAGCCACGCAGTTCCGACAGAAGAGATAAAAGGCTATAAAATAAACAAATAAAAATACAGAAACATCAAAAATAAATAACTTCTGACAAAGTCAACTCATTCATACTACATCATACCATGAGTAAAGAAAAAACAAGAGAGAAAATAAAAATGGGAGCTCATTCAGCATCATTTAAATAAAATCTCTCATGTATGAGCATATTCATGTTAGTCTAAGCACTCAACATGCATTAATAAAAAATTTTCGGGCATTCTAGAAAGTGGCTGGTCCTTTCCCAGCTCGTACTCGTGCACAAAAGGCAAGGGTAATGGAAAATCTGGAGGAGCAAAACCGGAAGCTCACTACAGAGGTTAATACCCTCCGCGAGCAGGTGGCCCAATTAATGGAGGTCATACGCCAGGGGCAGAGCAAGGGCGAAGACCAAGTTGAACATGTCCCTCCTCATGAGGAAGAGGAGGAAGAATACTTCTTTGGCGGGAAGGATGCTAAGACTACACGCATCCTTACCCCAGAAGTGTCCAAACAACAACTCTCCGCCCTGGAGGAGAGGCTAAAGGCGGTCGAAGGGCATAACTTCGACGTCAGGGAGGTGGCTGAGATGTGCCTCGTGAAGAACATCCACTTCCCTCCCAAATTTAAAACTTCCCCAAGTACGCCGGGATGACCTGCCCTAAGAACCATCTTACGATGTATTGTCGTAAGATGGCCGCCCATGCTGACAACGAGAAACTCCTGATCCATTGTTTCCAAGAGAGTCTGACGGACACGGCTCTCAACTGGTACATGCAGTTAGAGAGAGGGCAGGTCCAGAACTGGAAACAGTTGGCTGACGCTTTTCTCTGTCGTTACCGATACAACATCGATCTGACCCCCGACAGGTCAGACCTCAGGACTCTGAGTAAAGGGAATGACGAGCCCTTCAAAGCGTACGCCCAGAGGTGGAGGGAAATGGCAGCCCAGATAGAGCCTCCTTTGACGGACAAGGAGACAGTGGCTATGTTCATCGACTCATTGACAGGAGCGTACTACGATAAGGCAATAGCCAGTACCTCCAATCTCTTTTCGGACATAGTCACTGTAGGGGAAAGAGTAGAACAGGGATTGAGGAGCGGGAAGATAGCACAGTCTTCCCAAGCTGGAGTCTCATTCAGGAAGCCTGCTGGCAAGAAGAAGGACGAATTTGTACATGCAATCAATTTTGTCACTCCTTCTTCTACCTCACAAACAGCCAGGCAGCCCCGCAAGAAAGAGAGGAAGTTCACTCCAATCTCCACTTCCTACGGACTGCTGCTACCTCAGCTGCTGGAGGCTAAGCTCCTGACCTGCATCCCTCCCAAGAAACAGTTGGAGCCTCCCTACCCCGAATGGTATAAGCCGAACGAAAAATGTGCTTACCATTCGGGCTCACCCGGTCACTCTATAGAGAACTGCTTGACCCTTAAGTATCGGGTCCAAGAACTAATCGACGCCGGGTGGATTACTTTCGACGCCTCTACCTCCAGCACGGACAACAAACCTCTGTCGAAACCAGAGTAGCAGAGAGGGAGGACTGGGAGGATCAGCCCTAGGATCTTTTCTTTTTTTTAAGCTTTTCTCTATATCTCCTGCGGTCCCCGCCCGTGGCCGCAGGGATTTTGATTAAAAGGGCTTGTACATACATCTTCATCTTCATTAATATACGAGGCATTTTTGTCATATTCTTTCTTTTCCCTCTTCTATTTATTATTCTTTCAAAAATAAAATGAATAATAAAATCTATGACTAAAAACAGAACCCAAAAACGCATCATGTCTATGATTGATGAATCTCCGTGGACTCTGGAAACGGAAGACGAATGGATTGAGTCCGACAGTGAGCAGGAGACTATTTCTTCGGACATGCAAAGGATGCTGGAAAAGGAAACACGCATCATACAACCGCATCAGGAGGAAATAGAAACTGTCAATTTGGGAAAAGAGGATGAGGAAAAGAAGGTGAACATCGGCACCCAAATGGAAAGTGGCATGAAAAAGGGATTGATACAGCTTCTGAGGGAATATGTGGATGTATTTGCTTGGTCATATCATGACATGCCTGGGCTCGACACGAGTATAGTGGAACACAGGTTGCCACTAAAAGAGGGGTTCCGACCTGTAAAGCAAAAGCTCAGAAGAATTAAACCCGACTGGTCCTTAATGATAAAGGAGGAGGTGCAAAGGCAGTTGGATGCCAATTTCCTGGTGGTCTCCAAATACCCTGAGTGGTTGGCTAATATAGTACCCGTCATCAAAAAGACCGGGAAGGTCAGGGTCTGCGTGGACTATAGGGACCTCAATCGAGCAAGTCCAAAGGATGACTTTCCCCTACCACACATAGATACACTAGTAGACCATACCGCTACCAACACGTTGTATTCCTTCATGGACGGGTACGCGGGGTACAACCAAATCAAGTTGGCCGTTGAGGACAGAGAAAAAACCTCCTTTATCACACCATGGGCACCTTTTGCTATCGCGTAATGCCCTTCGGACTCAAGAATGCAGGGGCTACCTATCAAAGGGCTATGGTCACATTATTCCACGACATGATCCACAAGGAAATAGAAGTATATGTGGACGACATGATTGCCAAGTCCAGAAATGAAATGGACCACATTCAATATCTCCGAAAACTTTTTGATCGACTTCGGAAATATCAACTTAAGCTAAACCCGGCAAAATGTACTTTCGGAGTACGATCAGGAAAACTCCTAGGGTTCATCGTCAGTGAAAGAGGAATCGAGGTGGATCCTGACAAAACCAAGGCAATTTTGGAAATGCCTCCACCAAGCACAGAAAAGGAGGTCAGAGGTTTTCTGGGCCGGATAAACTACATTGCCTGTTTCATCGCACAGTTGACGGATAAGTGTATACCCATCTTTAAACTATTGCGCAAAAATCAACCAACGGTATGGAATGAAGAATGCCAACAAGCGTTCGACAAAATCAAAACTTGTTTAACCAATCCACCAGTGTTGGTACCCCCCGTTGAAGGGAGACCTCTGATCCTATATTTATCAATCCTCGAAGAGTCCATGGGATGTGTGCTTGGCCAGCATGATGAAACCAGAAAAAAGGAACGGGCCATGTATTATCTCAGTAAGAAATTCTCGGACTACGAAACTCGTTATACACCATTCGAAAAAACTTGTTGCGCATTGGTGTGGGTCACTCAACGTCTCAGACAGTATATGGCTCGACATACAACATGGTTGGTCTCCAAAATGGATCCGATCAAATACCTCTTCGAGAAGCCCATTTTAACTGGAAGAATAGCTAGGTGGCAGGTTCTCCTCTCAGAATTTGACATCATTCACGTCACCCAGAAAGCTATTAAAGGAAGTCCCCTAGCGGATTATCTAGCCCATGGATCCACAGACGAATACCAATCCTTACAAGATGACTTTCCCGATGAGCACATCATGCATATCGAATACGAAGAGACCAAAGAAGAGATGTGGACCATGTTCTTCGATGGGGCTTCGAACATGCTTGGACACGGGGTAGGAGCTATGTTGATATCCCCCGAAAAGAAACACATTCCTGTAACGGCCAGGCTTAATTTCGATTGCACCAACAACATGGCTGAATACGAAGCATGTGCACTAGGAATTCGAGCGGCTTTAGATCATGGGGTCACCAAGCTCAAGATATTCGGCGATTCATCCCTCGTCATCTACCAACTCAAGGGTGAATGGGAAACCCGAAACACCAAATTGATCCCATATCTAGAATACATCCGCGAGCTGGTCTCGAGAATGGAAAGCGTCACTTTCCAGTACATCCCTAGGGAGGACAATCAAATTGCCGATGCCCTCGCCACTCTGTCATCCATGTTTGCCCTGGACCAGGAACATGAGATGCCAATCATTCAAGTCAAACTGCATGATAAACAAGCTTTCTGCATGGCAGTAAATGGCGAGCGCGATCAAAACCCATGGTACCATGACATCAAGCGGTACCTCATGGAGGGAGAATACCCCGAAGGAATCAGTGACAACGACAAGCGGACCATTCGCAAAATGGTCGTAGGGTTCACGTTGATTGAAGGAACCCTCTACAAAAAGAGCCCCGATTCCACTCTCTTAAGGTGCGTGGACCAAGAAGAAGCCCAAACATTGATAAAAGAAATTCACAAAGGGACTTTTGGAACCCACGCACCCGGGCATGTCATGACCAAGAAAATCCTCAGGGCAGGGTACTATTGGTCCACGATGGAAGCTGATTGTCACCAATATGCCAAGAAATGTCATAAGTGCCAAGTATACGCTGATAACATTCATGTGCCACCCGCACCTCTTAGTAACCTGGCTACACCATGGCCATTTTCTATGTGGGGCATGGATGTCATCGGACCCATCGAACCCAAAGCATCCAATGGCCATCACTTCATATTGGTAATCATCGACTATTTCACCAAGTGGGTTGAGGTGGCATCATACGCACATGTAACCCGGAAAGTGGTGACTACCTTCATCAAGAAAAACATTATATGTCGGTACGGCATCCCTCATAAACTCATTACTGATAATGGGACCAACCTCAACAATAAGATGATGGAGGAATTATGCCAAGACTTCAAAATCCAACACCACAATTCCTCTCCGTACCGACCAAAGATGAACGGTGCAGTAGAGGCAGCCAATAAAAATATCAAGAAAATCATTCAGAAAATGGTAGTCACCTATAAAGATTGGCATGAAATGCTTCCTTTCGCCTTGCATGGTTACCAAACGTCGGTGCGGACCTCCACAGGGGCTACCCCGTTTCCCCTCGTATACGGAATGGAGGTCGTACTACCAGTAGAGGTCGAGATACCCTCTTTGCGAGTTGTCATGGAAGCCAAATTAACAGAAGCTGAATGGGTCCAAAACCGGTATGATCAATTGAACCTAATCGAAGAAAAACGGCTAGACGCCATATGTCGAGGGCAAGCTTATCAAAAGAAGATCAAGAAAGCCTACGACAAGAAGGTCAATCCTCGCACTTTCCAAGAAGGGGATCTGGTGATAAAGAAACTGCTTCCAGCCCAGAAAGACAAAATCGGGAAATGGGCAGCCAACTACGAAGGACCCTTTGTGGTCAAGCGAGCCTTCTTAGGAGGAGCCCTTATCCTCACCAATATGGATGGAGAAGAGGTCCGATACCCTGTCAACTCAGATGCGGTAAAAAAATATTACGCCTAAAAAGACATTGCTCATGACCCGCCAGGATGAAAACTCGCAAAGAGCGTCCTAGGCAAAAGATAGGGCCTACATACCTCGCTAGGACACGTCCTAGGCAAAAAGTAGAGGTGCAAAAAAAAAAAAAAAAAAAAAAAAAAAGGGCGACTAAGGCAATACCTTCACAAAAGCAAGCAAACTTCGCATGATCTTCACTCCGGATTCGAGCATCTCAACCGAAGGGACCAGGAAAAATGGGGAAACAGAGATCATAGACATGAATGTGGCATCCTCATACAGTTTAGGCAACCTTGGCCAGCCATGCTTACAAATTCCTTTGTAAACCCCCATGTAAAAAATAAACTATTTGTTTATATCAATAAAATTGTCTTTTCCCCTCTTTACCTACTTGTAAATGCCTCTGTATTGATGAAATATGAGCATGCATAAAACAAACAATCCGAGAAAGCATAAAAACAAAAGACAAACATCACCAACCAGGGCCGTCCCAAGTAAAAAGTACAAGGTAGCCTGCTAGATCGAAAACCCGCAAAGGGCGGTCTAGGCAAAAGATAAGGCTTTCGTAAAAAGGAAAAAGCCCATCAAAATATCTCAAAGCGAAGGATCAAAACCCGCTAGATCGAAAACCCGCAAAAGGGCGGTCTAGGCAAAAGATTGGGTTAGAACAAGAGTACAAAAAAAAAGAATAGTCACGAGCGAACAAAAAGAAGGAAAGTACCAGTTACTTTCTAGATTGCCCACAACTAACAAAATTGCATAAAAAACATCCACACACACACAAATAGTCGCGCAAAAAAGATTTTGCCAAGAGTAAAACAAACAAAAGTACATAGACAAGCATCCAAAAAGACCATTTTCATGTTTGCATAAAGGCATCCCGGCACGACTTCACCGACCCTTTTGCCATCCTTCCCAAAAGAAGTCAAGCGTAACAAAAAATAACTTAAAAGAGAAAAGGCATACGCTCAAGAAAAAGCCAAAATCCAAAATCGCGAGAAAAAAGAGTTAAAACTGCGAGAAAAAGGCAGGATTAAGCCATCACCTCAACCAATAAAAAAATCGACCACCAAGAGTTGAACACAAGAGAAAAACCCGACCAACCAGCAAGAGTCGTATGACTACCACCAAAAACAAAGAATCCCCGGCCACCAATGGAGCTAGATGAACAAACCAACGAAATCCCCAGCACAGACCGGACGACAATTCCCAGAAAAGACAAAAAGCAACGAGAGAACACATCTCAAAAAACCGGCGCATGAGCCACCTGAGCTGTAAGCCGCCACTACCACCCTGATGGGGGGATCATACCCATCCGGTCCCACACAACGGACCGTACCACCCTGATGGGGATCATACCCATTCGGTCCCACACAACGAACCGTACCACCCTGATGGGGGGATCATACCCATCCGGTCCCACACAACGGACCGTACCACCCTGATGGGGGGATCATACCCATCCGGTCCCACACAACGGACCGTACTAGCCTGATGGGGGGTTCATACCCATCTAGTCCCACACAACGGACTGTAACTACCAGCCTGATGGGGGGTTTATACCCATCAACCGAAGGATCGGCTACGTCAGGAGTAGTATCCCGGAGGTACACAATACAACATCTCCCCAGAGGGTCATCCGCCACAAGACAGAGTATCTGAAGGGTAGCCGGGAAAGAGGGTCAACTCCTTTACCTTCCTGTCTACCTGTCCGGCACAACAAAGCCAACAGCCGACTAGTCAGGTAAAGGGGGGGCAGCTGTAGACCCCAAATCTTGCCCGACCTTGGAATAAAGACCAGAAGCTTCCCATTTGAAGACGACCGAAGCCTAACAAGCCACTAGGAGAGACTATTATGCTCCCGTACTAAGATAGGAAGGTTTTTTGGCCCGGAAAATAAGTTTCTCGCCCTGAAGGGACGAGACCGCCGTCTGGAAGTACCAGACCGCCGTCTCGCCTCACACCAGGGACGAGACCGCCGTCTCGCTTGTCCAGACGGCAGTCTCGCCACTGCAAAAGTCGAGACGGCGGTCTGGGTTTTCCAGACGGCGGTCTCGACCCCCTGCCATGGCCGAGACGGTGGTCTGGATTGTCCAGACGGTGGTCTTGACCCTGTCAGACAAGACCGGCGGTCTCGCCATTGTCAGGCGCGAAAACCTATAAATAGGGGTTCTTCCCCCTCATTTGAACACACCAAGCACAGTAGCTCTGCCTTCTCTCTAGATTTTCTCTCTCTAGTACCCCTCCGAAGCATTTCCGGAGTTTCTGAGTGTCTCTAGGTATAAATTGAGCGTTCTAAATCTTCCTTAGAATCCCTCCGAGGCATTTCTGAAGTTTCTGAGAGTTGTCGAGTGAAGGGTTGCCAAAAAGCGCCCATTCTTTAAAGAGAAATATAAAAAGCTTGCTTTGGAGGTGCACTCTCTCTCTTTCTAATTTTATCGCTTTCATTTAAAATTATGCAATAGAAGCTAGGGCCATGTAGTCATAATCTTTAAATACCGCATAATAAAAGGGTAAAAGCGCAATTTTCCAGTTTAATTATTTATCCAAACTAGCCGGCCTATCATAGGGAACCCGAAAGGGGCGTCGTAAAAGAACTAACACTTCCTTTACACGTAACTAACTCCCTTACCCAACTCTGGTTCTAATGACCAAAGTTGGTTTTCGAAAACCAACGCCTTTTTAAACACCTTTTCTGATGTTTCCAGTAAAAATATCGGTGGCGACTCCACGAACCCTTCAAAACCCGTTCTTGGGTTAGCCCGATCATCGACAACCCAAGAACATTTTTTGAAAACCTCGTCTCTAGGTTAGCCCGGTTATCGGACAACCTTGGGACGTTGTAACCTCCTGTAAAAAACGCGAAAAAACAAAATGGTCGAAACTATCGCGTCGCTCCGACCGCCCCTCTTTTGGGAGGCGGCGACACCCTGTCGCCGCCGTCAAAAAGAGATGGCTGTCAGAGCGACGCGATGGTTTCGACCCTTTTGATTTTCGCATTTTTTATGGGTGGTTACAACGCCTTTAGGTTGTCCGATAACCGGGCTAACCTAGGGGCGAGGTTTTCGAAAAGTGTCCTTGGGTTGTCCGATAACCGGGCTAACCCAAGGACTTATTTATTTTGGGTTCTATGGAGTCGCCACCGATGTTTTTATTGGAAACATCGGAAAAGGTTTTTAAAAGGCGTTGGTTTTCGAAAACCAACTTTGGTCATTAGAACCAGAGTTGGGTAAGGGAGTTAGTTACGTGTAAAGGGAGTATTAGTCCCTTTACGACGCCCCTTTCAAGTTCCCTATGACAGGCCGGCTATTTAAAAATATTTAAACCGTGGAAAATTACGCTTTTGCCCTTTTTATTGTGCGGAATTTAAAGTTATGACTACATGGCCCTAATCTATTGCATAATTTAAATTAAAGCAGTAAAAGTACAGAGGGAGAAATTAAACCTCCGAAGCAAGCTTTGTTTTATATTTCTTTAAAATAAATGGGTGCTTTTTGGCAGCCCTTCACTCTACAAGACGCCGAAAAATGCTCTCAAAGACACTCAGAAACTCCGGAAATGCGTTGGAGGGATTCTAGAGAGAAGGGAGAGCTAGAAGCTTGAGGTGTGTGGAAATGAGGGGGGGAGAGCCCCTATTTATAGGTTTTCGCGCTGTCAGGTGGCGAGACCGGCGGTCTCGTCTGACAGGGTCGAGACCACCGTCTCGTCCAACGAGACCGCCGTCTCGCCCTGTCAAACGCGGCGAGACCACCGTCTGGGGAAACGAGACCACCGTCTCATCCTTCGCAGGTGGCGAGACGGCGGTCTCGTCAAGCGAGATGGCGGTCTCGCCACTTGCATGAGGCGAGACGGCGGTCTGGGAAGTCCAGACGGCGGTCTCGTCCCAACAAGGCGGAAAAACTTATTTTTTGGTACAGAAACTCCCTCCTATCCTAGTATGGGGCCTAATAGTCTCTCCTAATGCTTGTTAGGCTTCGTCCATCTTCAAATAGGAGGTCTTCTGCTCTTTATTTGGAGGTCGGGCAAGATTTGGGGTCTACAGGCCCCATACTAGGATAGGAGGGATTTTTGGCACAAAAATAAGGATTTTCGCCTTTTAGAGTCGAGACCGCCATCTCAAATTCGAGACCGCCATCTCGCCTAGCGCAAGTGGCGAGACGGCCGTCTCGCCACCTGCGAATGGCGAGACCGCCGTTTCGTTTGGCGAGACCGTCGTCTCGCCATTCCTGCAAGGCGAGACGGCGGTCTGGAATGTCGAGACGGTCGTCTCGACCTTGTCAGACGAGACGGCCGTCTCGACCTGATAGGCGCGAATCCCTATAAATAGGGGCTCCATTCCCCTCATTCCACACACCTCTCTCATTCTCTCTCTAGTCACATCACTAGATTCTCTCTCTAGAACCCCTCCGAAGCATTTCTGGAGTTTCTGAGTGTTTCTAAGTGTGTTTTTTAGCGTTTCGAGAGGTTTCCAACGATGTGTAGAGTGAAGGGCTACCGCAAAGCACTCTAATTTGCAAAAGATTAATAGAAAGCTTGCTCCGGAGGTTTCTACTTTCTCCCTCTATCTTTTACTGCTTTATTTAAATTATGCAATAGATACTAAGGCCATGTAGTCGTAATTTTAAATTTCGCAAATAAAAGGGTAAAACCGTATTTTTCCGGTTTAATCATTTAAATAGCTGGCCTATCATAGGGAACCCGAAAGGGGCGTCGTAAAGGAACTAACACTTCCTTTACACGTAACTAACTCCCTTACCCAACTCTGGTTCTAACGACCAAAGTTGGCTTTTCGAAAACCAACGCCTTTTAACTCCTTTTCCGATGTTTCTGGTAAAAACATCGTTGGCGACTCCAGAGAACCCTTCAAAACTAGCTCTTGGGTTAGCCCGATTATTGGACAATCCAAGAGGACCCTTTTGAAAACCTCGCCCCTAGGTTCAGCCCAGTTATCGGACAACCTAAAGGCGTTGTAACCACCAATAAAAACGCGAAAAATGGAAAGTCGGAAACCATCGCGTCACTCCGACCACCTCATTTTGACGGCGCGCGACACCTCTTTTATTTGCGGAATTTACAGATAATGACTACATGGCTCTATTAGCTAATACATAGATAAGTGTAAGGAAATAACGGTAAAAGAAGGAGAGAAAGTAAGAAAACCTTCGAAGCAAGCTTTCTTGATTAATATTCTTGAAATAGGATGCTTTTTGGCAGTCCTTCACTCTACAACGTTGATCGCTCTACAGAATACTCTCTAAGAATACTAAGAAAACTCTGGAATTGCTTCGGAGGGATTTAGGAGAGGAATTTGGAGAAAATGTAGAAGGGAAAGTTGAAGAACTATATAAAAAGAAGGGGAGCGTGCCCTTCTTTTATAGGGATTCGTGTCTGTCAGGTCGAGACGGTCGTCTCGCCTGGCAAGGTCGAGACCGTTGTCTTGCCAAACGGGACGGCGGTCTCGCCTTTGACAAATGGTGAGACGGTTGTCTCGCCAATCGAGAAGGCGATATCGATTTGATGAATGGCGAGAAGGCCGTCTCGCCAAACGGGAAGGCGGTCTCGCCATTGGCAAGTGGTGAGACGGCGGTCTTGCCAAATGAGACGGTGGTCTCGCCCTTTGTTAATGGCGAGATGGCGGTCTCGCTAAGCGAGACGGCGGTCTCGACCTTCTAGGTGATCCTCCTTATTTTTCTGTACAAAAAACCATCCTATTCTAATTTGGGACCTTTTGGTCTATCCTAGGGACCTTTTAGGCCTTTCCTATCTTCGAATTGGAGGTCTTCTGCTCTTTATTTTGAGGTCGGGCAAGATTTGGGGTCTACACTGCCTTATCAGCCAAAGAGGACAGATGATCTTATAACATTGCAACTTTCCAACCCTGGATATTCCCTCTTACCATCAGGGCAGCCTGATGAAGTGGCAATTGGATGATAGCGACGACTTTGGCTGCAGGAATATATGCTTCGTGACGAATATGGACCTCGGCTGATTTGGGTCATCTCAACATTATATCATATTCCTCCAAAGTTGGTACCATATCAAATTGCAGAAATTCAAAGCAGTGTAGACTGGAGTTCCAGAAATGGATCAAAACCCTGATGAAAATGGGATCGACACAGATCTTAAAAAGATCGAGAATCTTTCCATAAGATTTTTCGAAATAGGAGCAGACCTCGGGTGGCATCAATGCACACAACCGTTCTATCTTCTCTACACGATACTGGGAATGTCCACTTTCTTTAACTGTCTACTGGACCCCTCCATTTTTCTAGAAACAAAAATGCATGCATGTAAGTCTTTGTTTTTCCTAAACATTATCAAGTTTTATTTTCTACGTGATACATGATAGTGTTTGTTTTTTATATTTTTTTTTTCAAGAGAAACTACCTATATGGATGCTCATGAGTTCGATGCTTATGAACAGGGTCCCATTTTCTCTTATTATGATTATTTGATTTATTTGGTTTTTATAACCTTTTATCTCTTCTTTCGGACTGTGTGGCTACTTAACTTACAAAGAACCTGAAACCAGCCTAGCTAAAATGCAGACTGTGCAAGATAAAAGTGGTTTATTATGAAAATTGATTTTAGAATCATTTATCTCTTTTGTCGGTCTACGTGGCTACTTAGCTTACAAAGAACCTGAAACCAGGCTAGCTAAAATGTGAACTGTCCGAGATAAGGGTGTTTATTGTGAAAATATTTTTAAGAGATTATTTTAGTTATTTTTCTGTTGTATGATTATGCTATGCAACAAATAAATGCAACAAACAAATGCACAAACAATTCACTCATCCGCGAATAGTGAGACAATGTTTTTATCACGAGGTAGGGGTATCCTGTAGAAGAGTGCGTATTCAAGGTAGTTCTAAATATTCTCACCAAGGTTAGGCCCCTAAGGTGCCCCCATTATAGGGTCCCCACTCTCCAAGTCTTCAGACCATGCATTTCACTAGGGCCTTGTCGATCTTTAGGCCAAAAGAGGAAGTTTATCACCTTGAGTGGTGGTTTCCAACCATACCGGTGGGCTCATGGCCCTCACTACGACAAATCGTACAATGTCACCCACTCCCTAAGGTTATCCCACTTGCCCCCAGGTACAGGGGGAACTGTTGTGTGCAAGGGTTTTTGTATAGTTTTTATCTCAAGCAATTGCATTTAGTAAGCATACAAAAGTTATTAAAGCCAACCAATAAATCATGTTATAAAAGCAAGAAAGGGTAAAAGCGTAATTTTAAGTTTTTATTAAGGGATCAACTCTCTAGCTTCCCCAGTGGTCGCCATTTGTCGCTACCATCAAAAGAGGCGATCGGAGTGACACAATGGTCTTTTGATTCGACTCGCATTTTTTAAAATGTGGTCATCACCTTTAGGATGTCCGATAACTGAACTATTCTAAAGGCGAGGTTTTCATAAATGGGTTCTAGAGTCACCACCAATATTTTTACCAAAAACATTGGAAAAGGAAAAGAAGGCGATGGTTTTTAAGAAAAACCAACTTTGGTCATTACAACCAGAGTTAGGTAAGGGAGTTAGTTACGTGTGGGGAAGGTAAGAAATAAGAACATTAAAACTATGTTTTTACCCTTATTTATTCATTGCAAAATTTAAATTATTAACTACATGGCCCTAATAACTAATGCACAAAAATGATAACTAATAAAAGCGATAAAATAGAGTAATGGATATAGAAGAACCTTCGAGTCAAGCTTTTTATAAATGCTCTTGTAAAGGGTGCTTTTTGGCAAATTCCATGCTCTACAATGTCGCTCACTCTTCTCTCGAAGGACTCTAGAATGTTTTTAAGAACTCTAAGCTGTGGAAATGCTTCAGAGAGATTCTAGAAGATTATTTAAAGGTATATCTAGTTGGAGAAGTTGTTGAAAATGAGAAGACCCCCCTTTTATAGAAATTCGTGCCCGTCAAATCAGGACCACCGTCTCGCCTGACAAGGTCGGGACCACCGTCTCGCCCTTGGCAAATGGCGAGACGGGTCTCACATTTTGCAAATGGCGAGACGACAATCTTGCTAAACGAGACGACAATGTCGCTAAACTAGACAGTGGTCTCGCCTTTAGCCAACGGCAAGATGGCGGTCTCACCAAACGAGACAGTGGTTTTGCCAAACGAGACATTGGTCTCGACCTTCTAGGTAGACTTTTCTTATTTTTGTGTACAAAAAGTCTTCCTATTCTACTATGGAGCCTATTGATCGATCCTAGGGACCTTTAAGGCCTTGCCCATCTTTGAACGGAAGTCTTCTGTTCTTTATTTTGAGGCTGGGCAAGATTTGGGGTCTACAGTCTACTTTAGGTTTTCAATACTTTGTTACTTTTATTGATGATTATTCCAGATGCACTTGGTTATTTTTGATGAAAAATCGTTCTAAATTATTTCATATCTTTCAAAATTTTTTCAATGAAATTCAAACTTAGCTTGGTGTTTCTATTAGAGTTTTGTGTAGTGATAATGGTCGTCAATATCTTTCTCATTCTTTTAAACAATTCATGGATTCTCAAGGTATCCTGCATCAAACTTCTTGTGCTTATACACCTCAACAAAATGGTGTAGTTGAATGTAAAAATAGACATCTTATTGAAACAACTTGCACTCTTTTAATTCATGGAGAGGTTCCTCAACATTTTTGGGGTGATGCTCTTCTTACTACATGTTATCTTGTTAATCACATGCCTTCTTCGGTTTTAGATAATAAAATACCTCATTCTATTTTATTCCCTCATGAACCTCTTCATTCCTTACCTCTAAGATTTTTCGGGTCTACATGTTTTGTTCATAATTTAAGTCCTGGTCTTGATAAGCTTTCTCCTAAATCACATAAATGTGTTTTCTTAGGGTTTACAAGATCACAAAAAGGATACAAATGTTTTTCTCCTTCTCTTAACCGTTATTTTGTGTTTGTAGATGTCACCTTTGATGAGTTCTCTCTTTATTTTAAAAGTCAATCTTCAGCTCTGTCTCCATCCAATCCTGTCAACACTCCTAGTACATTTAATGTTCCTGTTGTGTGTGACCCTCTAACTGTGTTTTCTTCACCATTAGTTCCTGCTCCGCAGTCAACTTCTTCTCCACTGCCTCTTCAGGTTTATAGTTGTCGAAACCAATCACAACCACCACCATGTGACTCCAATCAAGTGTCAACTACTCTATCTCCTCTAGATCTGACACCTGAGTCTGACCTTCCCATTGCCCTCCGAAAAGGTATCTATTCTACACGTAATCCCTCTCCCCATTATATTGCTTTGAGTTATCACCGACTCTCATTACCTTTTAATACATATCTTTCCTCTATTTTTTATGTGACCATTCCAAAAATCGTCCATGAAGCTTTAGCCCATCCTGGTTGGCGTTAGGCCATGTTAGATGAACTAAGTGCTCTTCATAATAGTGGAACTTGGGAATTGGTCCCGTTACCTTTTGGGAAATATGTTGTTGGTTGCAGGTGGTTGTTTGCTATCAAAGTTAGACCTGATGATACTATTGATCGCCACAAAGCTCGTCTTGTGGCCAAAGGTTATACTCAACTTTTTGGGTTGGATTATGGAGATACCTTTTCGCCTATGGCAAAAATGGCTTCTGTTCATTTTGTTAGAATCGCGCAGCGGAATGTTTGCGTTTACGGATAAAAACCAAGAGAGGGGGTGAATTGGTTTCTTAAACAAAAATTAGGGTTTTAAAATTTTCTCCAAATTTCACCTATTAAAATGCGTTGTAAAGTAAATAGATAAGGGAAATGGGATTACACAGTTGATTTATACTGGTTCGGATCAAAAGACCCTACGTCTAGTTGCTAGTCACTCAAAAAGAGGATTATCGTTGTCAGTATAATCACAGTTTACAAACAGATTACAAATTGAAAAGATAAGGAATAGAAAACACCTCTCTTGAGTCACACAAGAGATGAACACATCCTTTGAATCCACAAAGGATGAAAAACAACTTTTCCTAGAGACGGCACAACACACAATCCACCAAGAAACCCACTCAGTGATTCCTATCGCTTCTAGCCCACACTAGGTTTTCAAAAGCCCCTTTTTCTTCCCTACAAAAGTTCTCTAGCAGTCACAACTCTTAACTTTTGTATGAAAAAGGTTTGTTACTTTGTAGAGAGCCCTAGAGAACCTTAAGTAGAGAGAATAGGGTCTGGGAATTAGGGATTTTCGAAAACAGAAGAATTGGGAATAGGGTTTTTGAAACTTGGTCCAAATTTGAATTTCAAAACACATAACAGAGACAAATAATCGATTATCTTGAGTGATAATCGATTATTACAGAGCCATTTTCGCAGGAAAACAAAACTGGACCAGGATAATCGATTATCTGGCCAAATAATCTATTATTTGCTTGTGATAATCGATTATCCTGAGTGATAATCGATTATCACAGAGAGGTTTTCCTGAAAATGATTTTCTTGCTATAATAATCGATTATCACAATGTAATTTTGATAAAAATGAGTTTTTAGAGTTTTTAAAGGATGGTTTATGTGTTGTCTATCTTGGACTCTATTATTACAGACTCAAAAACATAAAAATAGAGTTATTACATAAGATTACAAGTTTCCAAATCTCTAAGTCCTTTGTTCTTGAATCATCATCAAAATATACAAGCTTCATATCCTTGTATATTCAACAATCTCCCCCTTTTTGATGATGATCAAAATTTCCTTTAAAGCTCTTTGTAATAACCTGTTTTATCTGTCACAGCTAACAAAAACATTAAACATACCAGACAACATTAAAATTATTAAACATAAGAGGCTTTAAATAATTTCTCCCCCTATTTTGATTATGATAAAAAATGAAAGCTCCCCCTCAATAAGTGCATAATATAGAAAATAGCTCCCCCTCAATCAAAGCTAAAATAAAGTTTTTATTCCATAAAGCAAAGATTGGTCAGTTAAGTAGAGTTTAGACTATTTATAATATTCCTAAGTCTCTCCTAAGTTCATAGAATCTATCCTTTGGAAGAGGTTTGGTAAATATATCCGCTAACTGATGTTTTGTGTCTATATACTCAATTTGACAATTTCCTTTAGATATATGATCTCTTAAAAAGTGAGTCGTAATCTCAATATGTTTAGTTCTAGAATGCATAACAGGATTCTTTGTGAGATTGATAGCACTTGTATTATCACACATTAACGGAATATTACTTAGAAAGATATTATAGTCTTCTAATTGTTGCTTCATCCATAAGATTTGAGCACAACAATTACCAACTGCAATATATTCAGCTTCAGTTGTGGATAAAGCAACACATGCTTATTTCTTAGAATGCCAAGACACTAAAGATGATCCTAACATATGACATGTTCCACTAGTACTCTTTCTATCAATCATACATCCACCATAATCAGCATCAGAATATCCTATTAAACTAGGAGAAGCTTCAGATGGATACCATAATCCAAATCCTGTAGTTGCTTTTAAATATTTTAAGATTCGTTTTACTGCACTTAAATGAGATTCTTTTGGACATAATATCTAGCACACACACAAACAGAATGCATAATATCAGGTCTACTTGCAGTTAAGTATAATAGTGAACCTATCATACCTCTATACATAGATTGATTAATTTCCAAACCTGATTCATCCTTGTCTAAATAGCATGATGTTTCCATGGGTGTGCTAGCTTCCTTTGAAGTCTCCATTCCAAATTTCTTGAGAATCTCTTTGCAGTATTTGGTTTGAGACACAAAAATGCCATCTTTAAGTTGTTTAATTTGAAGTCCAAGAAATAATGTTATTCTCCCATCATTGACATTTCAAATTCTCCCTGCATTATCTTAGCAAATCTTCACACAAAGAATTATCAGTTGATCCAAAAATAATATCATCAACATATACTTGAACTAACAGAATATGTTCCTTAACTTTCTTAATAAACAGGGTGGAATCAATTTTTCCTCTAGAAAAGTCATTTGAAATTAGAAAACAACTTAATCTTTCATACCAAGACCTAGGAGCTTGTTTCAAACCATATAAAACTTTCTTTAATTTAAAAATGTGATTAGGATATTTAAAATCTTCAAATCTAGGGGGTTGTGCCACATATACCTCCTCTTTGATAAACCCATTCAAAAATGTACTTTTAACATCCGTTTGGTAAAGTTTAAATTTCATCAATGAGGCATAAGCAAGAAGTAGGCGTATAGCCTCTAACCTGGCAACAGGAGCATAAGTTTCATGATAATCAATACCTTCCTCTTGACAGTAACCTTTGGCAACAAGTCTGGCTTTGTTTTGTTATATTTCCATCTTCATCAAGTTTGTTTCTAAATACCCATTTTGTTCCAATCACTTGATGAGATTCTTCTCTTGGAATTAATTCCCAGACTTGATTTCTTTCAAATTGATTAAGTTCTTCTTGCATTACTATGCACCATTGGTCATCTTTAAGAACTTCCTCAACATTTTTGGGTTCAATCTGTGAAACAAAAGCTACATACATATAGAAATTTGTCATATTTCTAGTTCTTACCCCTTTTGAAATATCACCAATTATATTGTCCATTGAAAGTCCTCTTGGTGGTTGCCACTCTTTTGCCAATTCAGTTGGTTGAGATGGCTCATTTTCATTTAAGTACATTTCCTCTAGAGCTTCTCTTATGTACTCATCATCACCTGCAAATTCTTTATTTGACTCAAGAGGATTTCCCTCAAGGTCTACAATTTCATCAAAGGTGACATGTACAAATTCTTCAATATTCAAGGTTCTTCTATTGAAAACTCTATATGTTTTGCTAGTTAGTGAATAACCTAAGAAAATAGCCTCATCGGCTTTTGAGTCAAATTTTCCTAAGTTATCTTTTCCATTATTTAAAACAAACCATTTACATCCAAATATTTTTAAATGAGCAACATTAGGCTTCCTACCATTTAATAATTCATAAGGAGTTGATTTTATAATTGGCCTAATAAGCATTCTATTCAATACATAACATGCAGTACTTACAACATCAGTCCAAAAATACTTAGGAACATTTGATTCATTTAACATTGTTCTAGCAAGTTCCTCTAGTGACCTATTTTTACTTTCTACTACACTGTTTTTTTGGGGAGTTCTAGGTGCAGAAAAATTATGTAAAATACCATTTTCCTCACAATAATTTTCAAAGCATTCATTTTGAAATTCTCCACCATGGTCACTTCTTAACACCTTAATTCTTAAGTCTTTCTCATTTTGAATTTTCTTGGAAAACTTCCTAAAGACCTTAAAAGCTTCACTTTTTAAAGTTAAGAAAAATGTCCAAGTATATCTAGAAAAATCATCAACAATTACAAGAGTATAGTAATTTCCACCAAAACTTTTTATCCTAGATGGACCAAATAAATCTAAGTGTAATAGTTCTAAAGGTTTTGATGTAGAAATAACATTCTTAGATTTAAAGGATGATTTCACTTGTTTACCTTTTTGACATGCATCACATAATCTATTTTTTTCAAATTTTAACTTAGGCAAACCAACAACTAAGTCCTTTGATATTAGTTTTTTTAATTGATGCATGTTTATATGAGCCGCTCTCTTATATCATAACCATGGATTTTCTTCCTTAGCAACTAAGCATGTTATACTAGTGTCAGATACACAATCCAAATCAATCAAATAGATATTATTATGCCTAATTCCTTTTAATGCTATATTTTTGGAATCCTTCAAATGAATGGTGCAAAACTTACTTTCAAAAGTTACCTTGAATCCTTTATCACAAAGTTGACTTATACTTAGGATATTATGCTTTAGCCCATCAACAAGAAGCACATCCTTTATCTCCAAAGTATTTGCACCACCAATGTTTCTAGTTCCAAGTATTCTTCCTTTGTTGTTGTCCCCATAGGTTACATATCCTTGTTCTTTAGCTTTGAAACTCACAAATTTCGTTTTGTCTCTGGTCATATGTCTTGAACATCCACTGTCAAGGTACCACATAAACTTCTTGGATTTGGAAGTTTCCTACAAAACAAGAACATGATAATCTTAGGTCCCCATAACTTTTGGGTCCTTGGGGTTACAGACAATTAAATCATTTCAGTATAGGAAGCCAAACATATTTTTTTAGGAACACCAAAAAGTTTAATTCTACACCTATGTGAGGTATGACCATGTTTCATACAATAAAAACATGCATTAGATGTAATCTTTGAATATGATACATTTTTAACTTTTTAAGTTTTAGTTCCTGTCGCCATCGTCAAAAGAGGCGGTCGAAGCGACGCGATGGTTCTGACTTTCCGTTTTTCATGTTTTTGTGGGTGAGGTTACAATTCCTTTAGGTTGTCCGATAACGGGGTTGAACCTAAGGGCGAGGTTTTTAAAAGAGCTTTTAGATCGTCCGATAACTGGGTTGACCTAAGAGCAAGATTTAGAGGGTTCTTATGGAGTTGCCACCAATGTTTTTACCAGAAACATCGAAAAAGGAAAGAAAAAGGTGTTGGTTTTTTAAGAAAAACAAACTTTGGTCGTTAAAACCAGAGTTAGGTAAGGGAGTTAGTTATGTGTAAGGGAGGTATTAGCTCCCCTACGACGCCCCTTTCGGGTTCCCTATGATGGGCCAATTATTTTATAAATAAACTTTTGAAATGACGTTTTTATCCTTTTATTCGCGAAATTAAAATAATGACTACATGGCCCTAGTAGCTATTATACAATTTAATATAGGTAAAAAAGACAATAAAAGAGAGCGAGACAGTGAAGAAACCTTCGGAGCAAGCTTTGATTGATTCTCGTAAAAAATAGGGTGCATTTTGACAGCCCTTCTCTCGTACAACGTCGAATTCTCTCTTGAAAATGCTACAAAAACTCTCTTAAACACTCAGAAACTCCGGAAATGCTTCGGAGGGGCTCTAAGAGAAGAATTTTGAGAAATTGCAGGAGGAAAGATGGAAGAGCTGTGTGAAATGAAGGGGAGAGCGCCCCCTATTTATAGGGATTCGTGCCTGTCAGGTCGAGACCGTCGTCTCGCCTGGCAAGGTCGAGATGGCGGTCTCGCCATTCGGGACGGTAGTCTCGGCTTTGATAAGTGGCGAGACGACGGTATCGACTTGCCAAATGGCGAGAGGGCCATCTCACCAAACGGGAGGGGTGTCTCACCAATGGTAAGTGGCGAGACAGCCGTCTCGCCAAATGAGACGGCCGTCTCGACTTGCCATTGGTCGAGACGGCGGTCCCAAAAAGCGAGACAGCGGTCTCGACCCCTGAAGGTGGAAATCTTTATTTTTTTGTACATAAAAGCCTTCCTACTCTAATATGGGGCCTAATAGTCTCTCCTAGTGGCTTTTTAGGCTCTGTCCATCTTCGAATAGGAGGTCTTCTGCTCTTTATTTTGAGGCCGGGCAAGATTTGGGGTCTACAGCTGCCCCCCCCCCCCTTCACCTGACTAGCCGATTGTTGGCTTGTTGTGCCAAGAAGATCGGCTGGAGGGTGAAGGAGTTAACCCTCGTGCCCGGTTGTCCTTCGGATGCTCCGTCTTGCGGTGGTTGATCCTCTGGGGAAAAATGCGTTGTGCGCCTCTAGGATGCTCCTTCTGATGGTAGACGATCCTTCGGTTGATGAGTATAAACCCCCCATCAGGCTGGTAGTTACAGTCGACTGTACGTAGGACTGGATGAGTATAAACCCCCATCAGGCTGGTACAGTCCATTTCGTAGGACTGGTGGTGCTGGTGGTGGCTTACTGCTTTGTAGCTCATGCGCTGATCAGGTGCACGTCATGCGCAAGTTGATGGGTATGAACCCCCCCATTAGGCTGGTACAGTCCACTTCGTAGGACTGGTGGTGGTGGGGGTTTACTGCTTTGTAGCTCATGCGCCAGTGGTGAGATGCAATCTGTTAGAGTTTTCTGTTGGTTTTCCAGTTTGTTTATTGTTGGGGAATTTCTGTCTTGTTTCGTAGTTCGACTTTGCTGGTCATCGAAAAGTTCTTGGTTGATGTGGTTGACTTGCCAGTCTGTCTTGGCTTTTGTTTTGGCTTTTAATCCTGCCTTTTTCCGCTGTTTTATCTTTTTTCTTGTGATTTTGGATTTTGGCTTTTTTGGGACTAAGCGTAAGTCTTTTTACTTTTTTTATTTTCTTTCCGTTACGCTGACTTTTTTCGGAAAGAGAGCAAAAATGAATGAGAGAAGTTTTATTTATGATAAAATTTTATTAGAGCAATTATTTTGGGGAAATATCCCTAAGATGGCGAGCTCGAGCCGGGAGACGATCCTGGAGGAGGGAACTACCGATAGATATGTCTTTGAAACTCTGCATGGCTTCGGACTGAGCCGAGATGTTCTTGTTGGAGCAGTGCCATGTCTTGTCTCATCCCCTCCTGTATCTGGCCGAAGGTCTCCATTCGCGTCTCGAAGACATCTTGCCTTAGGGACTATAGACCCCAAATCTTGTCCGGCCTTAAAATAAAAGCTGAAGACCTACTATTCGAAGATGGACGAAGCCTAAAAAGCCACTAGGAGAGACTATTAGGCCCCATGTTAGTGTAGGAAGGATTTTTTGTACAAAAATAAGGATTTTCCCCTTTAGGAGTCGAGACCGCCGTCTCGCTTTTCGGGACCGTCTTCTCGCTGAATGACAAAGTCGAGACTGCCATCTCGTTTGACGAGACGACCATCTCGCCACTTGCCAATGGCGAGACCCCCCTCCCGTTTGGCGAGAAGGCCTTCTCGCCACTTGGCAAATTGAGATTGCTATCTCGCCAAACGAGGTCGCCGTCTCGCCATTGATTCAAGACGAGACCGCTGTCTTGAATGGCGAGACCGCCGTCTCGACCTTGTCAGTCGAGATCGCCGTCTCGACTTGACAGGCGCGAATCCCTATAAATAGTGAGCACTCCCCCCTTCATTTCACAGTTCTTCCACTTTCCCTTCTACACTTTCTCCAAATTCTTCTCCTAGAGCCCCTCCGAAGCATTTCCGGAGTTTCTGAGTGTCTAAGAGAGCTTTTTATAGCATTTTTAAGAGAGATTTCGGCGTTGTAAGAGCGAAAGGCTACCAAAATGCACCCTCTCTGGAGGTTTCTTCACTCTCTCCCTCTCTTTTACTGCCTTTTTACTTATATTAAATTGCGCAATAGCTATTAGGGTCATGTAGTCATTATTTTAATTCTGCAAATAGAAGGGTAAAAACGTCATTTCAAAAGTTTATCTATAAAATAGCTGACCTGTCATAGGGAACCCGAAAGGGGCGTTGTAAGGGAACTAACACTTCCCTTACACGTAACTAACTCCCTTACCCAACTCTGGTTTTAACGACCAAAGTTGGTTTTCAAAAACCAACGCCTTTTCTCTCCTTTTTCGATGTTTCCAGTAAAAACATCGGTGGTGACTCCATAAGAACCCCTTTAAAATTGTTCTTAGATCAGCCCGATTATCGGACGATCTAAGAACGCCCTTTCGAAAACCTCGCCCTTAGGTTCAGTCCGGTTATCGGACAACCTAAAGGCGTTGTAACCTCACCCATGAAAAGGAGAAAAATGGAAAAGTCGAAACCATCGCGTCGCTCCGACCTCCTCTTTTTGACGGTGGCGACAAATGGCGACTCCACTGGGGAAGCCTAGAGAGTTGATCCCATTTAGTGATGGGCCAGTTTAATAGATAAACTAAGAAATTTCGCTTTTACCCTAGCTTGTATTATAACATGCTTTAATTGTTTGGCTTTAATAACTGTTGTTTGTTTATTTTACGCAATTGTTTGAAATAAAAACTGTACACAAACCTTTGCACACAATAGTTCCCTCTATACTCGGGGGCAAGTGAGAAATCCATAGGGAGTGGGTGGTAGGTACAATTTGCCGTAGTGATGGCCATATGCCCACCAGTATGATCAGAAACCACCACTCAAGGTGATAACCTTCCTCTTTTGGCACAAAGACTGACTATGGCCTTAGTGCTAAGCATGGTCGGAAGGCTGGAGAGTGGGGACCCTATAATGGGGGCACCTTGGGGGCCTAAGCCTTGGTGAGAACTGCTAGAACCTACCCTTGCCAATGCACTTTTCTGCAGGAAAACCCTACCTCGTGATTAAAATGACTTCTCACCTGATCGCAGATGAGTGAATTGTATGTGCATTTGTTTGTTGCATTTGATTGCATAGCATAACCAAACAAAACATAAAAACAAAAAAATAGAAAAATATTTTTTCACAATAAACACTCTTATCTCGGACAGTCTTCCTTTTAGCTAGCCTGGCTTCAGGTTCTTTGTAAGCTAAGTAGCCACGCAGTCCGACAGAAGAGATAAGGGACGCTAATATTATTCTTTCGCAATAAACCATTTTATCTTGGACAGTCTGCCTTTTAGCTAGCCTAGTTTCAGGTTCTTTGTAAGCTAAGTAGTCACGCAGTCCGATAAAAGAGATAAAAGGCTCTAAAAAAAAATATACATAAATAAATCCAATAAACAAAAATAGATAAAATAATTTTGACAAAGTCGTATCATTCATATCGCATCATGTCATAAGTGGAAAAACCAAGAGAGAAAATAAATGCATAAGAAAAGTATGCATATGCATTATTTTAATAAATCCCTAAAAAATAGGTCTTAGAAGCGTTTTTTGAGAAAATTACTGGGCCAAATCTCCTTTGGGTATTTGCAGCCTGATTCTTCACCTTTTTCTCTTAGTTTTGATATGTTGTGCATCCAAATCGGACATCTCAGTCAAGGTACATGCATAAATACATTCATTCTAGGGAGCACTAGATATCCCTAAGACAATGGCGAAAGAGACCCCGAGCACATTTGTGACCTTCGCGACAAGGAAGGGACAAGTGTACTAAGGTGTGATGGTGACCCACATTATACTTGTCAAGTCTGTGATGGGGAAGGAACCATTACACCAAGGTGGGTATGATACCCCACAAAGCGTAAGCTTTAAGGAGGATATCTAAGCCATTGTCTTAAGGAATATCCATCTCATAAATCATTCATTTTAAACAATAAAAATCTTTTTGCGTTCTAGGAAGTAGCTGGTATTCTTCATGCCCTCATCTGCATACAAAAAAAAACACAAAATCCCAAACACTATCATACATCATGTTAGAAAAAAAAACATGATAATATTTAGGAAAAAACAAACACTTGCATACATGCATCCACCAAACTTCATCCTCATAACATACATCTAATAATAGACAGTCGAAGAAGTGGACATTCCTCAATACCATGAAAAGAGGATTAGGGCATTCGCATGCCATGCACGAGAAGTAAAAAAGAAAATAAATAGAAATTCTAACCCGCCTATGGGTTCATTTAGGCTTCTCCACTTTTAAAAAAATGTACTTCAAAACATTGCATTGAGGAATGTACAATGTCTAGATGAAATAAATAAAATTATTTGTTTTCATCATCTCTTCAAACGTCTATTGCATTCAGTATGACTTTAATAATAATAAGATAATAAAAAAAGAGGATTGGTCAATGTGCTTTCCACGAATCAGAATAAGATGAAGAGCAAACATTTTGTCATCAAGTTTTCCATAACGGTTGACCCGCCTAAGAAGGATAATAAGCCTCAACCGTTGGTCATCAGAGTAAATAAGGAAGAGGGGGCAAGTATGGCATTACATTTGTTCACGCCTCGAATCGAATAAAGTTGTACCGTGGAGATACCAAAAACATCACCCATTAACAAGGATATCTCCAGCATGCCGGTATTGGGGGGGGGGGGGGGCAGGATTAGAAGTAGAAGAATCTACTCCCCCGAGGAGCTACAAGACAATGCTCCCAAGAATAAAGGAAAAATAATAAGATCAAAGAAAAACATAATCCAAAGAGGAAACTGAGAAGACTTTGGACTCACGATGCTGAGGCAGTTCTGTCAACGCTCCACCAAAAAAAGACAAACTCACGGTAGGCAATAACCTGGTCACGTTTCGAGCTAAAGACGACATTCAGATCAGCAAGCCGTCTGCCCTACCTTGAATGGATACAAGAAGACCTTTGAAATATCTTTTGCCAATATGAAAAGACTTCCCCCAACAATATGAAGGTGACCCACATGATGAGGAAATATAGATGTCGCGCAAACCAAGGGCTCATTAGAAACTCTCAAGGAATAAGGGAGCCACCAGATTTTAAAGACAATCCTTTGAAGCAAGCATAACCCTACAAAGGATCAAGCTGCACGGAGAAAAGGGAAGTCTCCCCTCCACACCTTGAATCAGATTTTCCCAAATAGAGGGGTTCAAGCGTCAAAAGCAACTTTAGTCATTAGGTGTTCTCCTTCCAATTCTTAGGGTTTGTAAATCCAATGACTATTAGAGATTACTCCTCGGGGCTAGCCTGACCCCTGAGCATTGTAGGGCACATATTTCCCTATTAATTACAAAGAATTTCATTCTTACTATCTGTTTCTCTTCTTGTTATTCATATCTAAACCTTATTAATAACCATGTTTAAGCAAACGTTTTCAAAATGCGTCAAAGTAATCAAACTACGCCATTGACCAAAATAAAAGTCAAAACCATCATCACTGATTGACTAGAAACACAAAATAAGGTTCCACCTCATCATAATAAAGTCGTGTTTCACCAATGTTGTGCAAAGAAAAAAGAAAATAAACAAAAATCCCATAAGAGCCAAAGGCCAAAAAGAGAGGGCAAGATACCCGGTAGGAAACCCATTAAAGGGGCTACGAAAAAGTTAGGGTAAACTCGCTAGGAGACCCGAAAAACAATAAAGGGTAGCTTAGGCAAAAATTAGGGTTACAAAATAAAGTCCACAGAGATTCCTAAAACAAGAAAAAGAGGAAACCTAGACGAAAGTTAGGACATAGCACAACATCCTAAGCTGAAAACCCAAAGGGCAGACTAAGGAAGTTAATCAGTCATGATAGGCGCCATCGAATAATCATTTAAGACGCTAATCCATAAACAAAACGTTGTTTAAATTAGCCTAAACACTTTAACCAACCTTGGCTAGCCGTGCTTACAAAACCATTTTTTGTCAAAATGAAACACTTCTAAAACACAAGCCCTTGAAAAAAATATCTTCTTCCTTCTTTTCTCTTGACCCTTACCAGTACGGCATTCTAGTAATTAGTAGGGAAATGTGGAGATAGTAATCAATAGGAGGATTGACATCCCCAAGGAAAGGGAGGGGCGCACTGATATGGTAAGTATCTCTGCAATCAACACAATCATTCTTCGGTCATGGGAAAATCGAGATGGCAAAATCATTACAGCCTATCCTGTCGACGAAAACACATAACGTCAGAAGCTCATCAGAAGTAAAAGCACATTTGATTAATCCTTTTGAAATATTAATTGAAATAGCATTGTAGGATGCATATCGCGAACATTGCATGCATATGATAGGGTTCTATCTCTCAAAAAGAAGAAGAAAGAAAATGAAAATAAAAAGAATAATGCCTGCTAGGAGATCCTTAGGCAAAAGTTAGGGTAGCCCGCTAGATCAAAAACCCGCAAAGGGCGGTCTAGGCAAAAGTTAGGGCATTCATAAAAAAGGAAAAAGCCCGCTAAGATATCCTAAGCAAAAATTAAGGCAGCCCGCTAGACCGAAAACCCCAAAAGGGCGGTCTAGGCAAAAGATAGGGCTAACCCATAAACGAATAAAAGAGAGGGTCCCTTCATCATAATCATGAATGTCCAGCAGGAGAATGCCAGTTACTTCTCTAGATGCATCAAATAAAATGATAGATTTCATTTAGGACATCCACACACAAGTAGTCGCACAAAATGACTTTGTCAAGATAAAAAACAAGATCAAAAACAAAAATAACAAAAAATAAAAATAAAAATAAAAATAAAAATTACTTCAGATAAAAAACAAACAAAAAACAAAAAGCATTCATATAAGGAGACTAGCTCCATGTTTGTGATTGAAAACAGGACCACCGAGACCAAGTCTCCAAATAATGCCCTCAAGAAAACAGAGCAAGTCGTCAATCCAACGACTCAGCAGAATAAGAGCTTCCGAAAGTCAAGAGCTCTAGCTACCATCCTTCTACCCAGAAAAAGAAGGTACATATAAGAAGTCTTCAAACATTGCTCTCCCTCAAGAAAGAAGAGCGAGTTGTCATCATCAAATAAGCTCAGAATAAATAAGAAGCTTCCAAAAGCCAAAGCTTCAGTCATCATTTTTTCTACCCAATAAAAGATGGCACAATCATCAGACATCATAAAAGAAAAGCCAACGGCAAGGCTTAGTTATCCCCAAGAGGATCACTGCCTACTCCGAAGGCAAAACAAAAATACTCCTCACGGCTCAGCATTACCACCACATGAGTTGTCGCCGCCGTCCGTTCTGACGTCTAGGGACATCTCGAACGTTTATGCGAGCGGTCGCGAAAAGATGGTTTAGACTCGTGTTTTATTTTAAAATGTGTTCATTGCTCCCGAGGTGCTCAACAACTGAACTATCCTCTAATAAAAGGAAGATTTTTGTAAAAGGGTTCTTATGGAGTCGTCACCAATGTTTTGACCATAAACATTGGAAAAGGATAAAAGGCGTTGATTTTAAGAAAAACCAAACTTGGCCATTATAACCAAAGTTAGGTAAGGGAGTTGGTTACGTGTGGGGAAGGTGTTATCACCCCACGACGCCCCTTTCGGGTTCCCTATGATGGATTAATTCATCAAGTGAAGATTAAGAGAAATTACGCTATTACCCTATTTTATTTGTACAATATTTAAAAATGGTTATCTACATGATTTTATTTTCTATTGCATACATAAAGCAATAAATAAAGCAATAAAAGAGAAGAGAAGTGAAAATAACCTCCGTAGCAAGCTTTTTATTGCAAAACTTTAACTGTGAGGATGCGTTTTGGTAATCCCCCGCTCTACAAAGACTCTCCTTCCCAAATACAAGACTGACTCTACCAATATTTTAAGAAGAATCGAATGCTGGAAGAATCTTCCTTAACCGATTGTTACCTTTTTAGGCAATCAGAGAGTTCATTCGAAAGAGGGAGAGAAGACAAGTGTCTGAGGTGTGAAAAAACGCTCAAATGAGCTCCTATTTATAGTTTTTTCAGCCTGGCAGCTCGGGACAACCGTCTGGGGTGCAGAAAATAGGGATGGCCGTCTGGGATCTAGGACGGTCGTCCCAAGGGTCAAAAATGGTTGAGACGGCTGTCTGGCATGTGGGACGGCCGTCTGGACTGACTGGGATGGCCATCTGGACTTCTGGGACGGCTATCTCAACTGTTTTGGCCAGATTTTGTGTTTTGGGACTCCCAGGAAGCTTTCCTTTCTTTATTCGGAAGTCGATTGATGCCGATAGACGTCCACCGAAGCTTTATCTTTGGATAGAAAGTCTTCTTAGCCTTTATTGAGTGGCCGGGCAAAATTAGGGGTCTACAACTGCCCCCTCTCCGTCCTTCACCTGCTTGATTAACTGTTGGCCTAACGTGCCCACAAAGTTAGTTGGTAGGTGAAGGAGTTAACCCTTTTTGCCCGGTCATCCTTCGGATGCTCCTTTGCTGAAGTTTGTTGATCCTCCGGATGATAAATATTTTTGATAGGTACCAACCCCTATCTGGTTTGAGCCTTCTTTTATAAGGCTCTGGTGAGTACTTACCCTCACCAGGTACGAGTCTGCATTTTGCTAAACTTTTGTGGGTACTTACCCCCACTAGGTATGAAACCTTTTTTGCTAAATTCTGATGAGTACCTACCCTCATTCGGTACGAACCCTATTCTATAAGGCTCTTGTGGGTACCTACCCCCACCTGGTACGAACCCCGTTCTGCACGGCTCTGGTGAGTACCTACCCTCACCCAGTACGAGTCCGTATTTTGCTAAACTCTTGTGGGTACCTACCTCCACCTGGTACGAACCCCGTTCTGCAAGGCTCTTATGAGTACTTACTTCCGAGGTGCTCAACAACTGAACTATCCTCTAATAAAAGCAAGTTTTCCGCAACCCGTTCTGCAAGGCTCTAGTGAGTACCTACCCCCACCTGCTACGAACCCTGTTCTGCAAGGCTCTTGTGGGTATCTACCCCCACCTTGAAAGTGATGAAGATCTTATTGAAATACTCTGACAAAGATCTTGTTGATTTGATGAAGTCAAAGATAAAGTCAAAGTCAACTTTGTAGCGGTCAACAGTCACTTAGATAAAAGAATAGAGAGATTAATGTGTCCGCAGCTATGCTTAGGTATAATCATTTTTATCTTTTCTGCTGCGTGAGGTTTCTTCACTTAAAAGATTTTGCAAAATGCCTCTAAAAACGTTTAAGCAGTTAAAAACAAAGTATTTTAACAAAAGCTTTTTTAAACAAGTTTTTAACTGATATAATTTCGAAATAACCGGTTGTTTTCATTAAAGAAAGTTTCGAAAACCTTCTGTCAGTGTTTTAACTGATAAAGCTTCGAAATAACCGATTAAAATCACTTAAAATGTTAAGAGAAGTGTTTTTGCAGTATTTTAATCGATACAACTTGGTTTTAATCGATTAAATCCACTTAACATTCAGGATGATCGATCAGAATGCAATTATGACCAATCAGAATCAGATATAATCGATCAGAATTGAGTTATGACCGATCAAAATCAGATATGATCGATCAGAATTGAGTTATGACCGATCAGAGCTTTTTCAATCGATTAAAACACGCTTCAATCGATTAAAACAACTTAGAAAATTTCTCGATTATAACTTATTTTTATCAGTTAAAATCACTTGGAAAATTTTACAATAAAGTTTTGCATTATATTAATCGATTGAAACACGAAACAATCGATTAAATCAAATTAGAAGATTTTTTGTAAAGAGTTTTAATTGATACAAACGTTGTCGTATCAGCTTAAAACAAATCTGTTAAATAATCAAGAACGCTTTAATGGATTAAAAGAAGTTTTAACAGATTAAAACTACACTTTTAACAGATTAAAAGATTTTTTAACAGATTGATTAAACCAGCAGTTTTGAAAATCTTCTATAAAAAAAACAGTTTGGCTTGAACATTTTAAAACACAACAATTGAACATCAAACTTTAGCAATCAAGCAAGCAAACTTTAGCACTCTTTCAAGAAAGATTCGCGCCAGTTTTTGTGAAGTTCTTTGAAATTCTTTGTTGAGGCAAATTGCTTTCTTTTGAAGAAGAAACACACTGCAGAATTGCATAAAACTGGTTTGAGCATTCTAGTTTCTTCTTTTCATTTCTTTACATTCTTTTTGTATTGTTTGGTGCCTGGAATTTTGGGCACTGGTTTCTCTGCAGATGGAATTTGGTTGTAGAGGTTGTCAAGAACTGGAATTTGGTTCTTGGTGAAAGGTTACGTGCAGGAACTGGAATTGTGGTTCTTGTGGTAGATTAAGTGTAAGATTGTAATCTGTAAAACATTTGATCTAGTGGAACCCAGCTAGAATTTGGCTGGAGACTGGACGTAGCCCTGGTATTGGGTGAACCAGTATAAACACCGATGATATCTTTCTAAACCTTTCTCCTCTTTTAATTTTGTTGCTGCGTTTATTTTTTATTGCTTGCTTTGTGATTCAAGAACAGATCTGAAATCTTATTTTTACAAATAGATAATCCGTTATTTGCGAAAATCTTTTAAAGATCAATTCACCCCCCCCCCCTCTTGATCTAAAACTACTTTTCTAACAATTGGCATCAGAGCGAGGTGCTTGAAAGTTATTCAAGTTCTTCGATCCATGGCTGGAAACAAATTTTCTGAGGGTTCTTGTATTGATAGACCTCCACTGTTTTGTGGAACAAATTATCCTTTTTGGAAGATTAGGATGAAGATCTTTATTGAATCTGTTAGTATAAATGTTTGGAATATCATTAAACAAGAAACTGATATCATTAACAAAAATTGGTCTAGCTTAAATGACTGTGAAAAGAAATTAATCCAGGATGATTGTATTGCCAAAAATATGATCATATCTGCACTTAACAGAAATGATTTTTTCAGGATAGCACACTATCAAACTGCTACACAAATGTGGAAAACCCTTGAAATGGCCTATGAAGAAACTACAGAGACATGCTTAATGGTCAATTCAGATTCTCCAATAACCAGTGTAAGTTCTGACTCAACAACTACTTTGAACTATAGTTCTTTACAAGATGCCTTTTATGAAATGCATGCTGTAGCAAAGCCGAAGATCGCCCAGACTCCTACAGAGACATGCTTAAAGGGGGGGCAGCTGTAGACCCCAAATCTTGCCCAGACTCCTAATAAAGCCGAAGATCGCCCATTCCGAAGATGGTTAAGACTTTATCAAGTCCCTAGTAGATTGTTCTAGGTTCCATTTAGGATAGGAAGGGTTTTTAGATGCATTAAAAATCGGGAAATCCGCCGGAGACAGCAGATGGTCGTCCAGAACAGGCGGATGGCCGTCCAGAGCAGGCAGACGGTCGTCCATGACAAGCAGACGGCCGTCCATGGCAACTTTAAGGCCATGGACGGCCGTCCACTTAGCTTGGACGGCCGTCCATGGCAAAAAGTTGTCATGGATGGCCGTTCACACTACATGGACGGCCGTCCACGGCCACTTTTTGCCCTGGACGGCCGTCCGCTTTGTCCAGACGGCCATCTGCCTTTTCCAGGCTTGAATCCCTATAAATAGGGGCCTCATTCCTCCGAATTTTCACACCTTAGCACTCCTCCACTCTCTTGGGAGCTTTTTGGCACTTGAGAGTGACCCTGAGCATTATTCTGGGGTTCGAGGGAGCTTTCCAATTTCCGTTATGGTTGAAATCGGTTAAGGAGGTCTCTCTTTGAGGCATCTGACCCTCGGTTGAGTGACTTTTCTTTGTTTTGCGGAGAGGAGCGTGCTTGTAGAGTGCGGGGACTGCCAAAAAGCGTCCTCACGTTTTAGAAGAGTTAATATAAAGCTCGCTTCGGAGGTTTCTTCTCTATTCTTTATCTCTTTTACTGCTTTCTTTATCGCTTTCTTTGTGTGCATTAGATAGTAGAGCCATGTAGATATTTAAATTCTGCAAGTAGATCAAATAATAGGGTAAAAATGTAATTTCTTTAAGTACTTATTTTCTAAGTTAGTCCATCATAGGGAACCCGAAAGGGGCATTGTGGGGGTGCTAACACCTTCCCCGCACGTAACTAACTCCCTTACCCGACTCTAGTTGTAATGGCCAAAGTTGGTTTTTTCTAAAACCACTGCCTTTTCTTTTTTTACCTTTTTCAGTGTTTAAGGTTAAAACACTGGTGGTGACTCCTCGAACCTATTCGAAAACCTCACCCTTAGGTCTAGCCCGGTTATCGGACGGCCTAAAGGCGTTGAACCGTTTCTTTCAAAGAAAACACGAGTCAATTAAAAACCATCGCGTCGCTCCGACCACCTCTTCTGACGGACCACCTCTTCTGACGGCGGCGACATGCCTATGCTCTTATTCCGCTGGGGATTGGGTTTTTACCTTTTTCTTGTGATTTTTCTTTTTTTCTCAATTTTGAAATTTGGCTTTATTAAATGCGTGCACCTTTTTTAATTTCTTTTATGCACATAGGCTTTTTTATTATCTGCTGGGGATGAAGAGATTTTCTTCTTTTTCTATTTTTATTTTTGGCGATCCACCAAGGAGCTCGTTGGCTTCCTGGGGGATCCAACTTTGATTTGATTTTTATAACGGAGTCTTGCCTCCTTAGCTTTGTGAAGTTCTTTATTGAACTGGAGGATGGGAATTTTCTTGTTTTCCTCGTTTTGTAGATTTTTCTGATATGCTCTACTTGGAGATATTTATTTGGCATTTTTCGTGGCCTCTATTGGGGAATGAAAGGTTTTTCTTTTCTTTCTTTTTGTTGAACCCCTAGGGATATGGAGATTTTGACTTCATATCTTCTTTGGTTGATCTTTGTGTAGTCCTTATTCTCCTTTGGGGAAGTGGCGAAGATTCTGAATGAGTGTGCTTGATGACTCATGTGGTAATGAAGCTGAGTCGTGAGGTAATATTTTTGTTTTGCCTCTGGAGTAGGCAAGGATCCGCTTGGGGATGATCAAGCCTTTCCGTTTGGCTTTTCTATGTTGATAGCTTCCTTTTTCTTGGATGGAAAGATGGTGGTTGGAGCTTCAAATGACTATGTTTGACGACTCATGTGGTGATGCTGAGTCGTGGAGTAACTTTTGTTTTGCCTTTGGAGTAGGAAAAGATCCATTTGGGGATCATTGAGCCTTTCCTTTGGCATTTTTTCGGTGTACCTTCGTTTATTGGGGTAGAGGGTTAATGGTTGTAGCTATGATCTTCTTGAAGCTCTTTATTCTGCTAGAGTGGTTTTGATTTTGCCTTCTCTTTCGCGATTTTGATTTTCATATGGAGACTGGATTCTAGCGCCTCCTGTTTTCAATCACAAGTATGGAGCCTAGCCTCCTTATATGCATGTTTATTATTCTTATTTTAAAGAAAATTATTTTTTCTTGATTTTGACAAAGTCGTATTGTGCAATTACCTTGTGTGTGGATGTTCTAGATGCAATCTATTTATTTATTTATTTTTTATGCATTTAGAAAGTGACGGGCCTTCTCCCGTTGGCTTCTCATGAATACACCGATGGGCTCCTCCTTTATGACCATGACGATGGGCTCCTCCTTTATGACCATGACGATGGGCTCCTTTTTTATTCATCTTTTGGTTTTAGCCCTATCTTTTGCCTAGACCGCCCTTTACGGGTTTTCGATCTAGCGGGCTACCTTAATTTTTGCCTAGAATATCTTAAGGGGCTTTTGCCTAGAATATCTTAAGGGGCTTTTGCCTAGACCGTTCTTTTGGGGTTTCCGATCTAGCAGGCTACCCTAATTTTTACCTAAGAATATCCTAGCAGGCATTTATTCTTTTATTATTTTTTATGCTTCCCCTTTTTTAGATGCATGCTTGATCTTTGATTAAAGGTCTTTGTGCATATTTATGATTTATCAATAAAGAGGCATTTCCATAATATTTGGTCAAGAGAAAGGAAATGAAAGGGAATTTTATTGATAAATGAGCAAAAGTTTATTTCTTTTATAGAAGGATTTCAAAAGGTATTTAGAAGAATGGATAGCTGGGGTTAGGTATATTGTATAGGCTTAAACAATCATGTCTATGATATCTGCCCCCTGGTTCTCCTAATTACTTCAGTTGAGATGCCTGAGCTCAGAGTGAAGACTATGCAGACTGCTTGCTTCTGGAAGAATGTTACCTTAGCCGCCTTTCGGTTTTTGACTGAGGTAACCATTGCTCTTTATTATTATTATTTTTTTTACCTCTACTTTTTGCCTAGGACGTATCCTAGCGAGGAATGTAGACCCTATTTTTTGCCCAGGTATGCCCTTTGCGGGTTTTTATTCCTGACGGGTCTTGAGCAATGTCTTCAAGCATAATATTTATTCACCGCATCAGAATTGATTGGGTGTCGAAGTTCCTCTCCATCCATATTGGTGAGGATAAGTGCCCCTCAAAAAGCTCGTTTGACCACAAAGGGTCCTTCGTAATTTGCTGCCCATTTTCCAATTTTATCCTTCTAGGCTGAAAGCAGTTTCTTTATCACTAGATCCCCTTCTTGATAACTATGAGGGTGGACCTTTTTATCATAAGCCTTTTTTATCTTCTTTTGATATGCTTGTCCATGACATATAGCATTCAACCGCTTTTCATCGATAAGGTTTAATTGATCGTATCGACTTTGAACCCATTCGGCTTCTATTAATTTTGCTTCCATTATAATTCGCAAGGAAGGTATTTCGACCTCTATTGGCAATACGACCTCCATACCATATACAAGGGAGAATGGAGTAGCTCCTGTTGAGGTCCGTACAGATGTTTGGTAACCATGAAGAGCAAAAGGCAACATTTCATGCCAATCCTTATAAGTATTAACCATCTTTTGAACGATCTTTTTAATGTTTTTATTGGCCGCTTCTACTACGCCATTCATTTTGGGTCGATAGGGAGAGGAATTATGGTGTTGAATTTTGAAATCTTGGCATAGTTCCTCCATCATCTTATTATTCAAGTTGGTTCCATTATCAGTAATAAGATGATGTGGGATGCCATATCGACAAATGATATTTTTCTTAACAAAGGTAACCACTACCTTTTTAGTCACATGTGCATAAGATGCAACCTCTACCCACTTAGTGAAGTAATCGATAGCCACCAAAATGAATCGATGGCCATTGGATGCCTTAGGCTCAATAGGTCCGATAACATCCATCGCCCCACATAGCAAATGGCCAAGGGATACCCATAACATTGAGAGGTACCGGTGGAACATGTACATTATTCGCATGTACCTGGCACTTGTGACATTTTCTGGCATACTGATGACAGTCCTTTTCCATTGTGGACCAAAAATATCCTGCCCTGAGGATTTTCCTAGCCATGATATGCCCTGGTGCATGAGTCCCAAAGATTCCTTCATGTATTTCTTTAATCAACGTCTGGGCTTCTTCGAGATTGACGCATCTTAACAAAGTAGAATCAAAGTTCTTTTTATAAAGGGTTTCTCCTATCAACATAAACCCTATGGCCCTTTTCCGAATGATCCTTTTATCATTGTCATTGATTCCCTCGGGGTATTCACCCTTTGTCAAGTATCGCCTTATGTCATGATACCAAGGGGTTTCATCTTTTTCACTGTCCACTATCATACAAAAGGCTTGTTTGTCGTGCCTTTTGACTTGGATTATGGGCATCTCATGTTCTTTTCCTAACACGAACATGGATGATAATGTTGCAAGTGCATCTGCAATCTGGTTATCCTCCCGAGGGATGTACTCGAAACTAATGTTTTCCATTTTTGAAGTCATATTACGGATGTGCTCCAGATAAGGGATTAATTTGGAATTTCTAGTTTACCATTCACCTTTGAGTTGGTAAATGACAAGGGATGAGTCACCGAATACTTTGATTCTAGTCATTGTTAGAATCGCGCAGCGGAATGTTCGCGTGGTCGGACAAAAACCAAGAGGGGGGGTGAATTGGTTTCTTAACAAAAATTAGGTTTTCAAAATTTTCCCCAAATTTTACCGATTAAAAACTGTGTAAATGTAAATAGAGAAGAGAAGAAATTACACAGGAGATTTATACTGGTTCGGATCAAACGACCCTACGTCCAGTTGCTAATCACTCAAACATAGGATTAACGCTGTCACTATAATCACAATTGTTACAAACAAATTACAATGGAAAAGATAAAGTATAGAAAACACCTCTCTTGAAATCCACAAGAGATGAAGAACAGCTTTCCCTAGAGACGGAACAACACACAATCCACTAAGAACTCCACTTAGTGATTCTTATCGCTTCTAGCCCACACCAGGTTCCAAAAGCCCCTTTTTCTTGCAACAAACAGTTCTCTGGCACTCACAGCACTTAACTTTTGTATGAAAAAGTTTGTTCTTCCTTTCTGAGTGCCATGGAGAAGCTTAAGTAGAGAAATTAGGGTTTGGGAATTGGGAATTTCGAAACTAGGGTTCTTGGAAATAGGGTATTCGAAAATAGGATTGATTTGAAGTTAAAAATCAAAATCTGACTGAAATAATCGATTAAATGAAGTGTTAATCGATTATTATAGAGCCAAAATCAACAGAACCCTAAAACTCTCTGTTTTAATCGATTAACAGGGGTGTTAATCGATTAAAACAGTGAACAAATACAGACAATGGTTTTTCTCACTGTTTTAATCGATTAATTCACCAAATAATCGATTAAAGCCGAGCATCTTTGATAAATTTGAGCTTTTTGAAGCATCTAAGGTGTAGACTATGTACCGGCTATCTCAAACTCTAATAATACAGACTCAATCTAATCAAAACAGAGTTATTATAATATAAAACAAGTCTTCAACACTCTAAGTCTTGTGTTCTTGAATCATCATCAAAATCAACAAGCTTCATGTCCATCAAGTTCAACATCAAGTCCTTGAATGTTCAACAGTCATCCCATGATCCATAGCTGCTTGAATACCTAGAGCACAAGCTTCGTATTCGACCATATTGTTTGTGCAATCAAAGTTTAGTTTGGCTATTACTGGGATATACTTCTTTTCGGGAGATATTAAAATAGCTCTAATGCCATGTCCCAGTAAGTTTGAAGCTCCATCGAAAAACATGATCCAGTTTTTATTTTCAAGTTCTTCATGTTGGATATGCATTATGTGCTCATCTGGAAAATCATCTTGGAGGGATTGATATTCGTCAGTTGGTGCATGTGCCAGGTAGTCTGCTAAAGGACTACCTTTGATAGCTTTCTGAGTGACATGAACAATGTCGAATTCTGAAAGGAGTACCTACCACCTAGCTATTCTTCCGGTCAAGACGGGTTTTTCAAACAGATATTTGATTGGGTCCATTTTGGAAATCAACCAAGTCGTATGTCTAACCATATATTGTCGAAGGCACTGAGTTGCCCATACCAATGCACAACATGTTTTTTCGAGTGGTGTATAACGGGTCTCATAGTTTAGAAATTTTTTACTGAGGTAATATATGGCTTGTTCTTTCTTACCCGTATCATCTTGTTGACTGAGCACACATCCCATGGACTCGTCGAGTACTGAAAGGTAAAGAATCAGGGGCTTTCCTTCCACAGGTGGTACCAATACTGGGGGATTGGTTTGACACATTTTGATCTTTTCGAAAGCTTGTTGACATTCATCATTCCAAACCTTTCGATTAGTTTTTACGCAATAACTTGAAGATGGGCGTACACTTGTTTGTAAATTGCGCAATGAACCGTGCGATGTAATTTATTCGGGCCAAAAACCCTCTGACTTCTTTTTCTGTTCTTGGTGGGGGCATTTCGACAATTGCCTTTGTTTTATCAGGATCTACCTCAATTCCTTTTTCACTGACAATAAACCCAAGGAGTTTACCTGATCATACTCCAAATGTACATTTAGCCGGATTAAGCTTGATCTGGTATTTCCGAAGCCGATTGAATAATTTCTTTAAGTATTGGAGGTGATCCATCTCATTTTTGGACTTGGCGATCATATCATCAACTTATACTTCG
Source organism: Sphenostylis stenocarpa (assembly GCA_963425845.1). Taxonomy (NCBI): domain Eukaryota; kingdom Viridiplantae; phylum Streptophyta; class Magnoliopsida; order Fabales; family Fabaceae; genus Sphenostylis; species Sphenostylis stenocarpa. Next base: position 23,825,998 of record OY731401.1, on the reverse strand, counting down.
ATTTCTTTGTGGATCATATCGTGAAATAATGTTACCATAGCCTTTTGATAAGTAGCCCCTGCATTCTTGAGTCCAAAAGGCATTACTCTATAACAGAATGCACCCCATGGCGTAATGAAGGAAGTTTTTTCTCTATCTTCAACAGCCAATTTAATTTGGTTATACCCTGCATATCCATCCATGAAAGAATAGAGAGTATTCATAGCGGTGTGATCTACCAGCATATCAATATGTGGTAAGGGAAAATCATCTTTTGGATTTGCACGATTTAAGTCCCTGTAATCTACGCATACTCTGATTTTTCCATTCTTCTTTATAACTGGCACGATGTTTGTCAACCATTCAGGGTATTTTGACACGATTAGAAAATTGGCATCCAACTGTTTTTCTACTTCTTCCTTAATTTTCAAGGACCATTCTGGCTTTACTCTTCTGAGCTTCTGCTTAACTGGCCGAAATCCCTCTTTTAGTGGTAATCTATGCTCCACTATGCTTTTATCAATTCCACGCATATCATGGTAGGACCATGCAAACATGTCCACATATTCTTTTAATAATTGTATCAACCTTTCCCTGACATCATCGTCAATTTGGGTACCAATATTTATTTCTTTCTTATTATCTTCTTGTCCCAAATTGATGACCTCAGTTTTTTCCTGATGGGGCTTTATTGATTGAGCTTCTTTTTCCAACAGTCTTTGCATGTCCGGGGAAATGGTCCCCTCCTCACTGTCTGACTCAATCCATTCGTCTTCGGCTTTTGGATCTTCTAGAGAGTTTTCAATCACAGACATGACTGTATGGTTATGCTTTGTTTTAGACTTCTTTATTAAATGTGTAAGAGGGAAAAGAATGAAAGAGAATACGAATATTATGAAAAATGCCTTATTGTATTGATAGAAAGAAATATTTACAAAGCCCACTTTAATAAAAAATCTTGTGATCATGGGCGAGGATCACGAGAGATACATCAGAAGCCTTTTTTATTTTTATCATTTATTATATTTTTTATATTTATTATTATTATTTTTTAGAGATGACAAAAATGATGAGCCCTAATTTGCTTATCTTCCTTATCCCGTCTTTTATTTGGGCTTAGATAGAGGCTGGTCATCCACTTTTGGAGTAGATGCATCAAAGGTAATCCACCCTGCATCTACTAAATCCTGGACCTTATGGTTTAAGGCCACACAGTTATCTACGGAGTGTCCCAGAGCGTCGGAATGATAATTGCATTTTTCGTTTGGCTTATACCATTCTGGATATGGTGGCTCCATTTTCTTGGGAGGGATGCGCACGAGGAGTTTGGCATCCAACAATTTTAAAAGCAGACTTCCATAGGAGGTGGGTATTGGAGTGAATTTCCTTTCTGGTCTGCGTGACTTGGTCTGCTGCGAGGAGGAAGAAGGAGTGACAAAGTTGATTGCATTTATGGTTCCTTCCTTCTTTTTTCCAATGTTCTTTTTAACATTTGGGGTGGAGGAATTGGAGGAAGTATGTTGTGTAATTCTTCCACTTTTCAAACCTTGCTCCACTCTTTCTCCTATAATTACGACATCCGCAAAAAGTGTTGATGTGTTCCCTATCATTTTGTCATAATAGGGACCAGTCAGAGAATTGATGAACATGGATGTGGTTTCTTTGTCTGATAGAGGAGGTTCTACTTGTGCTGCTAATTCCCTCCACCGTTGGGCATATGCCTTAAATGATTTGTCATCTTTCTTGCTTAATAGTTGTAAATCTGCTCTCTCTGGGGTCAGATCAATATTGTATTTATAACGACGAAGAAAATCATCCGCCAAATGTCTCCAGGTTTGGACTTGCCCTCCTTCCAGTTGCATATACTAGTTTAAGGCTGACTCCGCCAAGCTCTCCTGAAAGCAATGGATCAGGAGTTTTTCATTGTCAACATATGCAGCCATCTTACGGCAGTACATTGTGAGATGGCTTTTGGGGCAAGTTATTCCCATGTACTTTGGGAAGTCCGGAGTTTTGAATTTGTTAAGGAATTGGATGTTTTTAACGAGGCACATATCAGCCGCCTCTTTAACATAAAAGTTATGCCCTTCCATGGCTCTCAACCTCTCCTCTAGGGCAGTAATTTGTTGTTTTGATATTTCCGGAGTATGAATATGTACTGCCCTTGTATCAGATTGGGCATGTTCACCATTAGGTTCCTCTTCCTCTTCTTGGTGAGAGGCTTGTCCACTCTGAGGACCCTCTTTGTGGAGATTTTGCTGACGCATCATTTCCATCATTTGAGCCATCTGCTCTTTCAGCATACTAAGCTCAGTGGTGAGCTTTCGGTTTTGTTCTTCTAATTGCTCCATCTTTTTAGCTTTCCGAGCACGAGTGAGGACGGGCGGAAGACCAACCACTTTCTAAATGATTGTAACGATTTTTATTATAGCTTTTTATTTCAAATGATTAGTGTGTGATAGATATCTCTTAGACAATAGCTTTGATATCTTCTTAAAATCCTATGCTTAAGGGATACCATACCCACCTCAGTGTGATAGCTCCCTTTTTTCAAAAGTGGCCAACACACCTTAGCACACTTATCTCTTTTAGGAAGGTTATAAACACACTTGGGTCTCTTTCGCTATTGTCTAAGGCTATCTAATACATCCTAGAATGAATGTGTTTATGTATGAGAAATTTTATTATGATAATGTTTACGCATACTTTTTTCAGTGCATTTATTTTCTCTCTTAGTTTTACCACCTATTGGATGATATGGTATGAATGATACGACTTTGTCAAAAATCTTTTTATTGTAAAAGGTATTTTTATGGCTTTAATTTGTATTTTATATTTTTTATGACCCTTTATCTCTTCTGTTGGTCAACGTGGCTACTTAGCTTACAAAGAACCTGAAACCAGGCTAGCTTAAATGAAGACTGTCCGAGATAAAGTCGGTTTATTCTTATCATTTTTATGGTTTTTTAGGATTTTTTACTATTTTGTTTGTTGTATGATTACCCTATGCTAATGCATCAATACAAATGCAGCAAATGAATGCACACACAATTCACCCATCCACGAGCAGAGTCATACTAATTTCGAGGTAGGGTTTTCCTGCAGAAACGTGCTTGGTTTAGGTGGTTCTAAATTGTTCTCACCAAGGCCAAAGGTCCCCAAGGTGCCCCCATTATAGGGACCTCTCAATCTCTCAGTCCTCGGGTCATGCACGGAACTCCGTGTCGACATCCTTGGACCAAAAGAAGAGAGTTATCACCTTGAGTTGGTTTTTCGACAATGGTTGTAGCCCCATGTGCCAACAAGTCGGTCGTATCTGCCACCCACTCCCTATAAATATTCACTCTTTCCCCCGGGTATAGAGGGACTGTAGTGTGCAAGGGTTTTTGTGTACAGTTTGTATTTCAGACAATTTGCAAAAAATAATCATACAGCAGTTATTAAAGCCATACAATAAAACATATAACGGAGGGTAAAGGCGTAATTTCAAATCTTTACTTAGTTTGAATTTATCCGTCACTAAATGGGATCAACTCTCCAGCTTCCCTAGTGGAGTCGCCATCTGTTGCCGTCGTCCGTTCCGACGTCTAGGGACATCTCGAACGTTTATGCGAGCGGTCACAAAAAGATGGTTTAGACTCGCGTTTTATTTTAAAATGTGTTCATTGCTCCCGAGGTGCTCAACAATTGAACTATCCTCTAATAAAAGCAAGGTTTTTACAAAAGGGTTCTTATGGAGTCGCCACCAATGTTTTGACCATAAACATTGGAAAAGGATAAAAAGGCGTTGATTTTAAGAAAAACCAAACTTGGCCATTATAACGGTAAGGGAGTTAGTTACGTGTGGGGAAGGTGTTAGCACCCCACGACGCCCCTTTCAGGTTCCCTATGACAGATTAATTCATCAAGTGAAGATTAAGAGAAATTATGCTATTACCCTATTTTATTTGTACAATATTTAAAAATGGATATCTACATGATTTTATTTTCTATTGCATACATAAAGAAATAAATAAAGCAATAAAAGAGAAGAGAAGTGAAAAGAACCTTCGTAGCAAGCTTTTTATTGCAAAACTTTAACTGTGAGGATGCGTTTTGGCAATCCCCCGCTCTACAAAGACTCTCCTTCCCGAATACAAGACTGACTCTACCAAAATTTTAAGAAGAATCGAATGCTGGAAGAATCTTCCTTAACCAATTATTACCTTTTTAGGCAATCGGAGAGTTCATTCGAAAGAGGGAGAGCAGACAAGTGTCTGAGGTGTGAAAAAAAGCTCAAATGAGCTCCTATTAATAGTTTGTTTAGCCTGGTAGCTCGGGACAACCGTCTGGGGTGCAAAAAACAGGGATGACCATCTACAGAAGTCGGGACGACCGTCTGGGATCTGGGACGACCGTCCCAAGGGTAAAAAATGGTTTAGATGCCCGTCTGGCATGTGGGACAGCCGTCTGGCATGTGGGACGGCCATCTGGACTGACTGGGACGGTCATCTGGACTTCTGGGACGACTGTCTCGACTGTTTTGGCCAGATTTTGTGTTCTGGGACTCCCACGAAGCTTTCCTTTCTTTATTCGGAAGTCGATTGATGTCGATAGATGTCCACCGAAGCTTTATCTTCGGATAGAAAGTCTTCTTAGCCTTTATTGAGCGGCCGAGCAAAATTAGGGGTCTACATGAGTCATCGAGCACACTCACCCAAGGTTTCCTCCACACTCCCCAAATGGAGAATAAAGGCTTCAAGAGCCCATCATCATCAATATTCAATAGAGTCCAAACCATTAAGGGCTCAACAAAAAGAAAGAAGAGAAAACAAAACCCTTCATCTCCAGCAAGTGACAAAAAGGCCATGACAGAGAAGGCCTGTAAACCCCTAATTTTGCCCGGCTTCTCAATAAAGACCAGAAGACTTTCTCTCTGAAGATGAAGATTCGGTGGACATCTATCGGCATCAATCGGCTTCCATCTGAAGAAAGGAAAGCTTCCCGGGAGTCCCAGAACACAAAATTTTGCCAAAACACTCGAGACAGCCATCCCAGAAGCCAGGACAGCCGTCCCAGACAGTCCAGACGGCCGTCCCACATGTGAGACGCACGTCTCACTCAAATTTAGCACTTGTGACGGCCGTCCTAGATCGTAGACGGCTGTCCCAACCTCTGCAGACGGTGGTCCCTGTTTTCTACACCCCAGACGGCCGTTGTAGACCCCAAATTTTGCTCGGTCTCACAATAAACAGAAGAAGACCTCCTTTTCGAGGATGGACGAAGCCTAAGAAGCCACTAGGAGAGACTATTAGGCCCCATACTAGGATAGGAGGGCTTTTTGGCACAAAAATAAGGATTTTCGCCTCTTAGGGTCGAGACCGCTGTCTCAAACTCGAGACCGCTGTCTCGCCTAGCACAGGTGGCAAGACCGTCGTCACCTGCAAAAGGCGAGAACGCCGTCTCGCCATTCCTGCAAGGCGAGACGGTCGTCTGGAATGTCGAGACGGTCGTCTCGACCTTGTCAGACGAGACGGCCGTCTCGACCTGACAGGCGCGAATCCCTATAAATAGGGTCTCCCTTCCCCTCATTTCACACAACTTTCTCACTCTCTCTCTAGTCACATCAATAGTTTCTCTCTCTAGAATCCCTCCGACGCATTTCCGGAGCTTTTGAGTGTCTTTAGAGTTCTTTTTGGAGCGTTTTCGAGAGTTTTTAGATGCAGTGTAGAGTGAAGGGCTGCCGCAAAGCACCCTATTTACAAAAATTAATAGAAAGCTAGCTTCGGAGGTTCTTACTTTCTCTCTATCTTTTACCGCACTATTTAAATTACGCAATAGACATTAGGGCCATGTAGTCATAGTCTTTAAATTCCGCAAAATAAAAGGGCAAAAGCGTATTTTTCCATATTATTTATCCACAGAATAGTTGGCCTATCATAGGGAACCCGAAAGGGGCGTCGTAAAGGAACTAACACTTCCTTTACGCGTAACTAACTCCCTTACCCAACTCTGGTTCTAACGACCAAAGTTGGTTTTTCGAAAACCAACGCCTTTTAAACTCCTTTTCCGATGTTTCCGGTAAAAACATCGGTGGCGACTCCAGAAAACCCTAAAAAAACTAGCTCTTGGATTAGCCCGATTATCGGACAAACCAAGAGCACCCTTTCGAAAACCTCGCCCTCAGGTTCAGCCTGGTTATCAGACAACCTAAAGGCGTTGTAACCACCAATAAAAACGCGAAAATCAAAGAGAGTCAAAACCATCGCGTCGCTCCGACCGCCCCTCGTTTTGACGGCAGCGACAGATGGCGACTCCACTGGGGAAGCCTAGAGAGTTGATCCCATTTAGTGATGGGCCGACTTAAAAACAAATAAACCAAGAAAATAACGCTTTTGCCCTACCTTGTATTATAACATGTTTTATTGGTTGGCTTTAATAACTGTTGTTTGTTTATACTTACGCAATTGTGTGAAATAAAAACTGTACACAAACCCTTGCACACAACAGTTCCCTCTATACCCGGGGGCAAGTGAGAAATCCATAGGGAGTGGGTGGCAGGTACGGTTCGCTGTAGTGATGGCCTTGTGCCCACCGGTGTGATCAGAAACCACCACTCAAGGTAATAACCTTCCTCTTTTGGCACAAAGACTAACTATGGCCTTAGTGCTAAGCATGGTCGGAAGGCTGGAGAGTGGGGACCCTATAATGGGGGCACCTTGGGGGCCTTAGCCTTGGTGAGGATAGTTAGAACCTACCTTCGCCAAATCACTTTTCTGCAGGAAAACCCTACCTCGTGATAAAAACGAATTCTCGCCTGTTCGTGGATGATCGAATTGTCTGTGCATATGTTTGTTGCATTTGTTTGTTGCATAGCATAACCAAAGAACAACAAAAAAAAATCACAAAAAACATTTTTTGCAATAAACACCCTTATCTCGGACAGTCTGCTTTTAGCTAGCCTGGTTTCAGGTTCTTTGTAAGCTAAGTAGTCACGCAGTTCCGACAGAAGAGATAAGGGACGCTAAATATTCTTTCGCATAAAGCCACATTTTATCTCGGCCAGTCTGCCTTTTAGCTAGCCTGGTTTCAGGTTCTTTGTAAGCTAAGTAGCCACGCAGTTCCGACAGAAGAGATAAAAGGCTATAAAATAAAAATAAAAATCCAATACAATTTTCTTTCCTTTTCTCGATTTTAAAACAATAAATGGGACCTGATTCATAAACATCCCAAATCATTCATATAGGTAGTTTATTTTTCAGAAAAAATACACGTAAATACCATACAAAACATGATAAACAAAAATAAACACTCACATTCATTCAAATAAGCATCATTTTCATAAAACATGCATTTTGGTTTTAGAAAATGGAGGGACTAGTAGACAATTGAAGAAGGTGGATATTCCCCGATATCATACTAAGAAGTTGGAACGACTTTGCGCGGTAATGCCACCAGAGGTCCGCGCCGACTTTGAAAAATCCTATGGACGAATTCTCGACCTGCTAAAGATCTGTGTCGATCAAGTGTTCCTTAGGGTATTAATTCACTTCTAGAACTCCAGTCTGCGATGCTTCGAATTCCCGCAGTTCGATATGGTGCCTACCTTGGAGGAGTATGAGATTATGTTAAAATGACCCAAATCAGCTAGGGTCCATATCCGCCACGGGGCGTATACTCCTGCAGCACAAGTCGCTGCCATCATTCAACTACCCTTCCGGCAGACTGCCCTGATAGGAAAAGGGAACATCCAGGGTTGGAAAGTCTCGATGTTAGAAGACCACCTGTCCAACTTGGCTGAAAGGACAGAGTGGGTCGCCTTCAACAAAATCCTGGCTTTAATCATTTTTGGAACGATCTTGTTTCCCTTCCACCTCGACACAGTGGATCAAGCCGTCATGGACGCCTTCTTCGCCTGGGACGTGAACTCGAAGAGTCCCTTGCCTGCAATTCTTGCCGACACCTTGCTCTCAGTGGAATTCTGCCGCCAGAAGCAAGGGAAAACACTTCGTTGCTGCTCTTCACTGCTATTCGTGTGGAGCACTACGCACCTTTACGCCTCCAGTCACATGGGGATATTTCCCGATCCTTTAAGGAGCTTCTCCAAAATCCCTCTGCAACGATGCCTAACTTCAGAATGGAGGGACGACTTGGAACAAAAGGACGCCAACAGTTTATCCTGGGTCTGCCCTTGGTTCCGACCTGGCCCAGTTCTCATCAGATGTGGAGACTATCCGAACGTACCCTTGATAGGACTCAGGGGTTGCATAGCCTACTCACCTAGAGTAGCTATGAGACAACTCATGAGAACCCAAACTACTTTTTCTCAAGGGGAACTCGGAGGACTGTGTTTCTTCGGAGACCCATGCACAATCGCCAACTCACTAGCTGTGAGAAGAGCATGGGAGAGACCAGTCTATATGGGAGAAAGAGAGCTAGGAAAAGCTCGAGTGACTGTCTCCAGTGACTATGAGGTGTGGAGACAAAAAAGAGGGATGTCTCAACCATCCACCACACTCATTACAAGTGCCAATAGTGAAGAGCTGCAGGCTTAAGTCGATGCCTTGACCCAGAGGATAGAAATAATAGGAGCCCAGATGAGGGCCCTTGAAGAAAGAGAGCAAGAATCTATCCTCACCATAGATGGTCTGTAAAGGCAGTGCAAGAAAAAGGATCATGAAATAGAGCGCCTCAAGGATCAGTGTGCTGACTCAAACGAGCAAGCTATCCGGGCGTCCAAAACTGCCAGAACCAGCTCGGATAGTCAAATTCAAGAGATAACCGCCAAGTCTGCACACCTTGAGGCCGAATCAGCAAAACAGGCTCAGACGATCAAGGAGTTATTGCAAGAACTCACCAAGACTCGGTCAGACATACGCCAAGAGCGAGAGGCCAACCAGAGACTCAACAAAAGTCTCGCTGAGCTACGCTGCAAAGAAAGAGACAGGCTAGCTCAGTATGGTCAGGTACTACAAGAGAAAGACCGAGCCGTCGCAAAACTCGACGAACTACAAGCCTTGGTCGTCCATCAAGAGGCGAAGATCAAAGAGGCTCAAAAGTATAGTGAAGATATGAGCCAGGCGGTCCAAAAGCAAAGCGAAGCACTTGCTCGTCACGTCCGGGAAGCCGAAAGAGAACTACATAGGGATCAAGACCCGCCTGTGGGTTTCTTTAGGCTTTTCCGTTTTTGCCAAAAGTTGCTTCGTAGTATGGAGTAGGGGAATATACACCTTCTAAACGGATAAATGAAATTCTTCTTTATTCTACAATTGTCTACTTGCATGCATGACATTCATTTGCATATTTAATTTCCCCTCCTTCACGCTTAATAAATAAGATAATAAAAAGGAAGGATTAACTGACACGTCTTCCAAATCAGAAGGATGGAAAGAAAGCCACTCTTAATAAAGCTTACCCCAACGGTCGACTCACCGCAAGAGGGAAATAAGCCTCGACCGTCGGTACTCAAGAATAAAGAAGAGGGGGCAAGGACACCAGTGCGATTATTTATGCCGCATCCTTTCCCCTACGAATCAAATAAAGTTGTACCGTGGAGATATGGAGAATCTTCACCAATAAAAGAAGAAATAACAAACATAGCCGGGATCGGCGGCATGACTAGAAGTGGAAGAGTCTACTCCCCCAAGGACTCACAAGAAGAGGTCCTCAAAAATAAAGGAAAAAATAAAAAGACCAAAGAAGAAAAAAGAAAATAAAGAATCTAAGGAGGAGACAGAGGAATTACTCCAGTTTATAAGACAAAGCGAGTATTCCATTATAGACCAGCTCAATCATACACTCGCAAAGATTACATTGTTATCTTTGATAATAAGTTCGGAACCGCATAGAAACGCCCTGCTGAAGGTCTTGAGCGAGGCGCATGTACCTCATACCATATCCCAAGAAAAGGTTGAGAGGATCGTCGGTCACATCACGGTAAGCGATCACCTCACCTTCACAGAGGAAGAACTCCCCCTCGAGGGGTCAAACCACAACAAGCCCTTGCATATCTCAGTCAGGTGCAAGGAATACCTCATCGCCAAAGTTCTTGTGGATAATGGGTCCTCCTTGAACGTGATGCCCAAGTGCACACTGGACAAGTTGACTATCCAAGGAACCAGTCTGCGCCCAAGCAGCACCATCGTTCGAGCCTTCGACGGATCTAAACGAGAAGTAGTGGGAGAAGTTAATTTGCCAATCCAAGTTGGACCCACTATCTTCAACGTTGATTTCCATGTAATGGATATTACTCCAACATATAGATGTCTCCTCGGCAGGCCTTGGATTCATGACGCTAAGGCAGTACCTTCAACGCTCCACCAGAAAGTCAAGTTCATAGTGGATGACAAATTGGTCACGGTCCAAGCAGAAGATGACATTTTGATCAGTGGACCGTCTACCCAACCTTATGTGGATGCGGCTGAAGAGGCCCTTGAAATATCTTTTCAAGCGCTCGAAATTGCCAGTATAAAGCGACTTCCCAAAAACACAAAGGTAGCCCGCATGATGTTGAAGCATGGCTACCATCCTGGCCAAGGACTGGGGGCATATTCCAAAGGCATGAGGGAACCCCCAGAATTCAAAGACAATCCTTCCAAATATGGCCTAGGATATGACCCTACTAAGGGCCGAGCGGAAAGAAGAAAAGGGAAGTCTCCCCTCCGCACACTGAAGCAAATTTTCCGAAGTGGAGGGGTGCAAGCGTCAAGAGCTACCCTAGTCATTAGGAGAACTTTTTCTTCATTTAAGGGATGTAAACCCCATGACTGTTAAAGATTATCCCCCGCGGCTAGCTCGACCCCCAGGCATTTTAGGGCACATATTCCCTTATTAATTAATAAAGAATACTTCTTACTGTCTGCTTCTCTTCTCTCTATTTTTGACTAGACCTCATGAATAACCCTGTCTAAGTAAACGAAAAAAGAAGAAGAATAAAAAGCGCATCCAAATAATCAACATTCGCCATTGCCATTACAGTCAAGACTAGTTGATTAGAAGCACAAAAAGAAGACTTTACCTCACCATAAAAGAAATCATGCTTCGCCAGTATTGTGAACAAAAAATAAATACACAAAAAAAGAAGCCCATAGAAGCCAAAGGCCAAAGAAAAGGGCAGAATACCCGGTAGGAAACCCACAAAGGGGGCTACGCAAAAGTTAGGGTCAACCCGGTAGGATACCCGAACAACAATAAAGGGTAGCCTAGGCAAAAGTTAGGGTTACAAAATAAGGTCCGCTAGGATTCCCTAAAAATACCAAAAGAAGGAACCTAGACAAAAGTTAGGGCCAAAACACAGTATCCTAGTTTGAAAACCCAAAGGGCGTTCTAGGGAAATCAGCTAGCCATTAAAAAAATGGGAACAAAACCAAAAGGCGCAAGTAAAAAAAGAAAAAAAAAAAAGGGGAAAACGTTTGCTTAGACGAGACCTAAACACCTAAGCCTAACCCTAAGCCAGCCATGCTTACAAAAACCACTTTCTAAATAAAAATCAACCTTCTAAAACACAAACCATTGATTTTTACCTCTTCACTTCTTTTCTCTTGACCCTCACAACAATATTCTAATAATTAATTTGGGAATATGGAGGCGTATAGTCAACAAGAGGATTGAAACCCCTAGAGTGGAGAAAAAGAGACACTACATGGCAAAGAGTGCTCTACAAAAAAAAAAAAGAGGAACAGAAAAAAGAAGGAAAAAGAAAGAAAAAATTATCCTTCGGTCACAAGAAGTCCGGCGTGGTATAGCCAAGAGTAAGCACGGCAGATCAGAGGACATTCGGTGCAACAAGACACATCGGTTAAGTCCTTCTGAAAAATTAACTAAAGTAGGCATTATAGGACATCAAACATAAAAACATTGCATGCATAAAATGTTTTTGAACCAGGTCCTATTTTCTTATTCAAAAAAAAAAAAACCTGAAATTTTGAGACGGCCGTCTAGGCTTTCCAGACCGCCGTCTCGGTCCTCTGCAGATCGAGACCGCCGTCTTGACCTACGAGACCGTCGTCTCGACTTAGGCAAAATTGAGACGGCCATCTTGTTTGAACCCAAAGTCGAGACCGACGTCTCGAAAACCTAGACGGCCGTCTTGACCTGCGAAAAATCGAGACCGCCGTCTCGACTTCCCAGACGACGGTCTCGACCAAGATTTTTCCCCTATATATAGGGGTGCGATGGGAGGGGTTCCTCACAACTCTCCTGCACTCTGGAACCTCCAATTCTCATATCTACCACTTCCAAACACTTCCGGGTCAATATGTTCCGTGGAAACCCCTCCAGGAAGAGAAGAGGCACTACCGGTGCCAGCAGCTCCTCGGCACCAGCCCCTCAAGACCCCACTCAGTTGTCACCACAACACCAAGCCCGCCTCGAGCACATCCGGGATTATTCGTGGCACCCCATGTTCAGGCTCGACTTCAGCATCCTCGCCGAGTTCGGGTGGGAGGACGATGTTTGGGCCCACATAGACAGCATCAGGTGGGGCTTCCTGCTGCAGTCTCCACCTACCCACGTGTACCCTCAAGCGGTACTGGAGTTCTTGGCCTCCATCTCCTACGCCGAGGCTCCCTCCATGGTCCCGGGCCTACCACCCACCAAGATGGTGAACTACTTCATGGGTGGGGAATACTGGACCACCACCCTCGACGAATTCAATGTGAGCATTGGATTCGTCCAACCCGAGGACGTGCTCACTCGGGGATACCGGGAGGCCATCTGCAGCCGCCCCGCCAGCCTCACCGCCACCGAGATGTGGCAGGAGCTCACCAGGGCACCTATGCTACCCACGCTGATGAAGGGTTCTGCGCTCCATCCAGCCCTCTGCATTTGCCACAAGCTGCTGGATGGGACTGTCCACGGGAGAAAGGAGAGTCAGGGTAAGGTAACCCTCCTAGACCTCTTTGTACTTTATTGCATGAGCCAGAGGCGGCGCTGCAACCCTGGCTACTTTTTCCTGAGGGCCCTTAAGGACTTCGGGAGCAGACCAGTGGGAGTCGTCCTCATGGCTCCTCTTATCACTCCCCTGGCAGAAAAATGGGGATGCGCCGGCCGAGAAGAACTTGCCCCTAGCCTCCAATCCGAGTCCATCAACGGATCGATCCTGGTCAGCATGGGGATGCTGATGCGCCGAGGGACCCAGTTGGTCCTTCAACCCTCCCTGGACTTCGCGCTGGACCTCCAGGACATTGTGGCGATGCACGATCTCCCCACGCCTCGCGACTTCCAGCAGCCACATCAGCACCAACAACCCCCGCAGTACACAGATGACTTGTTGGCCTGAACCGCAACATCAACGATCTCCGCCAGCAATTCGATCAGATGTCGATGCGGCAAGAGCAGATGTCCCTAAGGCAGGAAGCCTTCGACACCCGGCTAGAGACGATGTACCAATATCAGCAGGGGATGCGGCAAGACTGGACAACCTTCCAGCAAGAATACCGTGATGAAGCCCGGGACCAAGCAGAATTTCGGGAACATCTATACCAACAATTCCCCTACCCTGGATCGTCTCCAGAGGATAGCCCTTAGGGACAGTACTTGTAAAAATAAGTGGTTGTAATAAAATTTTCCTTATGAATAAAAATTTTATTTCATACATTCTTTGCCATTCTTTCCAAAAGTCAGCGTAACAAAAAAAACTAAGAGTGAAAAGACGTACGCTCAAGGAAAAATCCAAAATCCAAAATCGCGAGAAAAAAGAAATAAAACCGCGAGAAAAAAGGCAGGATTAAGACAAGTAATCACCTCAACCAACAAAGTTTCGACTACCAAGCCAGAGTCGAACAAACAAACAAAGATCGCCCAACCAGCCAGCAAGAGTCGGGTGATCACCACAAAAAGATCAAAAACAAAGAGTCTCCAGCAAACAAGCAAGTTGGATGAGCACCCACAAAATCCCCGGCACAGACCGGACAACCATATCTCCAAAGAAGATCAACAAAAAGTACATCTCAACAACCGACGCATGTGCCACCTGAACAGTGAGTCGCCACTACCACCAGTCCTACGTAGTGGACTGTACCAGCCTAATAGGGGGTTTATACCTATAAACTTGCGCATGCGGTGCGCCTGATCTACGCTCGAGCCGGATCAGTAAGTCGCAACCACCAGCCTGATGGGGGGTTCATACCCATCCAGTTCGACACACAGCAGACTGCAACTACCAGCCTGATGGGGGGTTTATACCCATCAACCGAAGGATCGGCTACCGACAGAAGGAGTATCCTGAGGTTCTACCACGTGTTCACCGAAGGGATCGGCTACCGTCAGAAGGAGTATCCCAGAAGTGCACGAACACAAGTTTTCCCCAGAAGATCAACTGCCGCAAGACGGAACATCCGAAGGGTAACCGGGCAAGAGGGTCAACTCCTTTACCTTCCTGTCGATCTGTCTGGCACAACAAGCTAACAGCCGACTAGTCAGGTAAAGGGGGGGGCAGCTGTAGACCCCAAATCTTGTCCGGTCTCACAATAAAGAGCAGAAGACCTTCTTTTCGAAGATAGACGAAGCCTAAGAAGCCACTAGGAGAGACTATTAGGCCCCATACTAGGATAGAAGGGATTTTTGGCACAAAAATAAGGATTTTCGCCTCTTGGGGTCGAGACCGCCGTCTCATTTGGCGAGACGGCCTACTCGCCACCTGCGAAAGGTGAGACCGCCGTCTCGTTTGGCGAGACTGCCTCTCGCCATTCCTGCAAGGCGAGACGGCCGTCTGGAATGTCGAGACGGCCGTCTCGACCTTGTCAGACGAGATGACCGTCTCGACCTGACAGGCGCGAATCCCTATAAATAGGGTCTCCCTTCCCCTCATCTCACACAGCTTTCTCACTCTCTCTCTACTCACATAAATAGTTCTCTCTCTAGAATCCCTCCGACGGATTTCTGGAGCTTCTGAGTGTCTTTAGAGTTCTTTTTAGAGCGTTTTCGAGAGTTTTCAGACGCAATGTAGAGTGAAGGGCTGCCGCAAAGCACCCTATTTACAAAAATTAATAGAAAGCTAGCTTCGGAGGTTCTTACTTACTCTCTATCTTTTACCGCACTATTTAAATTACGCAATAGACATTAGGGCCATGTAGTCATAGTCTTTAAATTCCGCAAAATAAAAGGGAAAAAGCGTATTTTTCCGGTTTATTTATCCACAGAATAGTTGGCCTATCATAGGGAACCCGAAAGGGGCGTCGTAAAGGAACTAACACTTCCTTTACGCTTAACTAGCTCCCTTACCCAACTCTGGTTCTAACGACCAAAGTTGGTTTTTCGAAAACCAACGCCTTTTAAACTCCTTTTCCGATGTTTCTGGTAAAAACATCGGTGGCGACTCCAGAGAACCCTCAAAAAACTAGCTCTTGGATTAGCCCCATTATCGGACAATCCAAGAGCACCCTTTCGAAAACCTCGCCCTCAGGTTCATCCCGGTTATCGCACAACCTAAAGGCGTTGTAACCACCAATAAAAACGCGAAAATCAAAGAGAGTCGAAACCATCGCGTCGCTCCGACCGCCCCTCATTTTGACGGCGGCGATAGTCGTCCCGAGCTGCCAGGATGGAAAAACTATAAATAGGAGCTCATTTGAGCGTTTTTAGACACACCTCACTCTTCTCTTATCTCCCTCTTTCGAATGATCTCTCCAATTGCCTATAAGGTAACAATCGGTTAAGGAAGTTTCTTCCGACATTCGATTCTTCTTAGAGTTTTAGTAGAGTCGGTCCTGTATTCGGGGAGGAGAGTCCTTGTAGTGCGGGGGATTGCCGAAACGCATCCTCACAGTTGAAGATTTGTAATAAAAAGCTTGCTACGGAGGTTCTTGTCGCCGCCGTCCCTTTCGACGTCCGGGGGGACGTCTCGAACGTTTATGCGAGCGGTCGCGAAAAGATGGTTTAGACTCGCGTTTTTGTTAAAATTGCGTTCATTGCTTCAACATTGGAAAAGCAAGGTTTTCGAAAGGGGTTCTTATGGAGTCGCCACCAATATTTTGACCATAAACATTGGAAAAGGAGGAAAAGGCGTTGTTTTTAATAAAAAACCAGTCTTGGCCATTATAACCAGAGTTAGGTAAGGGAGTTAGTTACGTGTGGGGAAGGTGTTAGCACCCCACAACGCCCCTTTCGGGTTCCCTATGACAGATTAATTCATTTAAGTAAAGACTACGAGAAATTACGCGATTACCCTATTTTATTACATAATATTAAACGGCTATCTACATGATTTTATTCTATATTGCATGCATAAAATGATTAATAAAGCTAAATAAAGCAATAAAAGAGACAAAATAGCTATCTACATGATTTTATTCTACATGGCATAAATAAAGCTAAATAAAACAATAAATAAAGCAATAAAAGAGAAGAGAATTGAAAAGAACCTCACGTAGCAAGCTTGATATTGAGAATCTCGAGCCGTGAGGATGCGTTTTGGCAACCCCTCTCTCTACACGAGACTCTCCTCACCAATACGGGATCGACTCTACTAAAAATTTAAAGAAGAATCGAATGCCGGAATATAATTCCTTAACCGATTGTTACCTATTTAAGGCAATCGGAAAGATCATTCAAGAGAGGGAGAGAAATAGACAAGTGCTCCGAGTTTTAGAAAGTGTTTGGAGCTCTGCGGGATGTGCAGGGTGTGAAAAAGTGACAAATGAGCCTCCTATTTATAGTTTTCGAAGTGGCGCACTTCGGGACCACCGTGCGGGCCTGGGACGGCCGTACGGGCTGGGACGGCCGTCCCAAATGGCAAAATTACACAGTGCAGGACCCCACGGGGACCGGGACGGCCGTCCCACTTTTGCAGGGCTTGGGACGGCCGTCCCAGCTTCGAGACGCGCGTCCCAGCTAGGCTGGAGCAAGTTGGGACGGCCGTCCCCACCTTGAGGACGGCCGTCTCGGCTGATTACGGCCGGTTTCGCGCGTTTCGGGACTCGGGAAGCTTTCCTTGCACTGTTTTGGACGTCGGTTGATGCTCGATATGCGTACGTTGAAGCTTTATCTTCATGTAGGAAGTCTCCTTGGCTCTTATTTGTAATGCTAGACGAGCTTTATCTTGTTACGGGTGATCTCTTTTATCTTTATTTGAGAGGCAGGGCAAAATTAGGGGTCTCAGTTTGCCCCCCTTCTCTGCCTAGCTAATTTATTGGCCTAATATGCAGATAAAATTAGGCTGGTAGGAAGAAGGAGTTAACCCTTTTGCCGGTTATCCTTCGGATCTTTGCTTTGCTGGCGTTGCTTGATCCTCCGGATGATGAATAGTTTTGATAGGTACCAACCCCTATACTGGTTTGATGAGAATGAACCCTCGTCGGGTGAGCTCCTTTTTGTAAGGCTTGATGAGTATACACCCCCATCCGGTGTTTGATGAGTACGAACCCCCATCTAGTTTTTGAGTTTCACTATATAATGTTACGGTGAGTACTTACCCTCACCTGGTAGGAGTACTGCATTTTGACTAACTACGATGAGTACTTACCCCCATACGGTATGAACCCAGTTACGCAAGGTTTTTGATAAGCCTCGTTCTACAAGGCTTAGGTGAGTACGTACCCCACCGGTATGAAGTTTTTGGTAAGCCCAGTTACGCAAGGCTTAGGTGAGTACGTACCCTCACCGGTATGAAGTTTTTGGTAAGCCCAGTTTTGCAAGGCTTAGGTGAGTACGTACCCTCACCCGGTATGAAGTTTTTGGTAAGCCCAGTTACGCAAGGCTTAGGTGAGTACGTACCCTCACCCGGTATGAAGTTTTTGGTAAGCCCAGATTACGCAAGGCTTAGGTGAGTACGTACCCTCACCGGTATGAAGTTTTTGGTAAGCCCAGTTTTGCAAGGCTTAGGTGAGTACGTACCCCCACCGGTATGAAGTTTTTGGTAAGCCCGGTTTTGCAAGGCTTAGGTGAGTACGTACCCCCACCGGTATGAAGTTTTTGGTAAGCCCCGTTTTGCAAGGCTTAGGTGAGTACGTACCCCACCGGTATGAAGTTTTTGGTAAGCCCAGTTCTGCAAGGCTTAGGTGAGTACGTACCCTCACCGGTATGAAGTTTTTGGTAAGCCCGGTTTTGCAAGGCTTAGGTGAGTACGTACCCCCACCGGTATGAAGTTTTTGGTAAGCCCAGTTCTGCAAGGCTTAGGTGAGTACGTACCCCACCGGTATGAAGTTTTTGGTAAGCCCGGTTTTGCAAGGCTTAGGTGAGTACGTACCCTCACCGGTATGAAGTTTTTGGTAAGCCCAGTTTTGCAAGGCTTAGGTGAGTACGTACCCCACCGGTATGAAGTTTTTGGTAAGCCTAGTTTACGCAAGGCTTAGGTGAGTACGTACCCTCACCGGTATGAAGTTTTTGGTAAGCCCAGTTTTGCAAGGCTTAGGTGAGTACGTACCCCCACCGGTATGAAGTTTTTGGTAAGCCCAGTTCTGCAAGGCTTAGGTGAGTACGTACCCTCACCGGTATGAAGTTTTTGGTAAGCCCAGTTACGCAAGGCTTAGGTGAGTACGTACCCTCACCGGTATGAAGTTTTTGGTAAGCCCAGTTTTGCAAGGCTTAGGTGAGTACGTACCCTCACCGGTATGAAGTTTTTGGTAAGCCCAGTTTTGCAAGGCTTAGGTGAGTACATACCCCCACCGGTATGAAGTTTTTGGTAAGCCCAGTTCTGCAAGGCTTAGGTGAGTACGTACCCTCACCGGTATGAAGTTTTTGGTAAGCCCAGTTTTGCAAGGCTTAGGTGAGTACGTACCCCACCCGGTATGAAGTTTTTTTGGTAAGCCCAGTTACGCAAGGCTTAGGTGAGTACGTACCCCCACCGGTTTACGGCGACTTATTGTCTACGATCATGCGCCTATGGGGAGTAATTTTTCTTTTTGATTTTTTTGTTTTAGTCGTCGGTTTTGCAGGATTCTTGTATTTTGGCTTTTCTTGTAGCCATCCGGTCTTCATGGGGATTCTTGTTGATTGCCCCTTTTTAGGCGGGAATCCACTTGGGATTTGATTTCTTATTAGTTGCGCCTCTTGATTAGGCGAGAGCCCACTTGGGGATGTGATTCTTGATTGTGCCTCTTGATTAGGCGTGTGCTTCAATAGTGGTGAAGACTTTTATGCTTTTGGGCTTGCATTACCTCTCGGCATAGGTTGATTTCCCATTTCTCTGGGATATTAGCTCTTTGCTTATTTTGAGCAAACGGTAGTTACTGTTGTAAGCTCACTAGGTGAAATTTTTTCTTTTGAGAATTTGATTGCTCGGTCGAGATCTCTTTTGAATTGCCCCCTTAGAGGGAAAATGGAGTTTTTGACTCCTTATTGCTTGAGCTGACTTTTGTCTATGCTTTTATTTCTATTTGGGGAATGGGTTTGTATGTGCGCCTTTTATGCACGTTAGATGGAAAGATATATATTTTCTCTTCTCTTTGTAATGATCCACAGGGAATTTTATTGGCTTCCTGGGGATGGAAATTTCTCCTTTTACGCTTTTGTAGATTTTTCTTGATGTGCTCTTCTTGGGGATTTTCTTTCGGCTTTTTCATGTAGTGGCCTTTGTTGGAGGATGAAAGGCTTTTATTTTCTTTCTTTTTGTTGCCCCCTAGTGATTGGGTGATTTGGTTACGTGCTTTCTTTGTTGGACTCTTGTGTAGTCCTTATTCTCTTTTGGGGAATGAAACGGAGACTCTTGCATGAGTGTGCTTGATGACTCATGTGGTGATGAAGGCTGAGTCGTGAGGTAATCTTTTTGTCTTGCCTACGGAGTAGGCAAGGGTCAAGCTTGGGGATGATCAAGCCTTTCAGTTGGCTCTTTTCCATTTTTGATGTACCTTCTTTTATTGTTGTAGATGGTTGGAGCTAGTCTCTTTGAAGCTCCTTATTCTGTTGAAATGGTTTTTGGTTTTGTCTTTTGCGATCGCGGTTTAGTTTTTCATATGGAGACTAGATTACGGCGCCTCCTGTTTTCAATCACAAGTATGGAGACTAGCCTCCTTATATGCATGTTTAATATTCTTGTTTGAAGAAAATTATTATTTTTTGATTTTGACAAAGTCGTATTATGCAAATACTTTGTGTGTGGATGTCCTAAATGCAATCTAATGTTTATTTATTTTTGATGCATTTAGAAAGTAGCAGCCTTCTCTGTTGGCTTTCTTATGAATACGCCGGTGGGCTCCTCTTCTATGGCCAGTGATCTTTGGGCTCATCTTTTACTCATCTTTTGGTTTTAGCCCTATCATTTGCCTAGACCGCCCTTTACGGGTTTTCGATCTAGCGGGCTGCCTTAATTTTTGCCTAGAATATCTTAGGGGCTTTTGCCTTATCTTTTGCCTAGATCGTTCTTTTTTGGGGTTTCGATCTAGCGAGGCTACCACTGGTTTTTACCTAAGAATATCCTAGCGGGCGCTTATTATCTTATTATTTTTATATGCTTCCCCTTTTTAGATGCATGTTTGATTTTTGATTAAAAAGTCTTTGCGCATATTTATGATTTATCAATAAAGAGGCATTTCAGTAATATTTGGTCAAGAGAAAGGAAATGAAAGGGAATTTTATTGATAAATGAACGAAAGTTTATTTCTTTTACAGAAGGATTACAAAAGGAATTTAGAAGAATGGGTAGTCAAGGTTGGCTATCTTGTATAGGCTTAAACGGTCATGTCAGTGATATCGCCCCTGGTTCTCCTAATTGCTTCGGTTGAGATGCTTGAGCTCGAGTGAAGACTATGCGGTGCTTGCATACGGAAGAATGTTACTTTAGCCGCCTTTTCGGTTTTCGACTAAAGTGACCATTGCTCTTAGTTTCTTTTTTTTTTATATATATTTATTATTATTTTTTTTTTTTACCTCTTCTTTTTGCCTAGGACGTATCCTAGCGAGGAATATGGACCCTATCTTTTGCCCGGGAATGTCCTTTGCGGATTTTCATTCTTGACGGGTCTTGAGCAATGTCTTCAAGCATAATACTTCTTCATCGTACTGGAGTTGATTAGGTGTCGAAGTTCTTTTCCATCCATGCGGCGAGGATAAGAGCCCCTTCAGAAAGCTCATTTGACCACAAGGGGTCCTTCATAGTTCACTTGCCCATTTTCCAATTTTATTATTACGGATTTGGAAGCAACTTATTTACCATTAAGTCCTTCTTATGGTAAATATGAGGGTTGACCTTTTTGTAAGCCTTTTTTCTTTTCCTTTGATAGGCTTGTCCATGACATATCATTTTTAGTTGTTCTTCTTCAATAAGGTTTAGGCTGGTCATATCGGCTTTGAACCCCTTCGACTTACGTTAAGTTTAATTCCATCATCATGTGCTTTTGTCAACATGATTAGGCTGTACCGATTTGCTAGTCTCGGATCTTTGCTATAGCAGAAGAGTAATCATTTTGAATGTAGAGCAATTGTCATGTCAATGCCCCTCTTCCTTTCCTTAGGGATTTCAATCCTCCTATTGATCACTATATTTCCACATTTCCCGAGTCAACTACTTGAATGCTTTATGGTGAAGGGTCAAGAGAATAGAAGGAAAGGGATTTATTGCAAAGGCTTGTGTTTTAGAGGGATATTTTTGTAATAAAGGTTTACGTAAGAATGGCTAGCCAAGGTTGGTTAGTGTTTAGGCTAGTTCAAACAAGCGTTTTGTTTTAACGAGGTGGCGTCTTCGGTGATTACTTATGGTGATTAACATTCCTAGTACGCTTAGGATTTTGCCCTTTTATTTTTTTGTCTTGGTCTTTGACCTTGACGGGCTTCTTTTAATAATAATTTCTTTTCTCAAACATTGTCGAAACACGATTTTCTTATTCGTGTCTCTAGCTAATCAATCGTGTTAACTTTGGCTTCATTTTGTTTATGGCGTTTTGATTTTTTGACGCATTTTGGAACAAAACGTTTGTCTAAACGGGGTTATTTAATGGGGTATAGACATGTTTAGCGGGAAAAGAAGCGAGATAGTAAGAATAGCATTCTTTTATAATTTCGGGAAATGCGTGCTCTAAAGATGCTCGGGGGTCGGGCATATCCAGGAGTGATCTCTAATAGTCATTGGGTTTACGTCCCTTAAAATCGGAAGAAGGACATTTAATGATTAATGCTACCCTTGATGCTAACATCCCTTTTTTCGGAAGATCGTCTTTTTAGGTATGGAGGGAGACTTCTCTTTTCTTTGTACAACTTGATCTTTTGCGGGGTCGTATTTTCAAGGATTATCCTTAAGATGCTGGTGGCTCCATCTTCTTTGGGCCTCCTTTCCAAGCCCTTGTGCAGGGCTGTACTCATATCTCTTCATTATATGGGCCACTTTTTATCTTGCTAAGAAGTCTTTTCATATTTTCAAATGTCTTCTTCGGTAGCATCCATTTAAGGTATGGTAGACGGTTCGCTGATTTGAATGTAGTCTTTAGCGTCGCATCGGCTTGTCGCCTACCACGAATTTTGGTTTTTCGGTGGAGCGTTGAAGAAGCGCCTTAGCACGCGAATCCAAGGTACGCTCAATCTTTTTCCTTTTCCTCTTCGGTTTCTTTATTTTTCCTTTGTTTTTAGGAGCATTATCTTGTAACTCCTTGGGTGACTAATTTTTCTTATCGTCACGCCTTCAATGACGGCTATATTGGAGATATATTCATTAATGGACGATTCTTGTATGCATATCCACGGTACAACCTTTTCAGACGTATAAGCGCAAAGGTGTTATTGCCCCTTCCACGACATTATCAATTTGGGTATCGACATTTACTTCTTTCTTATTGTCTCCTTGTCCCAAATTGAAGGCCTTCGTTTTTTCTTATGGGGCTGTATCAATTAAGCTTCTTTTCTCCAACGGTCTTTGCATGTCAGGGAAATGGTCCCCTCCTCCATTGTCGACTCAATCGATTCGCCTTCGGCTTTCGGATCCGCGGGGAAGTTTTCAATCACGAGACATGACTTGTATGGGTTATGCTTTGTTTTAGATTCCTTTATTAGACGTATGAGAGAGAAAATAATGAAAGAGAAATGGAAAATGCCTTATTGTATCGATAAATGCAAATATTTACAAAACCCTTATTAACCAAAAATCTCGTGATCATGGGCGGGGATCACGAGAGTTATATCGGAAGTTTTTTTTTTTTTTTGATATATTTTTTTGTTATCTATTTTTTGTATATATATTTTTTTATTAGATGACAAAAATGATGAGCCCTAAGTGCTTGATCTTCCTTAACCCATCCTTCATTCGGGTTGTGATAGAGGCTTGATGTTTACGTTTGGGTCGGGAGCATCGAAAGTAATCCACCGGCATTCAATAATTCTTGAACCCTATATTTCGGGTTGATGCAATTCTCCACGGAATGCCCGGGAGCACACGAGTGGTAATCACATTTTTCATTGAGTTTGTACCAACCGGGGTAAGGTGGATCTTTCTTCTTTGGGGAGATACATGTTAAGAGCTTGGCCTCTAAAAGCCTTGGCAGCGAGACTCCCATAAGAGATTGGGATGGGAGTGAATTTCTTCTCTTGTACTGCGTGGCCGTCAAGCGATGGCGAAGAGGAAGAAATAGTAGCAAAGTTCATGGCATTTACACTTCCCTCTTTTTCTTGCCAAAGGGCTTCTTGAATGATGCGTGGAATTTCTTAAACTTGGGAGGGAATCGAGTATTTTTGACATCGGTTACCTCCCTTACATCAAAGTTATATCCCTCTAATTTCTCTTCTAGGGCAGAAATTCGTTGCTCGAGAGGCCGTATTGTGGAAGCATTGCTGATACATTAGCTCAGATTAATTGCGCTATTTGTTCCTTTATGACATTAAGCTCGGTGGTCGGCATACGGTTACTGCTCCTCTAATTTCTCCATCTTCTTGGCTTTTTGAGCGCTAGTGAGAACGGGTAGAAGACCGACCACCTTCTAAATGATTTTAATGATTCTTATTATGACTTTTTATTTTAAATGATTAGCGTGGAATAAATATGCCCTAAGATGAATGTGTTTATGTATGCGGTACAAAAATATTTTTTATGACAGCGAGATATTGAAAGTGGCATAACTTTTGATTGGGTTGTCCGATTTGGACGCACGGCATGTCAAAACGAAGAGAAAAAGGTGAAGAACCAAGCTGCAAATTGCCGAAGGCGATTTGGCCCAGTAATTTTCCCAAAAAACGTCTCTAAGACCCATTTTTTAGGGGTTTATTAAAATGATGAGCATCTTTGCAATTATTTTCTTTCTTAATTTTACCACTTATTGGATGATATGGAATTAATGATACGACTTTGCCAAGAATCTTTTGTAAAAGGTATTTTTATGACCTTAATGTTTTTATATTTTTAGGGTTTTTTCATTATTTTATGATTTTTAGGGTTTTTCATTTTTTTATGATTTTTAGGGTTTTTCATTTTTTTTATGATTTTTAGGGTTTTTCACTTTTTGTTTGTTGTATGATTACCCTATGCTAATGCATCAATACAAATGCGGCAAACGTATGCACACACAATTCATACATCCACGAGCGAGCCATGCTTATTTAATCACGAGGTGGGATTTTCCTGCGAAACGTGCTTGGTTTGGGTGGTTCTAGCTGTTCTCACCGAGGCCAAAGGTCCCCAAGGTGCCCCCATTATAGGGACCTCTCAATCTCTCAATCCTCGGGTCATGCACGGAACTCCGTGGCGACACCCTTAGACCAAAAGAAGAGAGTTATCACCTTGAGTTGGTGGTTTTCGAGCAACGGTAGTAGCCCGTGTGCCAACTAACCGATCGTATACGCCACCCACTCCCTATAGATATTCACTCTTGCCCCGGGTATAGAGGGACTGTTGTGTGCAAGGGTTTTTGTGTGCAATTTATATTTCAAACAATTTGCGAAATAATCATACGGCAGTTATTTAAAGCCATACAATAAAAACATACGAAGGGTAAAGGCGTAATTTCAAATCTTTACTTAGTTTGAATTTATACGTCACTAAATGGGATCAACTCTCTAGCTTCCCCGGTGGAGTCGCCATCGTCATGCCGTAGTCCCTTTCGACGTCCGGGGACGTCTCGAAACGTTTATGCGGCGGTCGCGAAAAGATGGTTTAGACTCGCGTTTTTGTTAAAATTGCGTTCATTGCTTCAACATTGGAAAAGCAAGGTTTTCGAAAGGGGTTCTTATGGAGTCGCCACCAATATTTTGACCATAAACATTGGAAAAGGAGGAAAAGGCGTTGTTTTTAATAAAAAACCGGTCTTGGCCATTATAACCGGAGTTAGGTAAGGGAGTTAGTTACGTGTGGGGAAGGTGTTAGCACCCCACAACGCCCCTTTCGGGTTCCCTATGACTGATTAATTCATTTAAGTAAAGACTACGAGAAATTACGCGATTACCCTATTTTATTACATAATATTAAATGGCTATCTACATGATTTTATTCTATATTGCATGCATAAAATGATTAATAAAGCTAAATAAAGCAATAAAAGAGACAAAATAGCTATCTACATGATTTTATTCTACATGGCATAAATAAAGTTAAATAAAACAATAAATAAAGCAATAAAAGAGAAGAGAATTGAAAAGAACCTCCGTAGCAAGCTTGATATTGAGAATCTCGAGCCGTGAGGATGCGTTTTGGCAACCCCTCTCTACTACGAGACTCTCCTCACCAATACGAGGATCGACTCTACTAAAAATTTAAAGAAGAATCGAATGTCGGAATATAATTCCTTAACCGATTGTTACCTATTTAAGGCAATCGGAAAGATCATTCAAGAGAGGGAGAGAAATAGACAAGTGCTCCGAGTTTTAGAAAGTGTTTTGAGCTCTGCGGGATGTGCGGGGTGTGAAAAAGTGACAAATGAGCCTCCTATTTATAGTTTTCGAAGTGGCGCACTTCGGGACCACCGTGCGGGCTCGGGACGGCCGTACGGGCCTGGGACGGCCGTCCCAAATGGCAAAATTACACAGGCTGGGACCCCACAGGGACCCGGGACGGCCGTCCCACTTTTGCGGGGCTTGGGACGGCCGTCCCAGCTTCGGGACGCGCGTCCCAGCTAGGCTGGAGCAAGTTGGGACGGCCGTCCCACCTTGAGACGGCCGTCTCGGCTGTTACAGCCGGTTCGCGCGTTTCGGGACTCCGGGAAGCTTTCCTTGCCTGTTTTGGACGTCAGTTGATGCCGATATGCGTCTGTTGAAGCTTTATCTTCATGTAGGAAGTCTCCTTGGCTCTTATTTGTAATGCTAGACGAGCTTTATCTTGTTACGGGTGATCTCTTTTATCTTTATTTGAGAGACCGGGCAAAATTAGGGGTCTACAGTTCTTTTCACTTCTCTTCTCTTTTATTACTTTATTTACTGCTTTATGTGTGCAATAGAAAATAGAATCATGTAGATAACCGTTTTTTAATATTGTATAATAAAATAGGGTAATAGCGTAATTTCTCTTAATCTTTACTTTATGAATTAATCCGTCATAGAGAACTCGAAAGGGGCGTCGTGGGGGTGCTAACACCTTCCCCACGCGTAACTAACTCCCTTACCCAACTCTAGTTATAATGACCAAGTTTGGTTTTTCTTAAAATCAACTCCTTTTTATCCTTTTCCAATGTTTACGGTCAAAACATTGGTGGCGACTCCATAAGAACCCTTTTGCAAAAACCTTGCTTTTATTAGAGGATAGTTCAGTTGTTGAGCACCTCGGGAGCAATGAACACATTTTTAAATAAACGTGAGTCTAAACCATCTTTTCGCGATTGCTCGCATAAACGTTCGAGATGTCCCTAGATATCGGAACAAACAGCGGCGACAGATGGCGACTCCACTCGGGAAGCTAGAGAGTTGATCCCATTTAGTGACGGATAAATTCAAAATAAGTAAAGATTTGAAATTACGCCTTTACCCTTCTTTGTATGTTTTATTGTATGGCTTTAATAACTGCTGTATGAATATTTTCTGCAAATTGTCTAAAATATAAATTGTACACAAAAACCTTTGCACACTACAGTCCCTCTATACCCGGGGGCAAGAGTGAATACCTATAGGGAGTGGGTGGCAGATACGACCGGCTTGTTGGCACACGGGGCTACAACCGTTGTCGGAAAACCACCAACTCAAGGTGATAACTCTCTTCTTTTGGTCCAAGGATGTCGACACAGAGTTCCGTGCATGATCCAAAGACTGAGAGATTGAGAGGTCCCTATAATGGGGGCACCTTGGGGACCTTTGGCCTTGGTGAGAACAGTTTAGAACTGCCTTAACCAAGCACGTTTCTGCAGGAAAACCCTACCTCGAAATTAGCATGGCTCTGCTCGTGGATGAATGAATTGTGTGTGCATTTGTTTGTTGCATTTGTATTTTTGAATTAGCATAGGGTAATCATACAACAGACAAAAAATAGTAAAAATCCTAAAAAACCATAAAAGTAATAAGAATAAACCAACTTTATCTCGGACAGTCTTCATTTAAGCTAGCCTGGTTTCAGGTTCTTTGTAAGCTAAGTAGCCACGTTGACCAACAGAAGAGATAAAGGGTTATAAAAAATGTAGAAAACAATTTAAACCAATAAAAATACCTTTTACAATAAAATGATTTTTGACAAAGTCGTATCATTCATACCACATCATCCAATAAAGTGGTAAAATTAAGAGAGAAAATAAATGCACTAAGAAAAGTATGCATAAACATCATTATAATAAAATTTCTCATACATAAACACATTCATTCTAGTATGCATTAGATATCTTTAGACAATAGCGAAAGAGACCCAAGTGCGTTTATAACCTCCCTAGAAGAGATAAGTGCGCTAAGGTATGTTGGCAAACTTTGAAAAAAGGGAGCTATCACACTGAGGTGGGTATGGTACTCCTTAAGCATAGGCTTTTAAGAAGATACCAAAGCTATTGTCTAAGACATATTTATCCCACACTAATCATTTACAACAAAAAGCTATAATAAAAATCTTTAAAATCATTTAGAAAGTGGTTGGTCTTCCGCCCGTCCTCACTCGTGCTCAAAAAGCTAAAAAGATGGAGCAATTAGAAGAGCAAAACCGAAAGCTCACTACTGAGCTTAATACGCTGAAAGAGCAGATGGCTCAAATGATGGAAATGATGCGTCAGCAAAATCTCCACAAAGAGGGTCCTCAGAGTGGACAAGCCTCTCACCAAGAAGAGGAAGAGGAACCTAACGTTGAACACGCCCAATCTGATACAAGGGCAGTACATATTCATACTCCAGAAATATCGAAACAACAAATTACTGTCCTTGAGGAGAGGTTGAGAGCCATGGAAGGGCATAACTTTGATGTTAAAGAGGTGGCTGATATGTGCCTCGTTAAAAACCTTAGAATCATGACATAAGGCGATACTTGACAAAGGGTGAATACCCCGAAGGAATCAGTGACAACGATAAAAGGATCATTCGGAAAAGGGCCATAGGGTTTATGTTGATATGAGAAACTCTTTATAAAAAGAATTTTGATTCTACTTTGTTAAGATGCGTCAATCTCGAAGAAGCCCAGACGTTGGTTAAAGAAATACATGAGGGAATCTTTGGGACTCATGCACCAGGGCATATCATGACTAGAAAAATCCTTAAGGCAGGATATTTTTTGTCCACAATGGAAAAAGATTGTCATTAGTATGCCAGAAAATGTCACAAGTGTCAGGTACATGCGGACAATGTACATGTTCCACCGGTACCTCTCAATGTTATGGCTATCCCTTGGCCATTTGCTATGTGTGGCATAGATGTTATTGGACCCATTGAGCCTAAGGCATCCAATGGCCATCAATTCATTTTGGTGGCTATCGATTACTTCACTAAATGGGTAGAAGCTGCATCTTATGCACATGTGACTAAAAAGGTAGTGGTTACCTTTGTTAAGAGAAATATCATATGTCGATATGGCATCCCACATCGTCTTATTACTGATAATGGAACCAACCTGAATAATAAGATGATGGAGGAACTATGTCAGGATTTCAAAATTCTACACCATAATTCCTCTCCTTATCGGCCCAAAATGAATGGCGCAGTAGAAGCGGCCAATAAAAACATCAAAAAGATCGTTCAAAAGATGGTTAAGACCTATAAGGATTGGCATGAAATATTGTCTTTTGCTCTTCATGGTTATCGAACGTCTGTACGAACCTCAACAGGAGCTACTCCATTCTCCCTTGTATATGGTATGGAGGCTGTATTACCAATAGAGGTCGAAATACCTTCCTTGCGAATTATAATGGAAGCAAAATTAACAGAAGCCGAATGGGTTCAAAGTCGATACAACCAATTAAACCTTATCGATGAAAAGCGGTTGAATGTCATATGTCATGGACAAGCATATCAAAAGAAGATCAAAAGGACCTATGATAAAAAGGTCCACCCTCATACTTATCAAGAAGGGGATCTAGTGATAAAGAAATTGCTTCCAGCCCAGAAGGATAAAATTGGAAAATGGGCAGCAAACTACGAAGGACCCTTTGTGGTCAAACGAGCTTTCTCAAGAGGGGCACTTATCCTCACTAATATGGACGGAGAAGAATTTCGACACCCGATCAATTCTAATGCGGTGAAGAAGTATTATGCTTGAAGATGTTGCTCAAGACCCGTCAGGAATGAAAACCCACAAAGGGCATCCCTGGGCAAAAGATAGGGTCCATATTCCTCGCTAGGATACGTCCTAGGAAAAAAAAAACTAAGAGCAATGGTTAATTTAGTCGAAAACCGAAAAGGCGGCTAAAGTAATGTTCTTCCAGAAGCAAACAGTCTGCATAGTCTTCACTTTGAGATCAGGCATCTCAACTGAAGCAATTAGGAGAAATCGGGGGGCAAATATCATAGACATGATTGTATAAGCCTAAACAGTGCAGCCAACCCTGACCACCCATTCTTCTAAATATCCTTGAAATCCTTCTATAAAAGAAATAAACTTTTGCTCATTTATCAATAAAAATTCCCTTTCATTTCCTTTCTCTTGACCAAATATTATGGAAATGTCTCTTTATTGATAAATCATAAATATGCACAAAGACCTTTAATCAAAGATCAAGCATGCATTTAAAAAAGAGGAAGCATAAAAAAATAAGAAAAGAATGAATGCCTGCTAGGATATTCTTAGGTAAAAATTAGGGTAGCCTGCTAGATCGAAAATCCCAAAAGAACGGTCTAGGCAAAAGATAAGGCAAAAGCCCCCTAAGATATTCTAGGCAAAAATTAAGGCATCCCGCTAGATGGAAAACCCTTAAAGGGCGGTCTAGGCAAAAGATAGGGCTAAAACCAAAAGATAAATAAAGAAGGAGCCCATCGGCATATTCATAAGAAGCCAACGGGAGAATGCCAGTTACTTTCTAAATGCATAAAAAATAAATAAATAAATAGATTGCATCTAGAACATCCACACACAAAGTAGTTGCACAAAACGACTTTGTCAAAATCAAGAAAAAAAATAATTTTCTTTAAATAAGAATAATAAAACATGCATATAAGGAGGCTAGGCTCCATACTTGTGATTGAAAACAGGAGGCGCCAGAATCCAGTCTCCAAATAAAAATTCCCTCAAGAAAGAAAAGGCGAAATCAAACCACTCCAGTAGAATAAAGAGCTTCAAGAAAAATAGCTCCAACCATGCTCCTTCTACGCCAATAAAAGAGGGTACACCGGAAAAAGCCAACGGGAAGGCTTGATCATCCCCAAGCAAATCTTCACCTACTCCAGAGGCAAAACAAAAAGATTACCTCACAACTCAACTTCATCACCATGATTCATCGAGCACATTCATCTAGAATCTTCGCTACTTCCCCAAAGGAAAATAAGGACTACACAAAGATCAATGTCGCCGCCGTCAAAACGAGGCGGTCGGAGCGACGCGATGGTTTCGACCTCCTTTGATTTTCGCGTTTTTTTATTGGTGGTTACAACGCCTTTAGGTTGTCCGATAATCGGGCTGAACCTAGGGGCGAGGTTTTCGAAAGGGTGCTCTTGGATTGTCCGATAACCGGGCTAATCCAAGAGCTAGTTTTTGAGGGTTCTCTAGAGTCGCCACCGATGTTTTTACCTGAAACATTGGAAAAGGAGTTTAAAAGGCGTTGGTTTTCAAAAAACCAACTTTGGTCATTAGAACCAGAGTTGGGTAAGGGAGTTAGTTACGCGTAAAGGAAGTGTTAGTTCCTTTATGACGCCCCTTTCGGGTTCCCTATGATAGGCCAGCTATTTTGTTGATAAATAAACCGGAAAAATACGCTTTTGCCCTTTTATTTGTCGGAATTTAAATATTACGACTACATGGCCCTAACGTCTATTGCATAATTTAAATAAAGCAGTAAAAGGTAGAGAAAGAGAGTAGAGACCTCCGAAGCAAGCTTTCTATTAGTTTTTTTGTACATAGGGTGCTTTGCGGCAGCCCTTCACTCTACACGACGTCGGAAAACCTCTCGAAACGCTCTAAAAACACTCTAAAGACACTCAGAAGCTCCGGAAATGCGTCGGAGGGATTCTAGAGAGAGAAACTCTTGATGTGACTAGAGAAAGAGTGAGAAAGCTGTGAGAAATGAGGGGAAGGGAGGTCCTATTTATAAGGATTCGCGCCTGTCAGGTCGAGATGGCCGTCTCGTCTGACAAGGTCGAGACAGCCGTCTCGCCTTGCAGGAATGGCGAGACGGTGGTCTCGCCAAACGAGACAGCAGTCTCACCTTTCGCAGGTGGCGAGACGGCAGTCTCGCCACTTGTGCAAGGCGAGACGGCGGTCTCGAATCCGAGACGACGGTCTCGACCCTAAAAGGCGAAAATCCTTATTTTTGTGCCAAAAATCCCTCCTATTCTATTATGGGGCCTAATAGTCTCTCCTAGTGGCTTCTTAGGCTTCGTCCATCTTCGGAAAAGAGGTCTTCTGATCTTTATTGTGAGACCGGGCAATATTTGGGGTCTACAGCTGCCCCCCCTTTACCTGACTAGTCGGCTGTTGGCCTGTTGTGCCAGACAGATCGACAGGAAGGTAAAGGAGTTGACCCTCTTGCCCGGTTACCCTTTGGATGTTCCATCTTGCGGCGGTTGATCTTCTGAGGAAAACTTGTGTTCGTGCACTTCCGGGATACTCCTTCTGACGGTAGCCGATCCCTTCGGTGAACACGTGGTAGAACCTCAGGATACTCCTTCTGATGGTAGCCGATCCTTCGGTTGATGGGTATGAACCCCCCATCAGGCTGGTAGTTGCGACTTACTGATCCGGTTCGAGCGCAGATCAGGCGCACCGTGTGCGCGGGTTGATAGGTATAAACCCCCTATCAGGCTGGTACAGTCCACTGCGTAGGACTAGTGGTAGTGACGGCTTACTTTTCAGGTGGCCCATGCGCCGGTTGTTGGGATGTATTTTTTTTGTTGGTTTTCTTTAGAGATGTTGTCGTCCGGTCTGCGCCGGGGTTTTTGTGGGTGTTCATCCAGCTTGCTTTGTTTGCTGGGGATTCTTTGATTTTGATCTTTTGTGGTGATCACCCGACTCTTGCTGGCTGGTCAGGCAATTTTTGTTTGTTTGTTCGACTCTGCCTTGTTTGTCGAAATTTTGTTGGTTGAGGTGATGGTTTAATCCTACCTTTTTCTCGTGGTTTTATCTCTTTTTCCTTGTGATGTAGGATTTTGGCTTTTTTCTTGAGCGTACGTCTTTTTACTCTTAGTTTTTTTTTGTTACGCTGACTTTTGGAAAGAATGGCAAAGAATTGTATGAAATAAAATCTTTATTCATAAAAGTTTTATTACAACCACCTATTTTACAAGTACTGTCCCTAAGGGCTATCATCTGGAGACGATCCAGGGTGGGGGAATTGCTGGTATACATGTTCCCGGAATTCTGCTTGTTCCCGGGCTTCATCGTGGTATTCTTGCTGGAAGGTTGTCCAGTCTTGTCTCATCCCCTGCTGATATTGGTACATCGTCTCCAGCCGGGTGTCGAAGGCTTCTTGCCTTAGGGACATCTGCTCTTGCCGCACAGACATTTGATCGATTTGCTGGCGCAGATCGTTGATGTTGCGGTTCAGGCCAGCAAAGTCGTCTGTGTACTGTGGGGGGTGTTGCTGAGCCTGTTGGAAATCGGGAGGTGTCAGAAGATCGTGCATTGCCGCGATGTCCTGGAGGTCTAGCACGAAGTCCAGGGAGGGATGAAGGACCAATTGGGTCCCTCGGCGCATCAGCATCCCCATGCTAACTAGGACCGATCCGTTGATGGACTCGGATCGGAGGCTAGGGGCCAGTTCTTCTCGGCCGGCGCATCCCCATTTTTCTGCCAGGGGAGTGATAAGAGGAGCCACAAGGACGATTCCCACTGGTCTACTCCCGAAGTCCTTAAGGGCCCTCAGGAAAAAGTAGCCAGGGTTGCAACGCCGCCTCTGGCTCATGCAATAAAGAATAAAGAGGTCTGGGAGGGTTATCTTACCCTGACTCTCCTTCCTCCCATGGATAGTTCCAGCCAGCAGCTTGTGGCAGATGCGGAGGGCTGGAGGGAGTGCAGAACCCTTCATCAGCGTCGGTAGCGTGGGCGCCCTGGTGAGCTCCTGCCACATCTCAGCGGTGGTGAGGCTGGCGGGGCGGCTACAGATGGCCTCCCGGTATCCCCGAGTGAGCACGTCATCGGGTCGGACGAATCCAATGCTCACATTGAATTCGTCGAGGGTGGTGGTCCGGTATTCCCCACCCATGAAGTAGTTCACCATCTTGGTGGGTGGTAGGCCCGGGACCATGGAGGGAGTCTCGGCGTAGGAGATGGATGCCAAGAACTCCAGTACCGCTTGAGGGTACACGTGGGTAGGTGGGGGCTGCAGCAAGAATCCCCACCCAATGCTGTCTATGTGGGCCCGGACATCGTCCTCCCACCCAAACTCGGCGAGGATGCTGAAGTCGAGCCTGAACATGGGGTGCCATGAGTAATCCCGGATGTGCTCAAGGCGGGCCTGGTGTTGCGGCGACAGCTGAGTGGGGTCTTAAGGGGCTGGTGCCGAAGAACTACTGGCACCAGCAGTGCCTCTTCTCTTCCTAGAGGGGTTTCCGCAGAACATATTGGCCACGAGGTGCTTGGAAGTGGTAGATCTGAGAGTTGGAGGGTTCCGGAGTGCAGAGAGTTGTGAGAAACCCCCAAGGCGCCACCCCTATAAATAGGGGAAAAATCCGGGTCGAGACCGCCGCCTGGGAAGTCGAGACGGCGGTCTCGATTTTTTGCAAGTCGAGACGGCCGTCTGGATCCTCGAGACGGCGATCTCGACTTTGGCCTTAAGCGAGACGACCGTCTCGCCAAGCGGGATGGCGGTCTCGTTTTTTGCTAACTCGAGACGATGGTCTCGTTGGTTGAGACGACGATCTCGATTTGCTGGAGACCGAGACGGCGGTCCGGGAATTCCGGACAACCGTCTCGAATTTCAGAAGTTTTTTTTTTTTTTTTAATAAGAAAATAGGACCTGGTTCAAAAGCATTTTATGCATGCAATGTTTTTATGTTTGATGTCCTATAATGCTTACTTTAGTTAATTTTTTAGAAGGACTTAACCGACGTGTCTCATTGTGCCGAATGCCCTCTGATTTGTCGTGCTTACTCTTGGCTGTACCATGCCAGACTTCTTGTGACCGAAGGATAATTTATTTCTTTCTTTTCTTCTTTTTTGTTCTTCTTCTCTCTCTCTCTTTTTTTTGTGTAGAGCACTATTTGCCATGTAGTGTCTCTTTTTCTCCACTCTAGGGGTTTCAATCCTCTTGTTGACTATACGCCTCCATATTCCCAAATTAATTATTAGAATATTGTTGTGAGGGTCAAGAGAAAAGAAGTAAAGAGGTAAATTCAATGGTTTGTGTTTTAGAAGGTTGATTTTTATTTAGAAAGTGGTTTTTGTAAGCATGGCTGGCTTAGGGTTAGGCTTAGGTGTTTAGGCTTTGTCTAAGCAAACGTTTTCCCCCTTTTTTTATTTGCGCCTTTTGGTTTTGTTCCCATTGCTTTTAATGGCTAGTTGATTTCCCTAGAATGCCCTTTGGGTTTTCGAACTAGGATACTGTGTTTTGGCCCTAACTTTTGTCTAGGTTCCTTCTTTTGGTATTTTTAGGGAATCCTAGCGGACCTTATTTTGTAACCCTAATTTTTGCCTAGGCTACCCTTTATTGTTGTTCGGGTATCCTACCGGGTTGACCCTATCTTTTGCGTAGCCCCTTTTGTGGGTTTCCTACCAGGTATTCTGCCCTTTTTCTTTTTGGCCTTTGGCTTCTATGGGCTTTTCTTTTTTGTCTTTATTTTTTTGTTCACAATATTGGCGAAGCATGACTTTCTTTTATGGTGAGGTAGAGTCTTATTTTTTGTGCTTCTAATCAACTAGTCTTGACTGTAATGGCAATGGCGAATGTTGATTGTTTGGATGCGCTTTTTATTCTCCTTCTTTTTCGTTTACTTAGACAGGGTTATTTATGAGGTCTAGTAAAAAATAGATAGAAGAGAAGCAAATTGTAAGAAGTATTCTTTATTAATTAATAAGGGAATATGTGCCCTAAAATGCCCGGGGGTCGGGCTCGCCCCGGGGGATAATCTCTAACAATCATGGGGTTTACATCCCTTAAATGAAGAAAAAGATCTCCTAATGACTAGGGTAGCTCTTGACGCTTGCACCCCTCCACTTCGGAAAATTTGCTTGAGTGTGCGGAGGGGAGACTTCCCTTTTCTTCTTTCCATTCGGCCCTTAGTAGGGTCATATACTAGGCCATACTTGAAAGGATTGTCTTTGAACTCTGGGGGTTCCCTCATGCCTTGGGAATCTGCCCCCAGTCCTTGGCCAGGATGGTAACCATGCCTCAACATCATGCGAGCTACCTTTGTGTTTTTGGGAAGTCGCTCTATATTGGCAATTTCGAGCGCTTGAAAAGATGTTTCAAGGGCCTCTTCAGCCGCATCCACATAAGGTTGGGTAGACGGTCCACTGATCAAAATGTCATCTTTTGCTTGGACCGTGACCAATTTGTCATCCACTATGAACTTGACTTTCTGGTGGAGCGTTGAAGGTACTGCCTTAGCGTCATGAATCCAAGGCCTGCCGAGGAGACAACTATATGCTGGAGTAATATCCATTACATGGAAATCGACGTTGAAGATAGTGGGTCCAACTTGGATTGGCAAATTAACCTCTCCCACTACTTCATGTTTAGATCCGTCGAAGGCTCGAACGATGGTGTTGCTTGGGCGCAGACAGGTTCCTTGGATAGTCAACTTGTCCAGTGTGCACTTAGGCATCACGTTCAAGGAGGACCCGTTATCCACAAGAACTTTGGCGATGAGGTATTCCTTGCATTTAACCGAGATATGCAAGGGCTTGTTGTGGTTTGACCCCTCGAGGGGGAGTTCTTCCTCTGTGAAGGTGAGGTGATCGCTTGCTGTGATGTGACCGATGATCCTCTCAACCTTTTCTTGGGATATGGTATCAGGTACATGCGCCTCGCTCAAGACCTTCAGCAGGGCATTTCTATGCGGTTCCGAGCTCATTATTAAAGACAACAACGTAATCTTTGCAGGTGTGCGATTGAGCTGGTCTATAATGGAATACTCGCTTTGCCTTATGAACTGGAGTAATTCCTCTGTCTCCTCCTTGGATTCCTTATTTTCTTTTTCTTCTTCGGTCTTTTTATTTTTTCCTTTATTTTTGAGGACCTCTTCTTGCGAGTCCTTGGGGGAGTAGACTCTTCCACTTCTAGTCATGCCCCCAATGCCGGCTATATTTGTTATTTCTTCTTTTATTGGTGAAGATTCTCCATATCTCCACAGTACAACTTTATTCAATTCGTAGGGGAAAGGACGTGGCATAAATAGTCACACTGGTGTCCTTGCCCCCTCTTCCTTATTCTTGAGGACCAACGGTCGAGGCTTATTATCCTCTTGTGGCGAGTCGACCGTTGGGGTAAGCTTTATTAGGAGTGGCTTTCTCTCCATTCTTCTGATTTGGAAGACGTGTCAGTTAATCCTTCCTTTTTATTATCTTATTTATTAAAAGTGAAGGAGGGGAAATTAAATATGCAAATGAATGTCATGCATGCAAGTAGACAATTGTGGAATAAAAGAAGAATTTCATTTATCCATTTAGAAGGTGTACATTCCCCTACTCCATACTACGAAGCAACTTTTGGCAAAAACGGAAAAGCCTAAAGAAACCCATAGGCGGGTCTTGATCTCTATGTAGTTCTCTTTCGGCCTCCCGGACGTGACGAGCAAGTGCTTTGCTTTGCTTTTGGACCGCCTGGCTCATGTCTTCACTATACTTTTGAGCCTCTTTGATCTTCGCCTCTTGATGGATGACCAAGGCTTGCAGTTCGTCAAGTTTTGTGACGGCTCGGTCTTTTTCTTGTAGTACTTGGCCGTACTGAGCTAGCCCGTCTCTTTCTTTGTAGCGTAGCTCAGCGAGACTTTTGTTGAGTCTCCGATTGGCCTCTCGCTCTTGGCGTATGTCTGACCGAGTCTTGGTGAGTTCTTGTAATAACTCCTTGATCGTCTGAGCCTGTTTTGCTGATTCGGCCTCAAGGTGTGCAGACTTGGCGGTTATCTCTTGAATTTGGCTATCCGAGCTGGTTCTGGCAGTTTTGGATGCTCGGATAGCTTGCTCGTTTGAGTCAGCACACTGATCCTTGAGGCGCTCTATTTCATGATCCTTTTTCTTGCACTGCCTTTGCAGACCATCAATGGTGAGGATAGATTCTTGCTCTCTTTCTTTAAGGGCCCTCACCTGGGCTCCCATGATTTCTATCCTCTGGGTCAAGGCGTCGACTTGAGCCTGCAGCTCTTCACTATTGGCGCTTGTAATGAGTGTGGTGGATGGTTGAGACATCCCTCTTCTTTGTCTCCACACCTCGTAGTCACTGGAGACAGTCACTCGAGCTTTTCCTAGCTCTCTATCTCCCATATAGACTGGTCTCTCCCATGCTCTTCTCACGGCTAGCGAGTTGGCGATTGTGCATGGGTCTCCGAAGAAACACAGTCCTCCGAGTTCCCCCTGAGAGATGGTAGTTTGGGTTCTCATGAGTTGTATTATAGCTACTCTAGGTGAGTAGGCTATGCAACCCCTGAGTCCTATCAAGGGTACGTTCGGATAGTCTCCACATCTGATGAGAACTGGGCCAGGTCGGAACCAAGGGCAGACCCAGGATAAACTGTTGGCGTCCTTTTGTTCCAAGTCGTCCCTCCATTATGAAGTTAGGCATCGTTGGAGAGGGATTTTGGAGAAGCTTCTTAAAGGATCGGGGAATATCCCCATGTGATTGGAGGCGTATAGGTGCGTAGCGCTCCACACGAATAGCAGTGAAGAGCAGCAGCGAAGTGTTTTTCCTTGCTTCTGGCGGCAAAATTGCACCAAGAGCAAGGTGTCAGAAAGAATTGCAGCAGATTAGTATATCGGCTGGAATACCAGTTGTTAACCTCCTTTCGTTTGAAGGTCTGAGGAATTCTGGTTTAACAACGCCACGTACTATTCTGAATAACCATTTTCATCATGAACAATCAAAATCAAAATGAAGAATTTGTTCCCATAGAAGGAGCCCTTCCAGGTCTAGGATTCATAGTTAGACCTCTAAATCCCCCAGGTATAAGCCCCAGTTCTAGTCCAAACCCAGCTATAGAGTTAACCAAACAGATTAAAAATCTTAAACGAAAATTAAGAAGGCATATAGCCCAGAAAGAAAGACTATTAAGAGAAAATCCAAACAATTATGCTTGGTGCATAGTTTGGTACAGAAGTAATATCAAATACCTTGAGGGAAAATTGAAGGAAATAGGTCACTTCGTTGCCTAGTTTAAACTATTAGGTGTTTAGATTTGGATCTTAACATTAAATCCTTAAGTTTTAAGGGTCTTTGGGACTCTTAACTTAATCGAAGGAATCCGTGTAGCACTGAGAGGTGCTCATACGTTGGTCAGCCCTTAGGATAGGTGGTCCCGGCAGTAAAACCCAAGAGGGGTAGTAAGACCGTTGGTCAGCCATATCGGCCGAGAGGCAAAGAGGTGGTCCCGTAGCATGGAAACCAGAGAGAGAGTTAGGATGCCAAACATTCTTAGATCTTTAAGTGATTTAAGATTAAGAAACAAAGATAAACAAATAATAGTTAAAACACCGCAACAAGAGGCTTCGTCTTCTTTTAACTCCTCAGATAATAAAGAAAAAGAACTACAAATTGCAGAAATAGAGAATTCTTTACATAACTGGTCAATACCTATAGTTAAAAAATGTGAAGTATATAAACAACATAAATTTTGGTCAACAAGCTTAGATGAAGTTCATATAATAGAATATAGTTATCCAGGAACTAGAAATAATAAAATTATAAATATTTTAGAACAATCAATATTAGATAAACATATAAAAGATGGTTATAATTTTATCCATTTAGGATTAATACAAGTCGCAAGCAAAACCTAATTACAGGATAGGAGTTAATAGTCCAATATTAATGCTATTAAGAGATATAAGACTTAAGAAATTTAATGATTCAATAATAGCTATTTTAGAAAGTAATTTACATGATGGCCCTGCATTTTTTAATTGTTATCCTAATTTTTCTATGAATATTAAAAATGATAAAACTAGTGAAGCTATAAAATTATATGTCCAAATTCCTGAAGATATTGTAGATGAGGAGTCAGGCCCAATACAGATAATTTATAGAGTATATTATAAGGTAACAAGAATAGATTATAATTATAAAGCTTTAAGATCTTCACCTAAAAATGAAACAATATTGGTAGAAGCTAATCTTAGAAAATCGTCAATACAAATTCCTAAAAAATTAAGTCATGAAGAAGTAATAAGTAAAATTCCAGAGGAATGGAAATTAGAAGATATAATAGAAGAACCTAAAATATATAATACAAAAATAAGAGAAATAATTCAAGATGGTACTGATATTAGATTAAGAATGAATAGGTCACTATCTTTTAAAAATAAAGAACCACAAATGATTTATAAAGGACAATCGTCAAGACATTCTATAGATGGTTCAACAATAAATTTAGATTTAAGAGGATTAGATAAAATATCTCCTAGAATTTCTAAACCCGTATATGAAGAATCTAGGGGATCAGAGTCTCCTCAATATTCTCCAACAACTTCGCAAATATTAAATACTGTCCAAAGAGAAGCTAATTTTATTATAGACAAAAATTGGATTAGAAAAGACTTTGAAGCAGAATATAATAAACAAAATAGAGAATGGTATTTTAAAACATTTAATAAACAACAGACGGAAGATTATAGAAAAGAATTTTATGAATATTTAGAAGAAAATGAAATAAATTTATATTTCTTTGACTGGTTTTTTAATTATCGTCAAGAAAAGAATTTATATCCTTTAGAGAAAGTAAATAACACATGGAAAACTATAAATAATGAAATAATAAATTCAGAATATCCACCACAACAAGGAATAATAATAAATCCTATAAAAGATTTAGAAATAGAGGCTAGCCCATATAAAGACGTTAAAAATGAAGAAAAACCGAGTACAATTAAAAGACATAAAAAAATTACATTCTCAGTTAAATTATTCTAATACTGTACTAGAAGTAATGGCTAAACAATTAACTAGAATAGAAACTAAAAATATAAGAGACACTCCCAATAGCTCAAAAGAACCTGTAAAGCCAATATATAAATTATTTAATGTTCCACAAAAAGATTTAGACTCATTAAGATTAAGAAGTAATACAGAATTACAAATAGAAGAATTAAAGAAAAAAATAGAACAAATAGGAAGTACTTCTATAAATACAATAGAGATTAATAAAATGAAAACTTACCCAAAACTTAAAAATTATTATAATAGACCTACTTTCGCAGACATACAGTTTGAAGAAAGAGGTGAATTAGTACAAAACTCTTTTTCAGGAAATGATATAACTGAATGGAATCTAGATGGCTTAAGCGAACAAGCTATTTTAGATTTAACTTGTCAAATGACTATGGCTGCCACAGCCCATAAGTCCAAAAGATGTAGTGATAAATCTGCAGCAATAGCTATAATTCAAGGATTCACTGGTCAATTAAAAGGCTGGTGGGATAATTTCTGTACAGAACAAGATAAATTATCAGTATTAAATAGTATAAAGCCAGAAACAAATCAGGAAGATGCAGTAGCAACTCTAATTTATTCAATTATCCAAAATTTTGTAGGAGATCCCAATATTTTTAAGGAAAGATCAGCAAGTCAATTGGCAAATCTATATTGTCCAACAATGTCTGATTATAGATGGTATAAAGATAATTTTTTATAAAAAATAACCCTAAGAGAAGATGGGTTTGCAGGATTTTGGAAAGAAAGATTTCTAGCAGGATTACCTAAGTTATTTTCAGAAAAGGTAAAATTAAATTTAGAAAATCATTACGGTAAACCTTTATCCTATGATACCCTAACTTATGGCCAAATACATAATATAATTGTAGAAACAGGAGTACAAGTTTGTACTTACTTTAAACTACAAAATAAACTTAGAAAAGAAAGTATGATTAATAAAAGAGAGATAGGAAATTTTTGTTATCAATATGGTATGGAACCAATAAGAGCCCCTAGTGCTAGGAAAAAGAAAGTAATTAAACGTCAAGAAAAAACATATAAAAAACCTTATAAAAAACCATATAAAAAATCTCAAGAAATAGAAAGTAAAAATATAGAAAATAAAAATAAATGGACAAGAAAACCCAAATATAATAAACCCAATAAGAAAAAGAATGTATGTTGGAAATGTGGAAAACCAGGTCATTATGCTAATAACTGTAAAGTTATAAAAAAGATAAACCAATTAGAAGATGAAAAATTAAAAGAAAATCTATTAAATATTCTAATAAATTCTGAAAACGAAGAATCTAGTAGCTCTATAGAAAATACAGATAGTGAATTAGAATTAGAACAACTAGAACAAACTTCATCTAGTGAAGAAGAAAAATTATCGAGAAAATAATTATTGTTTAGGTCCAGAATTATGTACTTGTTCAGAATGCAAAAATATAAATATGCTAACAAAAGACCAAACATCTACTTTAATCTCTATAATTGATAAATTAGAAGAATCACCATTAAAGACTGAATTTTTACAACAGCTTAAGTAATTTAATAACTCGTAGTGAAGAAGTCCAGAAAAATATAACTCCCATAAGCATGAAAGAAATATATAATAGGTTTAAAAGTCCAAGTCAACAAATAACCATAAGAGATTTACAAGAAGAAATTAAAACTCTTAAACAAGAAATACAAGTATTAAAAGAAAATGATATATCCTTAGAATATAGGATATTAGAATTAGAAGGTAAAAATATTATAAAAAATCAAGAAAATAATGAGACAAGTACTAGTAAAACTGAAGATATAAAAGATGAAAGTTATATTAGTTTATTAAATCTGATGACTACTCATAAATGGCATGTAGAAATAACCCTAGTAATAAAAGAAGAAAAATTTAAAACAATAGCCCTAGTAGACTCAGGAGCAGATGTAAATTGTATCCAAGAAGGATTAATACCAACCAAGTATTATGAGAAAACTTTAGAAAAAGTAACTAGTGCTAATGGATCGAAAATGCATATACAATATAAATTGTCAAATGTAAAAATATGTAAAAATAAAATTTGTTATAATACTTCTTTTGTATTAATAAAAAATATGAATACTCCAAGTAATATTAGGAACGCCATTCTTAACTCTATTATATCCTTTTCAAGTAACTGAATCAGGTTTAAAAACTAGTATTCTAGATAAAGAAATTTGTTTTGAATTTATAAAACCTCCTAAAACTAGAGAATTAAATTTATTAAAAGAATCCTCTATAAGTCAGGTAGAGATAAAGAAAAAACAAATCAACATGTTAAATAAAGAAATAAAATTTAAAAGAATAGAAGAACAACTAGAAAATCAAAATATTAAAAAGATCATAAAAGAATATCAAGAGAAAATAGAAAAGGAAATATGCGAATTAAATCCTACTGCCTTTTGGCATAGAAAAAAATATACAATAGAATTACCGTATATAAATAATTTTGATGAAAACCAAATACCAACAAAATCTAGGTCAATACAAATGAATCAAGAATATCTAGAATATTGTAAAAAAGAAATTCAAGAATATTTAGATAAAGGATTAATTAGACCATCCAAATCACCCTGGAGCTGTACAGGATTTTATGTAATGAAAGCTTCTGAAATAGAACGAGGAGCTCCAAGATTAGTTATAAATTATAAACCTTTAAATAAAGTATTAAAATGGATTAGGTATCCCTTACCTAATAAAAATGATCTAATTAAAAGAGTACATGATGCAACAATATTCTCTAAATTTGATTTAAAGTCAGTAAAAGAAGAAGATAAGTATAAAACAGCTTTCGTAGTACCCTTTGGACATTACGAATGGAACGTAATGCCTCAAGGATTAAAAAATGCTCCAAGTGAATTTCAAAACATCATGAATAATATTTTAATCCCTTATATAAAATTCTCAATAGTGTATCTAGATGATATATTAATATTTTCAAAAAACATAACAGAACATATTAATCATTTAGAGATATTTATAAAATTAATGAAAGAAAATGGTTTAGTAGTATCTCGCTAAAAAGATAAAAATATTTCAAACTAAGATAAGATTCTTAGGATATGAAATATATCAGAATACTATAACACCCATACAAAGATCTTTAGAATTTGCGGATAAATTCCCTAATGAAATAAAAGAAAAACAGCAATTACAAAGATTTTTAGGATGTGTAAATTACATAGCAGATTTTATCCCTAACATTAGAATAGTATGTGCACCATTATTTAAAAGACTTAGAAAAAATCCACCTTCGTGGGATGAAAGCATGACACAGGCCATAATAAAAATAAAAGAATTAGTTAAAAGAATCCCTTGTCTAGGAATCCCTGATCCTCAAGCCTTTTTAATTGTAGAAACTGATGCATCTGAATTAGGCTATGGGGGGATATTAAAACAAAAATTTTCAGAAAACTCTAAAGAACAAATTGTCAGATACCATTCAGGTATTTGGCACCCTTCTCAACAAAAATATTCTATTGTCAAAAAAGAAATTTTAGCCATTGTTTTGTGTTTACAAAAATTCCAAGATGATGTATTTAATAAAAAGTTTTTAATTAGAACTGATT
This sequence comes from Sphenostylis stenocarpa, assembly GCA_963425845.1. Taxonomy (NCBI): domain Eukaryota; kingdom Viridiplantae; phylum Streptophyta; class Magnoliopsida; order Fabales; family Fabaceae; genus Sphenostylis; species Sphenostylis stenocarpa. Next base: position 23,782,001 of record OY731401.1, on the reverse strand, counting down.
GCAAAGCAGCACCTAGCGTTTTAACTAAAGATGTTCAAAATTTAGTTTCTAAACATATTTTTGCCAGATGGCAAGCATTAATATCATGTTTTGATTTTGATATAGAACACATAAAAGGAAAAGACAATTTTTTACCAGATTTCTTAACAAGAGAATTTTTACAGGACAAACAATTATGAGTGAAAGGCCTTTAAGTAAGGATCAATATGGTCCCCCACTGGGACCTTCAAACACAGGTATGTCAATATCTCTAAGACCCAATAGTCCACAAGCTAAGGCTACCTTAGCAGAAATACTAAAAACTCCTCCGTCAATATCGAAAAGCCCTCTAGTCAATACATCTAATAGATATACACCTTTGCAATATTCTCATACCCTTATCAGTCCAAAAGACCTCATAACCCCTTCTTCCTCATCTCGTCAAAATATCGAAACTCCTCAAACACCTTCTCAAAATGTAAACCTTCAAGATGATTATTACCTTAAACCAGAAACCTTATCAATAGTAACCCTTGAAAAATCCTGGATAAAACCAACTCCTAAACTTACTTCTCAATATCTCTTCCCTAAGGAATTTTATTACTTACCAACAAGTTTAACCAAGGACCGAACCTTTTATGAATTTATTTTAGTAGATACTGATTCTGCTGAAATTATTCATAAAAGAAATGACCAAGGAATTATTCAATATTCTAAATTAAAGATCCTAAAAGTCCTTTCTGTTGAAGAATGGAACAACCCTCCATATCATTTAAAAACCTTTTCTAGAACTTTTAACCCACAAACCTATGATTATTACGATTATATGGATGCATGGTATAATACTTTATATGTGTATCCTGATAACCATTCCTGGTTCATATGGTTTAAGAAAGGAATATCTTTAAAATTTCCAAAATGGTTTATTAAATGGTTCTCCCACTTTGGACCTCTCCCTGCTATTTTTCCTTCCAAAGTTACCGAGATCTATAATTATTTCCGACAAAAAACCTCCTTTGAACAAGGGTATAGGTTAATCTCTTTCATTGCAACACAGTCAATAACTTGGATCGTAGCCTGGGATATTAGCATAGAACAATTATATGAGAATGCTGATATCAAGGTATTGTCAAGACAATTTAAAATCAAATGGTGGAAAAAATTCAATTTGGAAATTATAAATAAACAAAGAATTGACACTTGGCAAGCAAATTATCAGCAAAGACAAGAAGGGCATTCTTCATCATCCTTAACTCAAGAATCATTATTTCTAGCGGAAAAACAAAGGTTAATGGCAGAATTAGCCTCTGCGTCAAGTTTGGAAGAAATGGAAAAATTAATCAAAGAGAAGTCCACATCCAAGACTCCATCAGAAGAAAGCAGTGGTTATTCTCAAGCCTTTAGCATGTTTGATTGATAAAATATCAAGACAGCTGGAAAAATAAATGCGTCAAAGACAAGATTTGTAAAAGAAGATGTAGATAAGATTCTCTGACAAAGAAGATAAAAGATAAAGAAAATTGAAGACCAAGACAAAAGCTGAGTCATAAAGATAAAGATGCTTTGAGGAAAATGACAAGAAAATAAAAGAAGATGTGACATAAAGGAAGACCCAAGATAAGCGTGTAAATAATTGAAGGATATTCTTGTAAATTAGCTAGTGTGTAGAATGTTGTAACTAGTTTATAAATAGCCTCTTAGGTTATCGAAGGGGAGAGAGCGAGTTTAAGTTACAAAATCTTTGTACTCTACTTTCAATCAATGAAGTTTTCAGTTTTCTCTTCTTATGTAAGTTTTCTCATTGCTTATTCTCAAAATATTATCTCTATTTCTCTTCTTTTCCCTAGTATTTTATATACTCTGATGTTTTGAAATTTGTCTGTCAAACTTTTAATCGAATATCACTCTGATGTTTTATTAAATTTTTTTTTTTTTAAATTTCTTCACCGCAATACATAAACACATAAATATATAAATACATAAATACATAAATATATAAATATATAAATACATAAACACATAAATATATAAATACATAAATACATAAATATATAAATATATAAATATATAAATACATAAATATATAAATATATAAATAGATAAATATATAAATATATAAATATAAATATAAATATATAAATACAAATATATAGATATATAGATATATAAATATATCAAAATATAAATATATAAATATATAAAATATATAAATATATAAATATATAAATATATAAATATATAAATATATAAATATATAAATATATAAATATATAAATATATAAATATATAAATATATAAATATATAAATATATAAATATATAAATATATAAATATATAAATATATATAAATATATAAATATATAAATATATAAATATATAAATATATAAATATATAAATATATAAATATATAAATATATAAATATATAAATATATAAATATATAAATATATAAATATATAAATATATAAATATATCAAAATATAAATATATTTTATATTTATATATTTTATATTTATATTTATATATTTTATATTTATATATTTTATATTTATATATTTTATATTTATATATATTTTATATTTATATATATTTTATATTTATATATATTTTATATTTATATATTTTATATTTATATATTTTATATTTATATATTTTATATTTATATATTTTATATTTATATATTTTATATTTATATATTTTATATTTATATATTTTATATTTATATTTTTTATATTTATATATTTTATATTTATATATTTTATATTTATATATTTTATATTTATATTTTTTATATTTATATATTTTATATTTATATATTTTATATTTATATATTTTATATTTATATATATTTTATATTTATATATATTTTATATTTATATATATTTTATATTTATATATTTTATATTTATATATTTTATATTTATATATTTTATATTTATATATTTTATATTTATATATTTTATATTTATATTTTTTATATTTATATATATTTTTTATATTTATATATTTACAAGGATAAATATAAATATAATTTATTTGTAAATTATTATTAAAATATCCTAATAGCTTAGTGGTTGGAGTATCAGTCTCCAACTCTGAGGTGCCAATGACAATTGCCTTAAATATATAAATATATAAATACATAAATACATAAATTATTATTAAAATATCCTAATAGCTTAGTGGTTGGAGTATCGACCTCCAACTCGAGGTACCTGAGTTTGAATCCTGCCAATGACAATTGTCTTAAATACATAAATACATAAAATATCCTAATAGCTTAATGGTTGGAGTATCGACCTCCAACTCGAGGTACTCGAGTTCGAATCCTGCCAATGACAATTGTCTTAAATATATAAATACATAAATACATAAATTATTATTAAAATATCCTAATAGCTTAATGGTTGAAGTATCAGTCTCCAACTCTGAGGTACTGAGTTCGAATCCTGCCAATGACAATTGCCTTAATCTAATAATAATTCAAAGTTTCGAAAATATAACATAAAGGGGAGGGGGTCCTAGGTAATAATATAAAATAAGGGACGGGGTTGTAATAAATAAAAATATTTTGTTTAGGTGAGTGCATTACCTACGGATTATAATCCATAGGTAATTCCAGCGAGTGCATTACCTATGGATTATATTCCGTAGGTAAATTATCTACGGAAAAAAATCAGTAGGTAATTACCTATGACCAAATTACATACGGATTTTCTACGGAAAGAAATTCGTAGGTAAAGTGAATTTACCTACGGATTTTTGTCATTACCTACGGATTTTACCCGTAGATAATAAGCGTTTTTTTTTGTAGTGCAACAAGAAAAACTACCCCTAGTGAGCCTACGACAAAGGAAAACTACAAATTCATATCCTCAGGTAGTTAATTGCCTATGACGCCCAATATGGTTATCCCCAATAGAATGTATAGGCAAGATCTAGCAAACACGAAGCCTTCACCTCCAATGAAGCATTTGCCTACTCAGAGGCATTATCAAGAGCAAATATCCCCGAGTGGAACATGAGCCTGTTCAGAGGCAAAAACAACATAAGCATAAAGTCTTCACCACTATTGAAGCATCGGCCTAATCAAGAGGCACAATCAACAGAAATCAACAAATCCCTAGTGGATTCCTGCCTAAAATAAAAGGCAACAAACAAATAATCCCCGACAAACAACACGTCGGATGGCTAAAAAGAGCCAAAAATAAGAAATCACCAGTAAAAATGGATGGCTAAGCACAAAGGCCAAAAGCACATAATTCCCGGCAAAACCGGATGGCTAAAACAGAAAAGCCAAAACACAAAGAATCCCCCGTAAAACCGGATGACTAAGACAGAAAAGTCAAAAACAAAATCAATCAACAAGCGCATGATCGGAAACAGTAAACCGCCAATACATCTCATACCAGGTGGGGGTAGGTACCCACAAGAGCCTTGCAGAACGGGGTTCGTACCAGGTGGGGGTAGGTACCCACAAGAGCCTTGCAGAACGGGGTTCGTACCAGGTGGGGGTAGGTACCCACAAGAGCCTTGCAGAACGGGGTTCGTACCAGGTGGGTGTAGGTACCCACAAGAGCCTTGCAGAACGGGGTTTGTACCGGGTGAGGGTAAGTACTAATCAGAATCTAGCAAAAGCATATTCATACCTAGTGGGGGTAGGTACCCACAAGAGCCTTGCAAAACGGGGCTCGTCAAGAGTTTTAGCAAACGCGGGCTCATACTTGGTGAGGGTAAGTACTCACAAGAGCCTTATAGAAGAAGGTTCGGACCAGATGAGGGTTCATTCTCATCAAACCAGATAGGGGTTGGTACCTATCAAAGATATTTATCATCCGGAGGATCAGCAAACTTCAGCAAAGGAGCATCCGAAGGATGACCGGGCAAAAAGGGTTAACTCCTTCACCTACCAACTAATCTTGTGGCACATTAGGCTAACAATTAGTTAGGCAGGTGAAGGGGGGGCAACTGTAGACCCCTAATTTTTCCCGGCTTCTCAATAAAGACCAGAAGACTTTCTCTCTGAAGATGAAGATTCGGTGGACGTCTATCGGCATCAATCGGCTTCCATCTGAAGAAAGGAAAGCTTCTTGGGAGTCCAAGAACACAAAATTTGGCCAAAACACTCGAGACAGCCGTCCCAGAAGCCAGGACAGCCGTCCCAGACAGTCCAAACGGCCGTCCCACATGTGAGACGCGCGTCTCACTCAAATTCAGCACTTGGGACGGCCGTCCCAGATCCCAGACAGCCGTCCCAACCTCTACAGACGGTGGTCCCTGTTTTCTGCACCTCAGACGGTCGTCCCGAGCTGCCAGGCTGAAAAAACTATAAATAGGAGCTCATTTGAGCGTTTTTAGACACACCTCACTCTTCTCTTCTCTCCCTCTTTCGAATGATCTCTCTGATTGCCTATAAGGTAACAATCGATTAAGGAAGTTTCTTCCGGCATTCGATTCTTCTTAGAGTTTTAGTAGAGTCGGTCCTGTATTCGGGGAGGAGAGTCCTTGTAGTGTGGGGGATTACCAAAACGCATCCTCACAGTTGAAGATTTGTAATAAAAAGATTGCTACGGAGGTTCTTTTCACTTCTCTTCTCTTTTATTGCTTTATTTACTGCTTTATGTATGCAATAGAAAATAGAATCATGTAGATAGCCGTTTTTAATATTGTATAATAAAATAGGGTAATAGCATAATTTCTCTTAATCTTTACTTTATGAATTAATCCGTCATAGGGAACCCGAAAGGGGCGTCGTGGGGGTGATAACACCTTCCCCACGCGTAACTAACTCCCTTACCCAACTCTGGTTATAATGGTCAAGTTTGGTTTTTCTTAAAATCAACGCCTTTTTATCCTTTTCCAATGTTTACGGTCAAAACATTGGTGGCGACTCCATAAGAACCCTTTTGCGAAAACCTTGCTTTTATTAGAGGATAGTTCAGTTGTTGAGCACCTCGGGAGTAATGAACACATTTTTAAATAAACGTGAGTCTAAACCATCTTTTCGCGACCGCTCGCATAAACGTTCGAGATGTCCCTATACGTCGGAATGGACGGCGGCGACAAGGCCGAATAAAAATCCTCAAAAGTCTACAAAAAGGAATCAGAAATTCCCATCCCCTAGTGGAATAAGAGCTTCACAAGTTTATCTCTCATCAACATCAATCAAGTAGCCCAGACTCCATCCCTAGAAAATAAAAATCAGATGCCTAAGAAGTCAACTAATTCCCTGGTGGATCACCAAAGAAAGAAAACTTCATCCCTAGTGGACCCCCCAAAAAGAAGGAAAAAGTCAGCGTAATAAAAAGAGACTAAAAAGTAAAAAGGCTTACGCATTATCCTAAAAAAGCCAGATTTCAAAATCGCGATAAAAAAAAGAGATAAATCGCGAAAAAAGGCGAAATTAAAATCCTAACTTTTAGGTAAACAAAATACCCATTCCCCAATGAAACAAGAGTATCGGCAAAGCCAACTCATACCAACAACATCCAACAAGGAGTCAAAACTCCATTCCCTTAGAAGGTAAATCAAAATTAGATCCCCGGGAAGGCAATCAATTCCCCGGTGGATCACCAAAAAAAGAAAGATCATCCCCAGTGAGCCTACTGCAAAGGCAAAACTTCAGATTCATCCTCATAATGTCATTTTCCTACGCATAGGCAACACCTGGCAAGTAAGAGCCAACATCCCCATATCAGCCTAGTCAGAGGCAAAACAAATGCAACCAAAAGTCTTCACTTCCGATGAAGCATCTGCCTACTTAGAGGCATTACCAGAAACTCAATAGGATATCCGCCTACTCAAGAGGCGTCACCCAGATCAGCAAATCCCCGGAGGATTCCTGCCTACCTAAGATGCACTCATCAAAAATCCCCGACAACCAGCAAAGTCGGATGACCACTACCAAAGGATCAAAAAATAAAGAATCCTCAGCAGACAACGAGCTGGATGACTATAAGGAAAAGCCAAAAAAACAAAGAATCCTCGGCACATCGGAAGATTTTACCAGAAAGGTCCAAAAACATTTACCAAAACAAAAATCACTCCCCACAGAGTCGGCGCATGAGCAAGAGCAGTAAGCCGCCACCACAGCCAAAGGGTCAGCTACCGCAAGAAGGAGCATCCAGAGGCACTTAACCAGATGAGGGTTCGTACTCATCAACCAAAGGGTCAGCTACAGCATCAAAGGAGCATTCTAAGGTTTCTCACTCAGCGCATGAGCTAGAGCAGTAAGCCGCCACCACCACCACCAGTCCTACAAAGGGGACTCAACACCAGATGGGGGTGTGTACTCATCAGGCCTTACAAAAGGGGGCTTACCAGACGGGGGTTCATACTCGTTAAATGGGGGTGTGTACTCATCAAGCCTTACAAAAGGGGGCTTACCAGACGGGGGTTCATACTTGTCAAACCAGACGGGGGTTCATACTCGTCAAACCAGACGGGGGTTCATACTCATCAACCGAAGGGATCAGCTACCATCAGAAGGAGCATCCTGGAGGCGCACAACTTTTTTCCCCCAGAGGATCAGCTACCGCAAGTCGGAGTATCCGAAGGGCAACCGGGCAAGAGGGTCAACTCCTTCACCCTCCAGCCGATCTTCTTAGCACAACAGGCCAATAATCGGCTAGTCAAGTGAAGGGGGGGCAGCTGTAGACCCCAAATCTTGCCCAACCTCAAAATAAAAGCAGAAGACCTACTATTCGAAGATGGACGAAGCCTAAAAAGCCACTAGGAGATACTATTAGGCCCCATGTTAGAATAGGAAGGATTTTCTATACAAAAATAAGGATTTTTGCTTTTAGGAGTCGAGACCGCCGTCTCGCTTTTCGGGACCGCCGTCTCGCTGAATGGCAAAGTCGAGACCACCGTCTCGTTTGGTGAGACAGCTGTCTCGCCACTTGCCAATGGCGAGACCCCCCTCCCGTTTGGCGAGAAGGTCTTCTTGCCACTTGGCAAATCGAGATCGTCGTCTCGCCAAATGAGACCTCCGTCTCGCCATTGATTCAAGGCGAGACCGTCGTCTCGAATGGTGAGACCGCCGTCTCGACCTTGCTAGTCGAGATTGCCGTCTCGACCTGATAGGCGTGAATCCCTATAAGTAGTGAGCACTCCCCCTTTCATTTCACACAGTTCTTCCACTTTCCCTTCTACACTTTCTCCAAATTCTTCTCCTAGAGCCCCTTTGAAGCATTTTCGGAGTTTTTGAGTGTCTAAGAGAGCTTTTTATAGCGTTTTTAAGAGAGATTTCGGCATTGTAAGAGCGAAGGGCTACCAAAACGCACCCTATTTTTCAAGAGAATTAATCAAAAAACTCGCTCCGGAGGTTTCTTCACTCTCTCCCTCTCATTTACTGCCTTTTTACTTATATTAAATTGTGCAATAGTTATTAGGGCCATGTAGTCATTATTTTAATTCCGCAAATAGAAAGGTAAAAGCGTCATGTCGCCGCCGCCAAAACGAGGGCGGTTGGAGTGACGCGATGGTTTCGACTTTTCTAGATTTTCGCGTTTTTGTGTGGTTACAACGCCTTTAGGTTGTCCGATAACCGGGCTGAACCTAGAGGCGAGGTTTTCGAAAAGGCGTTCTTGGGTTGTCCGATAACCAGGCTAACCTAAGGACTATTTTTCAAGGGTTTTGTGGAGTCGCCACCGATGTTTTTACCGAAAACATCAGAAAAGGGTTTTAAAAGGCGTTGGTTTTCGAAAAACCAACTTTGGTCATTAGAACCAGAGTTGGGTAAGGGAGTTAGTTACGTGTAAGGGAAGTGTTAGTTCCCTTACAACGCCCCTTTCGGGTTCCCTATGATAGGCTAGCTATTTTAAAATAATTAAACCTGATGAAAATACACTTTTACCCTTTTATTTTGCGGAATTTAAATTTATGACTACATGACCCTAATGTCTATTGCGTAATTTAAAATAAGGCAATAAAAGATAGAGAGAGAGTAGAAACCTCCGAAGCAAGCTTTTCTATTAACTTTTGCAAATTAGGGTGCTTTTTGGCAACCCTTCACTCTTGTACAGCGCCAGAACCTCTCAAAAACGCTATAAAAAGCTCTAAAGACACTCAGAAGCTCCGAAAATGCGTCGGAGGGATTCTAGAGAGAGAATCTAGTGATGTGACTAGAGAGAGAATGAGAGAGGTGTGTGAAATGAGGGGAATGGAGGCCCTATTTATAGGAATTTGCGCCTGTCAGGTCGAGACGGTGGTCTCGCCTTGCAGGAAAGGCGAGATGGCGGTCTCGCCATTCGCAGGTGGCGAGACGGCGGTCTCGCCAATCGAGACGGTGGTCTTGCCACTTGCGCAAGGTGAGACGGCGGTCTTGGATACGAGAAGGCGGTCTCAACCCCAAAAGGTGAAAATTCTTATTTTTGTGCCAAAAATCCCTCCTATCCTAGTATGGGGCCTAATAGTCTCTCCTAGTGGCTTCTTAGGCTTCGTCCATCTTTGAAAAGGAGGTCTTCTGATCTTTATTATGAGGCCGAGCAAGATTTGGGGTCTACAGCTGCCCCCCCTTTACCCGACTAGTCGATTGTTGGCCTGTTGTGCCAAGGAGATCGACTGGAGTGTAAAGGAGTTGACCATCTTGCCCAGTTGTCCTTCAGATGCTCCGTCTTTGCGGCGGATGATCTTCTGGGGAAATTTTGTGTTGTGCGCTTCCGGGATGCTCCTTCTGACAGTAGCTGACCCCTTCAGCTGATGAGTGCGAACCCCAATCTGGTTTGACGAGTATGAACCCTCGCTCGATAAGCCCCCTTTTGTAAGGCCTGATGAGTATACACCCCCATCTGGTGTTTTGAGGAGTATGAACCCCCGTCCGGTAAGCCCCCTTTTGTAAGGCCTGATGAGTATACACCCCCATCTAGTGTTCATCACGGTATTCTTGCTGGAAGGTTGTCCAGTCTTGCCGCATCCCCTGCTGATATTGGTACATCGTCTCCAGCTGGGTGTCAAAGGCTTCCTGCCTTAGGGACATCTACTCTTGCCGCATCGACATCTGATCGAATTGCTGGCGTAGATCGTTGATGTTGCGGTTTACGCCAGCAAAGTCGTCTGTGTACTGTGGGGGGTGTTGCTGAGCCTGTTGGAAATCGGGAGGTGTCGGGAGATCGTGCATTGCCACGATGTCCTGGAGGTCCAGCGCGAAGTCTAGGGAGGCATGGAGGACCAGCTGGGTCCCGCAGCATATCAGCATCCCCATGCTGACCAGGATCGACCCGTTGATGGATTCGGGTCGTAAGCTGGAGGCCAGTTCCTCTCGGCCGGTGCACCCCCATTTTTTTGCCAGGGGAGTGATAAGAGGAGCCATGAGGACGGCTCCCGCTGGTCTGCTCCCGAAGTCCTTAAGGGCCCTCCGGAAGAAGTAGCCAAGGTTGTAGCGCCGCCTCTGGCTCATGAAATAAAGTACAAAAAGATCAGGGAAGGTTATCTTACCCTGACTTTCCTTCCTCCCGTGGATGGTCCCCGCCAGCAGCTTGTGGCAAATGCGGAGGGGTGGGGAGAGCGCTGACCCCCTCATTAGCGTGGGCAGCGTGGGTGACCTTGTGAGCTCCTCCCACATTTCGGCGACGGTGAGGTTGGTGGGCCGGCTGCAGATGGCCTCCCGGTATCCCCGAGTGAGCACATCCTCGGGCCGGACGAATCCAATGCTCACATTGAATTCGTCAAGGGTGGTAGTCCGGTATTCCCCACCCATAAAGTAATTCACCATCTCGGTGGGTGGCAGGCCCGGGACCATGGAGGGAGCCTCGGCGTAGGAGATGGAGGCCAAGAACTCCAGTACCGCTTGAGGGTAGACGTGGGTAGGTGGAGGCTGCAGTAGGAATCCCCACCCAATACTATCTATGTGGGCCCAGACATCATCCTCCCACCCAAACTCTGCGAGGATACTGAAGTCGAACTTGAGCATGGGGTGCCACGAATAACCCCGGATGTGTTCGAGGCGGGCCTGGTGCTGTGGCGAAAGCTGAGTAGGATCTTGGGGGGCTGGTGCCGAGGAACTGCTAGCGTCGGCAGTGCCTCTCCTCTTCCTTAAGGTGTTTCCACGGAACATATTGGCCAGGAAGTGCTTGGAAGTGAGAGATCTGAGAGTTGGAGGTTCTGGAGGCAAGGGGAGTTGTGAGGAACCCCCCCCCCCCAAGGCGCGCCCCTATTTATAGGGGAAAACTTTTGACTGGGTTGTCCGATTTGGACGCACAGCATGTCAAAACGAAGAGAAAAGGGTGAAGAACCAAGTTGCAAATTCCCAAAGGGGATTTGGCCCAATAATTTTCCCAAGAAACGCTCCTAAGACATATTTTTTGGAGGTTTATTAAAATGATGCGCATGCATACTTTTCTTAGTGCATTTATTTTATCTCTTAATTTTACCACTTATTGGATGATGTGGTATGAATGATACGACTTTGACAAGAATCTTTTTATTATAAAAGGCATTCTTATGGGTTTTAATTGTTTTTATAATTTTTATGACCCTTTATCTCTTCTGTTGGTCAACGTGGCTACTTAGCTTACAAAGAACCTGAAACCAGGCTAGCTTAACTGAAGACTGTCCGAGATAAAGTTGGCTTATCTTATCACTTTTTATCCGTCATTAAATGGGATCAACTCTCTAGCTTCCCCAGCGGAGTCGCCATCTGTCGCCGCCGTCCGTTCCGACGTCTAGGGACATTTCGAACGTTTATGCGAGCGGTCGCGAAAAGATGGTTTAGACTCGCATTTTTGTTTAAAATGTGTTCATTGCTTCCGAGGTGCTCAACAACTGAACTATCCTCTAATAAAAGCAAGGTTTTCGAAAAGGGGTTCTTTTGGAGTCGCCACCAATGTTTTGACCATAAACATTGGAAAAGGATAAAAAGGCGTTGATTTTAATAAAAACCAAACTTAGCCATTATAACCAGAGTTAGGTAAGGGAGTTAGTTACGTGTGGGGAAGGTGTTAGCACCCCCACAACGCCCCTTTCGGGTTCCCTATGACAGACTAATTCATTTAAGTAAAGATTACAAGAAATTACGCGATTACCCTATTTTATTGCATAATATTAAAAATGGTTATCTACATGATTTTAGTTTACATTTCATACATAAAGCAATAAATAAAGCAGTAAAAGAGAAGAGAATTGAAAGGAACCTCCGTAGCAAGCTTTGTATTGGGAATCTTTTGACTATGAGGATGCGTTTTGGCAATCCCCCGCTCTACAAAGACTCTCCTCTCCGAATACAACACTGACTCTACTAAATTTTACAGAAGAATCGAATGCTGGAATATGATTCCTTAACTGATTGTTACCTTATTAAGGCAATCAGAGAGTTCATTCGAAGAGGGAAGAGAATAGACAAGTACTGGGAGTTGTCTGGTGTGTCAAACAGTGGCAAATGAGCCTCCTATTTATAGTTTTTCGCTGCCTGCACATTTGAGACGCCCCTCTGGGTTGGGACGGCCGTCTGGGTTGGGACGGCCATCCCAACTGCATCTTTTACAAAGGCTGAGACCCCCTGAAAGCTAGGACTGGCAGTCCCACTTGGGACGGCCGTCCCACTTGGCCAGGGAAGGTTGGGACGGCCGTCTCAACTCTGGGACGGTGGTCTCGACCTGTTTTGGCCAGTTTTTGTGTTCTGGGACCCCTGGGAAGCTTTCCTTTCTTTATTCGGACGTCTGTTGATGCCGATGAACGCCCGTTAAAGCTTTATCTTCATATAGGAAGTCTTCTTGGCCTTTATTGAGATGTCAGGCGAGCTTTGTCTTTGTTGTAGGAAGTCTCTTTAGCCTTTATTGAGAGACCGGGCAAAATTAGGGGTCTACAATAGGACTCAGTGGTTGCATAGCCTATTCACCTAGGGTAGCTATGAGGCAGCTCATGAGGACCCAAACTACTATCTCTCAGGGGGAACTCGGGGGACTGTGTTTCTTTGGAGACCCGTGCACAATCACCAACTCACTAGCTGTGAGAAAAGCATGGGAGAGGCCAGTCTATATGGGGCATAGAGAGCTAGGAAAAGCTCGGGTGGCTGTCACCAGTGACTACGAGGCATGGAGAAAGAAAAGAGGGATGACTCAACCATCCACCACACCCACTACAAGCGCCAATAATGAAGAGCTGCATGCTCAAATTGATGCCTTGACCCAGAGGATGGAAATCATCGGAGCCCAGATGAGGGCCCTTGAGGAAAGAGAGCAAGCATCCATCCTCACAATAGACGATCTGCAAAGGCAAGGCAAGAAAAAGGATCATGAAATAGAGCGCCTCAAGGACCAGTGTGCTGATTCCAACGAGCAAGATATCTGAGCATCCAAAACTGCCATAACCAGCTCGGATAGCCGACTTCAAGAAATAACCGCCAAGTCAGCACGCCTTGAGGCCGAATCATCAAAGCAGGCTCAAACGATCAAGGAGTTGTCGCAAGAGCTCAGCAAAACTCGGTTAGATATCCGCCAAGAGCGAGAGGCCAACCGGAGACTCAACAAAAGTCTTGTTGAGCTACGCTGCAAAGAAAGAGATGGGCTAGCTCAGTACGGCCAGCTACTACAAGAGAAAGACCGAGCCGTTGAAAAGCTCGATGAACTACAAGCCTTGGTTGTTCATCAAGAGGCGAAGATCAAAGAGGCTCAGAAGTACAGTGAAGACATGAGCCAGGCGGTCCAAAAACAGAGCGAAGCACTCGCCCATCACGTCTGGGAAGCCGAAAGAGAACTACGGAGAGATCAAGACCCTCCTGTGGGTTTCTTTAAAGTTTTCCGCTTTTGCCAAAAGTTGCTTCGCAGTATAGAATAGTGGAATGTACACCTTTTGTCGAATAAATAAAATATTCTTTATTCAAATGATTGTCTACTTGCATGCATAAACATTCATTTGCATATTTAATTTCCCCTCCTTCACACTTAATAAATAAGATAATAAAAAGGAAGGATTAACTAACACGTCTTCTAAATCAGAAGAATCGAGAGAAAGCCGCTCCTAATAAAGCTTACCCCAATGGTCGACTCGCCGCAAGAGGAAAATAAGCCTCGGCCATTGGTCCTTAAGAATAAGGAAGAGGGGACAAGGACTCCAGTGCGACTATTTATGCCACGTCCTTTCCCCTACGAATCAAATAAAGCTGTACCGTGGAGATATGGAGAATCTCCACCAATAAAAGAAGAAATAACAAATATAGCCGGTATTGGGGGCATGACTAGAAGTGGAAGAGTCTACTCCCCCAAGGACTCACAAGAAGAGGTCCTCAAAAATAAAGGAAAAAATAAAAAGACCGAAGAAGAAAAAGAAAATAAAGAATCCAAGGAGGAGACAGAGGAATTACTCCAGTTCATAAGGCAAAGTGAGTATTCCATTATAGACCAGCTCAATCGCATACCTGCAAAGATAACATTGTTATCTCTGATAATGAGCTCGGAACTGCACAGAAACGCCCTGCTGAAGGTCTTGAGCAAGACGCATGTACCTCATACTATATCTCAAGAAAAGGTCGAGAGGATCGTTGGTCACATCACAGGAAGCGATCACCTCACCTTCACAGAGGAAGAACTCCTCTTCGAGGGGTCAAACCACAACAAGCCCTTGCACATCTCAGTCAAATGCAAGGAGTACCTCATCGCCAGAGTTCTTGTGGATAACGGGTCATCCTTGAACGTGATGCCCAAGTGCACACTGGACAAGTTGAATATCTAAGGAACCCATTTGCGCCCAAGCAGCACCATCGTTCGAGTCTTCGACGGATCCAAACGAGAAGTAGTGGGAGAGGTTAACTTGCCAATTCAAGTCGGACCCACTATCTTCGACATCGATTTCCATGTTTTGGATATTACTCCAACATATAACTGTCTCCTCGGCAAGCCTTGGATTCATGACGCTAAGGCAGTACCTTCAACGCTCCACCAAAAAGTCAAGTTCACTGTGGACGACAAATTGATCACGGTCCAAGCAGAAGACGATATCCTGATTAGTGGACCGTCCACCCAACCTTATGTGGATGCGGCTGAAGAGGCCCTTGAAACATCTTTTCAAACGCTCGAAATTGCCAGCATAGAGCGACTTCCCAAAGACACAAAGGTAGCTTGTATGATGTTGAAGCATGGTTACCATCCTGGCCAAGGACTGGGGGCAGATTCCCAAGGCATGAGGGAACCCCCAGAATTCAAAGACAATCCTTACAAGTATGGCCTAGGATATGACCCTACTAAGGGCCGGGCGGAAAGAAGAAAAGGGAAGTCTCCCCTCCGCACACTCAAGCAAACTTTCAGAAGTGGAGGGGTGCAAGCGTCAAGAGCCACCTTAGTCGTTAGGAGAACTTTTTCTTCATTTAAGGGATGTAAACCCCATGATTGTTAGAGATTATCCCCCGAGGCTAGCCCGACCCCCGGGCATTTTAGGGCACATATTCCCTTATTAATTAATAAAGAATGATTCTTACAACCTACTTCTCTTCTTTCTATTTCTGACTAGACCACATGAATAACCCTGTCTAAGTAAACGAAAAAGAAGAAGAATAAGCGCAGTCAAATAATCAACATTTACCATTGCTATCATCATCAAGCTAGTTGATTAGAAACACGTAAAAATAAGACTTCACCTCATCCATAAAGAAAGTCAGGCTTCGCCAATATTGTGAACAAAAATAAATACACAAAAACAAAACAAAAAAGAGAAAAGCCCAGAGAAGCCAAAGGCCAAAGAAAAGGGCAAATAACCCAGTAGGAAACCCACTAAGGGGACTACGCAAAAGATAGGGTCGACCCGGTAGGATACCCGAACAACAATAAAGGGTAGCCTAGGCAAAAGTTAGGATTACAAAATAAGGTCCGCTAGGATTCTCCAAAAATTACAAAAAGAGAGAACCTAGACAAAAGTTAGGGCCAAGCACAATATCCTAGTTTGAAAACCCAAAGGGCGATCTAGGGAAATCAGCTAGCCATTAAAAAGCAATAGGAATAAACCCAAAAAGCGCAAATACAAAAGGAAAGGAATCTGTTTGCTTAGACAAAAGCTTAAACACCTAGGCCTAACCCTAGCCAACCATGCTTACAAAAACTCTATCAATAAAAATTAACCCTATAAAACACAAGCCATTGAAATTTTCCTCTTTGTTTCTTTTCTCTTGACCCTCACATCAATATTCTAATAATTAATTTGGGAATATGGAGGCTGTCGCCGCCGTCCCTTTCGATGTCCGGAGGACGTCTCGAAACGTTTATGCGAGCGGTCGCGAAAAGATGGTTTAGACTCGCGTATTTGTTTTAAAAGGTTTTCGAAAAGAGGTTCTTATGGAGTCGCCACCAATGTTTTAACCTTAAACATTGGAAAAGGAAAAAATGTTGATTTTAAGAAAAACCGCACTTGGCCATTATAACCAGAGTTGGGTAAGGGAGTTAGTTACGTGTGGGGAAGGTGTTAGCACCCCACAACGCCCCTTTCGGGTTCCCTATGACAGATTAATTCATTTAAATAAAGACTACAAGAAATTACGCGATTACCCTATTTTATTACATAATATTAAATGGCTATCTATATGATTTTATTCTATGTTATATGTATAAAATGATGAATAAAGCTAAATAAAGCAATAAAAGAGATATTAAAATAGCTATCTACATGATTTTACTCTATATGACATAAATAGTAAATAAAGCTAAATAAAACAATAAATAAAGCAATAAAAGAGAAGAGAATTGAAAAGAACCTCCGTAGCAAGCTTTGTATTGAGAATCTCCAACTATGAGGATGCGTTTTGGCAACCCCTCTTTCTACACAGTCTCTCCTCACCAATACAAGATCGACTCTACTAAAAATTTAAAGAAGAATCAAATGCCGGAATATAATTCCTTAACCGATTGTTACCTATTTAAGGCAATCGGAAAGATCATTCGAGAGAGGGAGAGAAGTAGACAAGTGCTCTAAAGTGTTTCGAGCTCTCCGGAGTGTC
The DNA here is from genome assembly GCA_963425845.1 of Sphenostylis stenocarpa. Lineage (NCBI taxonomy): Eukaryota > Viridiplantae > Streptophyta > Magnoliopsida > Fabales > Fabaceae > Sphenostylis > Sphenostylis stenocarpa. The sequence continues at coordinate 23,765,104 of OY731401.1, read as the reverse complement.
CGTGGTGTGAAAAAGTAGCAAATGAGCCTCTTATTTATAGTTTTTCGCAGCTGGCGCACTTTGGGACGGCCGTCCGGGTTGGGACGGCCGTCCGGACCGGGATGGCCGTCCCAAATGGCAAATTTACACGGAGCGGGACCCCCAGGAAGGCCGGACGGCCGTCCCACTTAAAATGGGTTTGGGACGGCCGTCCCAACTTTGGGACGCGCGTCCCAACCGGTTTTAAGAGGTTGGGACGGCCGTCCCAACTGGGACGGCCGTCTCAACCTGTTCTGGCCAGTTTCGCGCGTTTCGGGACTCCGGGAAGCTTTCCTTGCCTGTTTTGGACGTCAGTTGATGCCGATATGTGTCTATTGAAGCTTTATCTTCATATGGGAAGTCTCCTTGGCTCTCATTTGTAATGCTAGACGAGCTTTATCTTGTTACGGGTGATCTCCTTTATCTTTATTTGAGAGGCCGGGCAAAATTAGGGGTCTACAGCTGCCCCCCCTTCACCTGCCTGACTAATTCGTTGGTTTTAGTATACCGACAAAATTAGTTGGTAGGGGAAGGAGTTAACCCTTTTGCCCGGTTATCCTTCGGATGCTGCTCCTTGTTGATCCTCCGGATGATAAATATTTTGATAGGTATCAACCCCTATCTGGTTTGAGCTTTTCTTTTTAAGGTTTTGGTGGGTACCTACCCCCACCTGGTATGAATCTGCATTTTTAAGGTTTTGGTGGGTACTTACCCCCACCTGGTACGAATCTGCATTTTGCCAGATTCTAGTGGTTTTTACACCCCCACTGGGTGCGAACCTGCAAATTGACTAGGTTCTAGTGGATTTTACACCCCCACTGGGTGCGAACCTGCATATTGACTAGGTTCTAGTGGATTTTACACCCCCACTGGGTGCGAACCTGCATATTGACTAGGTTCTAGTGGATTTTACACCCCCACTGGGTGCGAACCTGCATATTGACTAGGCTCTATTGTGCGAGTCTGCATCTTGCCGGACTCTAATGGTTTTTACACCCCCACTGGGTGCGAACCTGCATCTTGACAAGGCTCTACTGTGCGAGTCTGCATCTTGCTGGACTCTAATGGTTTTTACACCCCCACTGGGTGTGAACCTGCATCTTGACAAGGCTCTACTGTGCGAGTCGGCATCTTGCTGGACTCTAATGGTTTTTACACCCCCACTGGGTGCGAACCTGCATCTTGACAAGGCTCTACTGTGCGAGTCTGCATCTTGCTGGACTCTAATGGTTTTTACACCCCCACTGGGTGTGAACCTGCATCTTGACAAGGCTCTATTGTGCGAGTCCGCATCTTGCCGGACTCTAATGGTTTTTACACCCCACTCGGGTGTGAGTCCGCATTTCGACAGGACTCGATGAGTATCTACCCCCATCCGGTACGAATCTGCATTTTGACAAATTCTTGGAATGCTCTTTTTGGAATATCTTTTTGATTGATGAGTACGAACCCTCATCCGGTTTTCGCGACTTATTGTCTCCGATCATGCGCCTATGGGGAGTAATTTTTCTTTTTGATTTTTTTTTGTTTTAGTCATCCGGTTTACCGGGATTCTTGATTTTTTGGCTTTTCTTGTTTTAGCCATCCGGCTTTGCCTGGGATTATGTTGATTGCCTCTTTTTAGGCGGGAATCCTTTTGGGGATTTTGAATTCTCTTATTGATTGTGCCTCTTGATTAGGCGAAGATTCACTTGAGGATTTTGTTGTGCCTCTTGATTAGGCGGGAATCCACTGGGGATTTATTGATTCTTGATTGTGCCTCTTGATTAGGCGAGAGCCCACTTGGGGATGTTTTTGTTTGGTTGTGCCTCTTGATTAGGCGGGAATCCACTGGGGATTTGTTGATTTTTGATTGTGCCTCTTGATTAGGCAAGTGCTTCAATAATGATGAAGGCTTTTTACTTGTTGTTCGCCTCTGAATAGGCTGATGTTCTATTTGAGGATATTTGTTCTTGATAGTACCTCTGAGTAGGTAGATGTTTCTTGAAAGTTTTGTTTGTATTACCTCTTATAGGTTGATTTCCCATTTCTTGGGGATATCGGCTCTTTGCTTGTTTCTGAGTAAGCATAGGCATTCTTGGGAGTGAAGGTTTTGTACTTCGCTGGGGATATTCATATTGGGTGCTTAACTCCCTGTGGATTTGTAATTTGTAATTTGCCTTTGCGGTTAGGCTTACTGGGGAGAAAATTTTCTTTTTGATGATCCACCGGGGGGTGATTTGCCTTCCTGTGGATGGAATTTTCTCATTTTCTTCTTTTATAGATTTTTCTTGATGTGCTCTTCTTGGGGATTTTCTTTCGGCTTTTTCTTGCAGTGGCCTTTGTCAGAGGATGAAAGGCTTTTCTCTTCCTTCTTTTTGTTGCCCCCCAGTGATGTAAAGGACTTGACTTCGTATGATGGGCTCTTGTGTAACCCTTATTCTCCGTTAGGGGAATGAAGTGGAGATCCTTATATGAGTGTGCTTGATGACTCCTGTGGTGACGAGGATGAGTCGCGAGGTATTCTTTTTGTTTTGCCTCTGGAGTAGACAAGGATCCGCTTGGGGATAATTGAGCCTTTCTGTTGGCTTTTTCGTTTTTGATGTACCTTCTTTTATTGGTGTAGGAGGTTGATGGTTGGAATTAGCTTTCTTGGAGCTCCTCATTCTGCTGAAATGGTTCAGATTCCGCCTTTTTCCATCGCGGTTTAGTTTGCTATCGCGAGCTGTTTTGAAATCTGGCTTTTTAATAGATCATGTGTGCCTTTTATTTTGTACACATGGGCTTTTTGAATGCGAAGTGTAAAATAGAAATGACGATTTTTATTCATTACTGCTTTTTGTTGGATACATTTCAAGCATATTTAGGACACTAGAAAGCTATATAAATAAATCCTAGTCATCTGCCTCTGGGCTGGAATGGGCAGATGGTACTGGCGAAGGGAAGCGGCGGAGTAGGCGGCGCTGGAATCTCGCCTGAGTTTGGACCAGGCTCTCTATCTGGCGGTCCGTCCTGTCTTGCCTGACAGTGAGCTGGCCAAACTGCTGGCGTATGAACTGGAACTCTCCTTCCATGTATGCATGTTCCTCGTCCAGGCGTCGGTACAGGCCGGAGAAGTCCGAATCGCGGGATTGCTGCTGGGACTCTGAAGTGGTAGGGATATCTTGCGGCGTATTGAAATCACGCATATCCCACGAAATCGAGATGATAGGGTTTAGGATGAAACCTGATCCTTCTCTGCTGAGGATACTCATGTTCGTCAGCACTCCTCCGTTGATAGGCTCTGGTTGAAGCTCGGCTGGGAGATCTTCTCCGTCGGTGCATCCCCAATATTCAGCTAGAGGGGTAAGGAAGGGAGCCACCATGATCGCTCCCGATGGTCCCCGAGTACCGCATTCCTTTACAGCCTTCAGGAATGCGTATCCTGGGTTGCATCGGTGTCCTTGATGCATGCAGTAGACTATAAAAAGATCAGCTAGCGTGACCTTTCCCTGGCTTTCCTTCCTGCTGTGAATGGTCCCAGCAAGCAATTTGTGGCAGATGCGAAGAGGGGGATTGAAGGATGCACCCTTCAGATGAGATGGGAGATTGATAGCCCCAGTAATGTCCTTCCACATACTGGTGGTGGTGAGAACAGTAGGTTTCTCCAGATATGCGGACCGATATTCTGGTGTTCTCGTATCGGCTCGTTGGCAGAATCCCATGATGACGTTGAAGTCATCCAAGGCGGTGGTCCGATAGGCTCCATCCATCCAGTAGGAGACGGCTTGTGTTGGTGGCACTCCGGGAGTTGCAGATGGCATTTCCATCATGTTGACAGAGGCGAGAAACTCCATTGTTGCTGTGCGGTGGATCCGAGTGGGCGGCTCGCGAAGTAGGAAGTCCCATCCTATGTTGTGGATGAACCTCCTAACGTCTTGTTCCCAGCCAAATGTAGCTAGGATCCCGAAGTCTAGTCGCAGCATCGGGTACCAGGCAAATTGTTGGATATTTGCCAGTCGTTGTTGGTGTGCTTCTGCCATCATCATGCTAGTGACAGGAGCTCTTCTAGCAGCAGTCCTGGTGCGTTTTCTTCTGGATGAGGCTTCTCCGTGATCCATTGTGAGCTTTGCTCTCTTAGAAATGCTACAAATGTATGGAGGAGGAGAAAAAGCAAGATAGGAAGCTTGGAATGAGGTACCAAAGCCAAACCCGCGCCCCATCTATATAGGCCACGAGGGAGAGTTTGGGACGGCCGTCTGGGTTTGGGACGGCCGTCCCAAATGGCAAAAATGGGCATGGGCCAACCCCCACCTGGGACGTGCGTCCCAACTGAAAATTGGCACTTGGGACGGCCGTCTGGACTTTGGGACGGCCGTCCCAAGCTTCTTAAGTTGGTTTTTTGAGTTTTTTGATGGAAAAGAAGATGGGACTCCATTCATTGATGTTTTAATGCATGTAATGCTTCATGATATGCATCCTATGATCTATTTCAGTTAATATTTCGAAAGTTTTAACTAATGTGCTTTGTTTTCGGGCGTATTCTTGGTGCTGTTCCTTTCCGTCACCATGTTTCTTCTGATTAACAAGCTTGGCTGTACATAATTTACCGTCTTGGAATTTCCTTTGCTATGGCCGAAGAACCATCTTCTGTTTGTAGAGCAACTGCCATATCAATGCCTTTCTTCCTTTCCTTAGGGATTTCAACCTTCCTATTGATCATTATGTTACCACATTCCCCTTTATTACTTGAATGCTTTATAATGAAATGGTCAAGAGAAAAGAAAGAAAAGGATTCACAGCAAGGGCTTGTGTTTTAGAGGGATATATTTTTATAATAGAGGTTTTTGTAAGAATGGCTGGCCAAGGTTGGTCGGTGTTTAGGCTGGTTTAAACGTTTCATTCTTATGATGTGGCGTCATTGTTTACTGGTTTATGGCGCCTTTTTGCGATTGATTAACTTCCCTAGGCCGCCCTTTCAGGTTTTCAGTCTAGGATGTTGTGCTTATGTCCTAACTTTTGTCTAGGTTTTCCCTTTTTGTATTTATTTTTAAGGAATACTTAGCGGACTTTTGATAACCCTAACTTTTGCCCAGGCTACCCTTTATTATTGTTCGGGTCTCCTGCCGGGTTTACCCTAACTTTTGTGCAGCCCCCTTTGTGGGTTTCCTGCCGGGTATTTTGCCCTTTTATTTTTTTGTCTCGGCCTTTGACCTTGACGGGCTTTTTCTTTTTTATTATGCATATATATATATTTTTTTTGCACAACATTGTCGAAACTTTGATTTTGTCAAGATAGATTTCATTTGTATTTCTAGTTAATCAATCATTTTTTTGCTTTTCTTTACGGCGCTTTAATTATTCTGACGCATTTGGAATAAAACGTTTTATCTAAACCGTGTTTATTAAAATGGGATATAGATACATTTAGTAAGAAAAGAAGCGGATAGTAAGAATAGCACTCTTTTGTAATTTCAGGGAAATGTGTGCCCTAGAGATGCTCGGGGACGGGCAAACCCGAGGAGTGATCTTTAATAGTCACTAGATTTACATCCCTTAGAATCGGAAGAAGGACACCTAATGACTAACGCTACCCTTTGTGCTAATATCCCTCTTTTTCGGAATATCATCTTCGAGGGGTAAGACCTCCCTATTGTTCGTATGGTTTGATCTTTTGTAGGGTCATACCCTAATCCATACTTTAGCGGATTATCTTTGAAATCTGGTGGCTCTCTTATTCCTTGAGAGTTCTTTCCAAGCCCCTGTCCTGGGCGATATCCATATCTTTTCATCATATGGGCCACCTTCATGTTACTAGGGAGTCTTTCGATATTAGCAATCTCGAGCGCTTGAAAAGATGTTTCGAGAGCCTCTTCAGCCGCATCCACATATGGTTGGACAGACGGTTTGCTTGATCAGAAAGTCTTCTTCGGCTTGAACCGTGACGAGTTTATCATTTGTCATAAACTTGACTTTACTGGTGGAGCGTTGAAGGTATTGCCTTAGCGCTATGAATCCAAGGTCTACCAAGGAGACAAGCTGTATGCTGGTGTGATATCCATCACGTGGAAGTCTATGTTGAAGATAGTAGGGCCGATTTGGATTGGTAGACCGATTTCTCCTACTACTTCTCGTCTTGATCCATCAAAGGCTCGAACAATTGTATTACTCGGGCGCATGTGGGTTCCTTGCACTCGTTATCTTGTCGAGTGTACTTTTAGGCATAACATTTAAGGATGATCCATTATCCACTAGAACTTTGGAGATGAGATATTCCTTGCATTTAACGAGCAATATGCAAGGGCTTGTTGTGATCAGACCCTTCTAAAGGGAGTTCTTCATTTGTGAAGGTAAGGTGATTATTGGCTGTGATATTACCAATAATTCCTTCAAACTTGTCTTGGGATATTGTATGTGGAACGAATGATTCATTCAAAACCTTTAACAGTGCGTTTCGATGTGGTTCCGAACTCATTATAAGTGATAACAAGGTTATCTTTGCAGGAGTACGATTGAGTTGATCGATGATGGAGTACTCACTTTGTCTTATGTATTGGAGTAACTCATCTGTCTCTTCCTTGGATTCTTTTTTCTCTTCGGCTTTATTTTTCATTTTATCTTTAGGAATATTATCTTGTAATTCCTTGGGGGCGTATATTTTTCCGCTTCTTGTCATGCCCCCAATACCGGCTATGTTGGAGATATCTTGGTTGATCGGCGATTCTTCCGAGTATCTCTAGGGTACAGACTTTATTTGATTTATAAGGGAAAGGACGAGGCACGAATAAACGTATAGGTGTTATTGCCTTCTCACTTTTGTCAATTGGAATAACCAACGGTGCTTGTTTATTATCATCTTCGGGTTTATCGATTGTCGTAGAGATTTTGATGATGAAAGGCTTCTTTTCCATTTTTCTGATTTGTGGAAAGCACATCGGTTAATCCTTTCTTTTTATTATCTTTATTATTAAAATGAGGAGGGATATATGAATGTATGCAGCTTATGAATGCAATAGACAATTTAAGGAGAGAAAAATAAGTCCTTTTATTAGAAAGTGTAAATCCTTCTATACAATGCTTTGAAGCAAATGCTGACAAAAGCGAAAAAGCTTGAAGAATCCTATAGGTAAATTAGGCTTTCTTCGTAATTCATCTTCGGCTGTTCTCACATGGTTTCCGAGTATCTTGATTTGCTCATTGTAGACCCCTAATTTTGCCCGGCCTCTCAAAATAAAAGCTAGGGAAACTTCATACAGTTCACCCGGCTTCATATCAAAGAAAAACCGAGGAAACCTCCCGCAACAAACACAGAGATTGCGCGTCTGCACGATAAAAGACAAAGGAGACTTCTTATACAAAGACAAAGCTCGCCCGGCATCTTAATGAAGGCCAAGAAGACTTCCTATATGAAGATAAAGCTTCAACGGACGTTTATCGGCATCAAACGACGTCCAAATACACAAAGGAAAGCTTCCCGGAGTCCCAGAACACGAAAGCTGGCCAAAACAGGTCGAGACGGCCGTCCCAAAGTCGAGACGGCCGTCCCAACCTTTCCTGGCCATTTGGGACGGCCGTCCCAAATGGGACTGCCAGTCCCGGATCCCCAGGTGGTCCCAGTCAGTGCAAAAGTGGCATTTGGGACGGCCATCCCAGTCCAGACGGCCGTCCCGGGTTCCCAGGGGGTCCCAGCCTGTGTAAATTTGCCATTTGGGACGGCCATCCCAGTCCGGACGGCCGTCCCACCCGGACGGCCGTCCCAAAGTGCGCCGACTGCGAAAAACTATAAATAGGAGGCTCATTTGCCACTTTTTCACACCACGAGACACTCCGAGAGCTCCGAAACACTTTAGAGCACTTGTCTACTTCTCTCTCTCTCTCGAATGATCTTTCCGATTGCCTTAAATAGGTAACAATCGGTTAAGGAATTATATTCCGGCATTTGATTCTTCTTTAAATTTTTAGTAGAGTCGATCTTGTATTGGTGAGGAGAGACTGTGTAGAGAGAGGGGTTGCCAAAACGCATCCTCACGGTTCGAGGTTCTCAATATAAAGCTTGCTACGGAGGTTCTTTTCAATTCCCTTCTCTTTTACTTGTTTTATTTATTGTTTTATTGTTTTATTTAGCTTTATTATGTCATGTAGAATAGGATCATGTAGATAGCTATTTTAATATCTCTTTTATTGCTTTATTTAGCTTTATTCATCATTTTATACATGCAACATAGAATAAAATCATGTAGATAGCCATTTAATATTATGTAATAAAATAGGGTAATCGCGTAATTTCTCGTAGTCTTTATTTAAATGAATTAATCTGTCATAGGGAACCCGAAAGGGGCGTTGTGGGGTGCTAACACCTTCCCCACACGTAACTAACTCCCTTACCCAACTCTGGTTATAATGGCCAAGTGCGGTTTTTCTTAAAATCAACATTTTTTCCTTTTCCGATGTTTATGGTCAAAACATTGGTGGCGACTCCATAAGAACCCCTTTTCGAAAACCTTTTAAAACAAAAACGCGAGTCTAAACCATCTTTTGGCGACCGCTCGCATAAACGTTTCGAGACGTCCCCCAGGACGTCGAAAGGGACGGCGGCGACACTCATGTACCGCTTGACTCATATTTTCGCTATATCGACGAGCTTCCCTCATCTTTTCTTCTAGATGAACGATCAAAGCGTGTTGTTGGTCAAACCTTTCTCTTATTTGGTCATTTTCACGAAGCAATTGACCATACTGAGCTAATCCTTCTTTTTCTTTATCGTGTAGCTCATCCAGGCTTTTTTTGTATTTTTCAGCGGTTTTCCGCCACTTTTGCGCTTCTGATTGAGTTCCCGTCAGGTCATCCTGTATCAATTTGATCATTTTTCCCTGTTCTGCAAGTACCTTCTCAAAACGTGTTATTTCGTCATTCATGTCCTGGAAAAGACTATCTTGCCCAAGCCTCAGAATTTTCATTGTTTGTTTAGCTTCTTTTTGGTAGTCGAGCATAATCATTCTTGAGAAGCTCTATTTCATGATCCTTCTTTTTACATTGCCTTTTTAGACCATCTATTATAATGGCTGATTCTTGCTCTTTTTCTTCAAAAGCCCTTAGCTGAGTTTCCATGACTTCAACTTTTTTGTTTAAGGCATTGACTTGCAATTGTAGCTCTTCGTTGACCAACGCTTTAGTGAATGCATCAGATGGTAGGGGTATCCCTCTATTTTTCCTCCATTCTTCATATTCGTGGGACGTAGACACCTGAACCTTTCCAAGTTCTTTATCCCCCAGGTATACTGGTCTTTCCCATGCTTTCCGGACAGCGAGATACTTCTTCAAAGTTATGGGAATAGTGGCATAGACTCGGACTTCCGAGCTCTTCTTGAGTTGGCGCCGTCCGAGTTCTCATAAGTTGCCTCATAGCTATTTTAGGAGAATATGTTATACAACCTCTAAGACCTAGAAGTGGTATACTTAGGTAGTCTCCGCATCGTATGAGAATATAACCGGGTCGGAACCAAGGACAAACCCATGATACATGCTCTATGTTCCAGTTTTCTAACTCGGTTTTCCATTCTAAGGCTTGACGATGTTGAAGAGGGATTTTTGAGAAACTTCTTAAAGGGTCGGGAAATACACCCATGTGGCTTGAGGCGTAAAAGTGAGTAACACCCCATACATATAGTAGTGAAGTACAACATCTGAGTGTTTTTCCTTGTCTCCGTCGGCAAAATTCTACGAGAAAGTAGGGTATCGGCAAGGATTGCGGGTATAGGACTACGTGAATATACCTCCCATGCAAAGAATGCATCCATTGCGGCATGATCCACGATGTTCACATGGAATGGGAATAATATGATTCCGAACATTGCTAATGCTAGAGTCTTGTTGAAGGTAGACCAGTCCTTCTTTTCGGCTAGAGAGACTAAGTGGTCTTCTATTATAGCCATTTTCCAACCTCCGATATTCCCTTTTCCCTCTAGGGTAGATTGATGAGGAGGCGGTCGTATGATAGTAGCAACCTTACTCACGGCCGTATATTCTCTTGAGCGAGACATAAACCCCAAGCTGATTGAGGCCATCTAACCATGAGTTCGTATTCTTCTAAGGTTGGTACCAAGTCAAATTGCGAGAATTCGAAGCGGTGTAAATCGAGGACTCCGAAGTGGATTAATGCTCTAACAAATATTGGATCAATGCTGATTTTCGGGAGGTCAAGAATTCTTCCATAAGACTTCTCAAAGTTAGCATAAACCTCCGGCGGCATATATGTACACAAATGCCTTAACTTCTCTACACGGCATAGAAGGACCTCCACTTTCTTTAAGCTGTCTATTACTTGGATCCCTCCATTGTCTAGCAGAAATGAAAATGCATGATATGAGGATGGGTTTTTGTAAATGTATGTATGCAAGTGTTTGTTTTTCTAAGTATTATCATGTTTTGTTCTTAATATGATGTATGATAATACTTGGGTTTTTCCGGAAAAGAAAGCTTACCTATATGAATGTTTATGGATTTTGATGAAGGGAGTCCTATTTTCTTCTCTTTTTATTTTTGATGAAGAAAAGGTGATATGAATTATGAGACTTTTATTAATAATAATTTTTTTTTATTTTATAACAAAGGTATTTTTATGATTTTAACTTGTTTTTTCATTTTTTGTGATTTTTAGGGTTTTTCACTTTTTTTGTTTGTTGTATGATTACCCTATGCTAATGCATCAATACAAATGCAGCAAACTTATGCACACACAATTCATACATCCACGAGCGAGCCACGCTTATTTAATCACGAGGTAGGATTTTCCTGCGAAACGTGCTTGGTTTAGGTGGTTCTAACTGTTCTCACCAGGCCAAAGGTCCCCAAGGTGCCCCCATAATAGGGACCTCTCAATCTCTCGATCCTCGGGTCATGCACGGAACTCCGTGGCGACACCCTTAGACCAAAAGAAGAGAGTTATCACCTTGAGTTGGTGGTTTTCCGACAACGGCAGTAGCCCCGTGTGCCAACTAACCGATCGTATCTGCCACCCACTCCCTATAGATATTCACTCTTGCCCCCGGGTATAGAGGGACTGTTGTGTGCAAGGGTTTTCGTGTGCAATTTATATTTCAAACAATTGCAGAAATAATCATACAGTAGTTATTAAAGCCATACAGTAAAAACATACAGAAGGGTAAAGGCGTAATTTCAAATTTTTACTTAGTTTGAATTTATCTGTCACTAAATGGGATCAACTCTCTAGCTTCCCCAGTGGAGTCGCCATCTGTCGCCGCCGTCCCTTTCGACGTCCGGAGGACGTCTCGAAACGTTTATGCGAGCGGTCGCGAAAAGATGGTTTAGACTCGCGTATTTGTTTTAAAAGGTTTTCGAAAAGAGGTTCTTATGGAGTCGCCACCAATGTTTTAACCTTAAACATTGGAAAAGGAAAAAATGTTGATTTTAAGAAAAACCGCACTTGGCCATTATAACCGGAGTTGGGTAAGGGAGTTAGTTACGTGTGGGGAAGGTGTTAGCACCCCACAACGCCCCTTTCGGGTTCCCTATGACAGATTAATTCATTTAAATAAAGACTACAAGAAATTACGCGATTACCCTATTTTATTACATAATATTAAATGGCTATCTATATGATTTTATTCTATGTTATATGTATAAAATGATGAATAAAGCTAAATAAAGCAATAAAAGAGATATTAAAATAGCTATCTACATGATTTTACTCTATATGACATAAATAGTAAATAAAGCTAAATAAAACAATAAATAAAGCAATAAAAGAGAAGAGAATTGAAAAGAACCTCCGTAGCAAGCTTTGTATTGAGAATCTCCAACTATGAGGATGCGTTTTGGCAACCCCTCTTTCTACACAGTCTCTCCTCACCAATACAAGATCGACTCTACTAAAAATTTAAAGAAGAATCAAATGCCTGAATATAATTCCTTAACCGATTGTTACCTATTTAAGGCAATCGAAAAGATCATTCGAGAGAGGGAGAGAAGTAGACAAGTGCTCTAAAGTGTTTCGAGCTCTCGGAGTGTCTGTGGTGTGAAAAAGTAGCAAATGAGCCTCCTATTTATAGTTTTTCGCAGCTGGCGCACTTTGGGACGGCCGTCTGGGTTGGGACGGCCGTCTGGACTGGGATGGCCGTCCCAAATGGCAAATTTACACAGAGCGGGACCCCCAGGAAGGCCGGGACGGCCGTCCCACTTAAAATGGGTTTGGGACGGCCGTCCCAACTTTGGGACGCGCGTCCCAACTGGTTTTAAGAGGTTGGGACGGCCGTCCCAACTGGGACGGCCGTCTCAACCTGTTCTGGCCAGTTTCGCGCGTTTCGGGACTCCGGGAAGCTTTCCTTGCCTGTTTTGGACGTCAGTTGATGCCGATATGTGTCTATTGAAGCTTTATCTTCATATGGGAAGTCTCCTTGGCTCTCATTTGTAATGCTAGACGAGCTTTATCTTGTTATGGGTGATCTCCTTTATCTTTATTTGAGAGGCCGGGCAAAATTAGGGGTCTACAGAGGCGTATAGTCAACAAGAGGATTGAAATTCCTAAAGCGAGGAAAAAGGGGCACTGCATGACAAAGAGTGTGCTGCAAAAGAAAAAAAGAAAAAAGGAAAAGAAGAAGAAAAAACAAAATGACTCTTCAGTCACAAAAAGTCTGGCATGGTACAGCAAGTAAGAAAGCACAGATCAGAGGGCACTCGGCGCTACAAGACACGTCGGTTAAATCCTTCTGAAAATTTAATCAAAATAGGCATTATAGGACATCAAACATGAAAACATTGCATGCATAAAAATGTTTTTGAACCAGGTCCTATTTTCTCTTCAAAAAAAAAAAAAAAAACTCTTCCGTAATTCGAGACCGCCGTCTGGGTCGTCCAGACCGCCGTCTCAGTCCCCCAGCAAGACGAGAATGTCGTCTCGACCAACAAGACCGCCGTCTCGACTTAGCCAAAACCGAGACCGCCGTCTCTATGACCCAGACCGCCGTCTCGCCTTCCCACACGGTGGTCTCGAACTGGAAAAATTTGTTATATATAGGGGGCGCGCTTGGGGGGTTCTTCATAACTCTCCTTTCCTCCAAAACCTCCATTTCTCAGATTTTGCACTCCCAAGCACCCCCTAGTCAATATTGTTAGAATCGCGCAGCGGAATGTTCGCGTGGTCGGACAAAAACCAAGAGGGGGGGTGAATTGGTTACTTAATAAAAATTAGGTTTTCAAAATTTTCCCCAAATTTTACCGATTAAAAACTGCGTAAATGTAAATAGAGAAGAGTAGAGAAGATTACACAATAGGTTTATACTGGTTCGGATCAAAAGACCCTACGTCCAGTTGCTAATCACTCAAAAGAGGATTAACGTCGTCACTAAGAACAAAGTTGTTACAACACAAATTATAATGAAAAAGATAAAGTTAAAGATAAAACCTCTCTTGAAATCCACAAGAGATGATAAACAGACTTTCCCCGGAGACGGCACAGACACACAATCCACTAAGAACTCCACTTAGTGATTCTTATCGCTTCTAGCCTCACACCAAGTTTCCAAAAGCCCCGAAGAACAGCTTTCCCCGGAGACGGACACAGCACTCAATCCACTAAGAACTCCACTTAGTGATTCTTATCGCTTCTAGCCTCACACCGAAGTTTCCAAAAGCCCCCTTTCCTTGCAACAAACAGTTCTCGGCACTCACGACACTTAACTTTTGTATGGAAAGAGTTGTTCTTTAGTTGTTCATTGTTTCGAGTGCTAAAGCAGAGTTTAAGTAGGGAAATTAGGGTTTAGGAATTGAGGATTTCGAAACTAGGGTTCTTGGTAATTGGGTTTTCGAAAATAGGGTTAATTTGAAATTTAATTTGAAAAACAGATCGAAATAATCGATTATTTGGAGTAATAATCGATTAAAACAGAGCCAAATACTTCGAACCCAACCCTCTCGGAATAATCGATTATTTGGTGAAATAATCGATTATCTCGTACGGACAGTACAAAACAATCGATTCTTTTGTCTGTTTTAATCGATTAAAACAGTGAGTTTGTATAGAAAGTGTTTTCTCATCTGTTTTAATCGATTATTTACCTATATAATCGATTAAACCCGAGCCTGAATGATAAATTTGAGCTTTTTGAAGCTTCTAAGTTACGGACTATGTACCGGCTATCTTAGACTCTAAAAATACAGACTCAATCTTAAATAAATCGGAGTTATTACAATACAATTATCACCAATCTTCAATCTTCAATATTCTAAGTCTTTAGTTCTTGGATCATCATCAAAATCCATTCTTCATATTCATCAAGTGCAACATCAAGTCCTTGAATTGTCAACAATCTCCCCTTTTTGATGATGATCAAAATTTTCTTTTAAAGCCCTTTGTAATAACCTGTTTTATCTGTCATACTAACAAACACATTAAACATACCAGATAAAATTTAAAATTGAATCATAGGCTTTAAATTTTTCTCCCCTATTTTGATTATAATCAAAAAGAACTCTGCAACATCAATCATAAGAGCTCCCCCTCAAAATATGCATAAGTTAGAGAAAGCTCCCCCTCAATCATAGCATAAAAGAAACATCAAATTTTATTTCATAATCATTTATCCATTACAATAGCAAGACAATAACAAAAGAAAATACATAACTGAATTTAAAATTCTTCAACTGTCCTCATCATTAAAGTGAGTATCAAATCTATTTTCTAATCTACCCACTCTATCATCTACATCGGATATGCGACGAATAATTTCATCATGGCGTACTCGAGAAAGATTGAAGAAAGATTGCATTCTTTGATTCATGTCGGAAAGCATATCTTCCATGGATTGTCTTGTTTCTTGATGAGACGAGGATGTTCCAACACTTTGGATTTGGTTAGAGGGAAAATTATCAGTCTGGAGGCATATCTTCATCGGAGTCTTCATTTGCATCACTTTGATTTTGAACGTCATCTTTGTGAACATAGATGTCATTGACACGCACCATTTGAAGTTGAGTCAATGTGTCTGTCCAACATGCGGTTTAAGTTGTTTGTTCTAACTGCTTGCTCACCTTCAACATTCACTCCTTTATATTCAAGAATACGGGATACAAGAAGTGCATATGGAATTTTGAAGGTGTGATGACGTTTTGCTTTAAGCATGGACATTTTGACAAGAACACCCCAATCTAAAGGATCATTATTCATTATGGCATGAATAATTCGAAGATCAATGGAAGAGCATTGGGCATGATTCGTAGCCCGGGGACATAAGATCCATACAAGTAAATGTAGAAGCATGCGTTCTTCCTTCTTTAAAGGTCCAAGCATGAAGAATACGTCCAACCTCCAGAGAAGGATTCCGCAGAAAAGATCGATAAGCTAAGAACCCGTCAAAGTCATCTAGCTCACCATAAACGTTAATAGCATCTTCTCTAATGGGGAAGTGAGCAACATTTTCCCAAATATCATCATCTAGAATTATGGTAACCCCTTTTACACGGGATGTAGCAATTTGATCCCTAAACTTGAATCTAGAATAGAATACCCTAACTAAGTCGGGATAGTATGTACCTTGCATTTGGATAAACGGGAGAATTCCTTGAATTTCAAGAAGATTAGGAAAATTGAAACCCCTACGAATGAATTGCTCACCTATAAGAAATTTGGGAGAAATAATAGCTTTTTCTTTCCAAGTAGGTTAGAAATTCTTGTTGACCATCTTCATCGGAGATCCATCCTTCTACGAATTAGGACGGGAATGAGAAGAAGGTGCGAGATCTTCTTCTTGTAGGAATCTTAGGGCGAGATGATGAGGCCATTTGAAAGAGTAGATAAACTTGAAGAGATTTTGGAGACAAGTGAGGGAATAATGAAGCAAAGAGAGTATAGATTTCAAGAAAACTTGATTACAAGAGTTAGAAGTGAGTATAATTGACCTAGATGTCTCTATTTATAGAGAAAACACTTCCAACGGTCATATAGAAAGGATTTCATGGCAAAATATCCGTTGGCAACGGCTAAGAGGCAAAACCGAGTCGCATTTAATCGATTATATTTCAAGATAATCGATTATTTCAATATCTCGATAGCTTTAATCGATTATTTCCAGTAAATAATCGATTATTTCGAAGGAGAATACCCTGTTTTGGGCGTTTTTAAGGGAAAATAATCGATTATCACTTCCGATGAATCGATTATTCCGGAGGCTATATCAAGTTTTTAAGGTTTTGGCACATTATAACCTATGAATATCCTGCATCACGAATTTAATCATAACAATCATCCAAAAACAGTCAAATTAAGCAGAATTTAAGCTATTTCTAGTATCCCTAAGTCTCTTCTAAGATCATAGAATCTATCCTTGGGTAGAGGCTTAGTAAATATATCTGCTAATTGACGTTTAGTGTCTACATACTCTATCTTACGGTTTCCTTTGCTGATATGATCTCTTAAAAAGTGATGTCTAATCTCAATATGTTTAGTCCTAGAGTGCATTACTTGGATTTTTTGTTAAGTTGATTGCACTCGTATTATCACACATTAATGGAATGTCATTTAAATATATGCTATAATCCTCTAATTGTTGTTTCATCCACAGAATTTGAGCACAACAACTACCAACTGCAATATATTCAGCTTCGAGTGGTAGATAAAGCTACACATGCTTGTTTCTTAGAGTGCCATGATATTAAGGATGAACCTAACAAATGACATGTCCCACTAGTGCTTTTCCTATCAATTTTACATCCACCATAATCGGCATCAGAATATCCTAATGAACTAATACAAGCATCGAGACGGATACCACAAGCCAAATCCAGTAGTTCCTTTTAAGTATTTTAAAATATGTTTTACTCGCAATTAAATGAGATTCTTTAGGACAAGCTCGAAATCTAGCACACACACAAACATAATGCATAATATCGGGTCTACTAGCAGTTAAGTATAATAGTGATCCTATCATACCTCTATACATAGTTTGATTTACTTCCAAACCTGATTCATCCTTGTCTAAATAGCATGAAGTTCCCATGGGTGTGTTAGCTTCCTTAGAGGTGTCCATACCAAACTTTTTGAGAATTTCCTTGCAGTATTTAGTTTGAGAGATGAAAGTGCCATCTTTAAGTTGCTTGATTTGTAGTCCAAGGAAGAATGTCAATTCTCCCATCATAGACATTTCAAACTCTCCCTGCATTATCTTAGCAAATTCTACACATAACAAACTATCAGTTGATCCAATAATATATCAACAAGTAACACATCTTTGATCTCCAAAGTGTTTGCACCGCAGTTGCTCAATTGATTGCTTAAGGATGTGTGAAAACTTATATTCAATGTGAGTTTAGAAAGTTCAAGCCAAAGCTGTTTTCAATAGAAGATTTTCAAAAACTGCTGGTTTAATTAATCTGTTAAAAGTTTCTTTTAATCTGTTAAAGTGCAGTTTTAATCTGTTAAAACATCTTTTAATCGATTAAAACGCGAGTGTAGAAAAAGTTTTTAAGTTGTTTTAATCGATTGAAACGAGTTTTCAACCGATTAAAAGAGTTCTGATCGGTCATAATAAAAATCTGATCGGTCATCCTGACTCGATCGGTCATAATAAAAATCTGATCGGTCATCCTGACTCGACCGGTCATAATAAAAATCTGATCGGTCATCCTGACCCTTTAAGTGATTTTAATCGATTGAAACGTGTTTTTAATCGATTGAAAAATTTCTGACCAGCTCATAATTAAAATCTGATCGATCACATTTGCTTCTAATCGGTCATAATTTGATTTTGATCGATCATCCAGACCCTTTAAGTAATTTTAATCGATTGAAACGTGTTTTTAATCGATTTAAACGCTTCGACCGCTCATAATAACAATCTGATCGGTCAAAATGAGTTCTAAATGGTTTTAATCGATTAAAAACCAGTTGTATCGATTAAAATGCTTGTAAAAACACTTCTTTGACCACTCTAAGTGATTTTATTTGGTTCTTTCAAAACTGCATCGATTAAAAACATGTTTTAAGAAAGCTTTTGTAAAAATACTTTATTTTGAAGTCTGTTTAAAACAATTTTAGAGGCTTCTCGCAAAAATCTTTAAGAGAAGAACCTTTATGCGAGTAGAAAAGATAAAATGATTTTACCTAAGCATTTTGTTTAAAACATACAAAATGATCCATTTTCTTTGAATAAATAAAAGAGACAAACAGATTTATTTAACTATTGGAACCCAAATATATTTACCTTTTGGAATACCAAAATGTTTAATTTTACACTTATTTGAAGTGTGACCTTGTTTCATACAATAGAAGCATGCATTTGGAGTAGCTTTAGAATAAGATACATTATTAACATGACATGCTCTAGTTCCTTTTTCTACCCATATTCTTTTCTTTTTAGATTTACTCTTTTTCAAAGGAACTCTATGATTTACATTATTTTGAGCAAAAACCATTTCATTCTTCCTAAGATCATCAATTTCTTTTTCGGCTTTGTCAAGCAAATGGTTAAGAATATCTATGTCATATTCATGCTCTTTACAATTTGCACAAGCTAAGTCCTTATTCTCATCTAAGCATACAATTTTCGTATTAGCTACCTCCTTTTCTTCTAAACATGCAATTTTCAATTTTAAGGACTCATTTTCCTTTTCCGATTTTCTTAGATTCTTCTTTACTACTTTATATTCCTTTTTCATATCCATAAATGCAGTAAATAACTCATTATAAGCATTTTGTAATTCATCATGATCATTTTCTTCACAAGAGGATGAATCGGAATCACTAACCTCAACATCCGAAGAATTGTTGTTATTTGCCATCAAGCAAATGTTTGCTTCAATTTCCGAGTCGCTTGATTCTGAATTTGAATCACTTGTCATCCCAAGCAATATATGCTTTCTTCTTGAATTGCTTTTTGCCCTTATGTTCATCATTTTTCTTGTTTGGGCATTCGGTCTTCATATGCCCTGCTTCACCACAACCAAAGCATTTTATATTAACGGAAGAATTTTCTTTTACCTTTCCCTTACCTTTGAAAGGATGTCTTCCTTTTGCTTTCATCATCTTGGTGAACTTCTTTATAAAAAGACTCATCTCTTCTTCATCAATTTCGGAGTCTTCTTCTTCTTCTTTCTTATTATTGCTTTTTGAAATCTCGGTTTTGAAAGCAAGGTTCTTCTTTTGATATTGACCCTCTTCCTCATTTAGTCTTCCAAGGTCAAGTTCATGCTCCCTAAGCTTTCCAAACAACGCCGCCATAGACATAGTGGCAAGATTTTGTGACTCCGAGATGGCCGTCACCTTTGGTTGCCATTTCCTATCCGAGAGATTTCAAAATTTTAACATTTAATTCATCAACGTCAAAAATTTTACCTAGTCCGGTGAGATGGTTCACGATATGAGTGAAACGTTTCTGTACGTCAAATATCGTTTCGCCTGGTTGCATTCGGAACATTTCGTACTCTTGAATTAGAGAATTTTTACGTGCTCTTTTGACGTCGTCAGTTCCTTCGTGGGTTACTCTAAGCATTTCCCACATTTCCTGTGCACTTTTACAAACTGAAATTCTATAAAACTCATCAAGGGTTAGAGCGAGATGAAATAATGTTTCTAGCCCTAACATCAAATTGTGCTTTTCGACTTTCGTCGGCAGTCCATCTAGAAATAGGTTTAAGAACGTCAACACCGTTCTACGTAATTTTAGGAACAAATGGACCGTTTAAAATTGCGTCCCAAACACCTCTATCAACGAGACTCTAAAAATATTTGCATACGTACTTTCCAAAAAGGATAATTTTGACCCGCAAAAAGTGGGGGTCTCGTTGATAGACGCACCTTCGGCAAAAGTTTGATTTTGTCCGGCCATTTTCGAAAAGTTTGAATGACTATCAAAGCAAGCTCGATACCACTTGTTAGAATCGCGCAGCGGAATGTTCGCGTGGTCGGACAAAAACCAAGAGGGGGGTGAATTGGTTACTTAATAAAAATTAGGTTTTCAAAATTTTCCCCAAATTTTACCGATTAAAAACTGCGTAAATGTAAATAGAGAAGAGTGAGAAGATTACACAATAGGTTTATACTGGTTCGGATCAAAAGACCCTACGTCCGAGTTGCTAATCACTCAAAAGAGGATTAACGCTGTCACTAAGAACAAAGTTGTTACAACACAAATTATAATGAAAAAGATAAAGTTAAAGATAAAACCTCTCTTGAAATCCACAAGAGATGATAAACAGACTTTCCCCGGAGACGGCACAGGCACACAATCCACTAAGAACTCCACTTAGTGATTCTTATCGCTTCTAGCCTCACACCAAGTTTCCAAAAGCCCCGAAGAACAGCTTTCCCCGGAGACGGCACAGCACTCAATCCACTAAGAACTCCACTTAGTGATTCTTATCGCTTCTAGCCTCACACCGAGTTTCCAAAAGCCCCCTTTCCTTGCAACAAACAGTTCTCCGGCACTCACGAGCACTTAACTTTTGTATGGAAAGAGTTGTTCTTTAGTTGTTCATTGTTTCGAGTGCTAAAGCGAGTTTAAGTAGGGAAATTAGGGTTTAGGAATTGAGGATTTCGAAACTAGGGTTCTTGGTAATTGGGTTTTCGAAAATAGGGTTAATTTGAAATTTAATTTGAAAAACAGATGAAATAATCGATTATTTGGAGTAATAATCGATTAAAACGAAGCCAAATACTTCAGAACCCAACCCTCTCGGAATAATCGATTATTTGGTGAAATAATCGATTATCTGTACGGACAGGTACAAAACAATCGATTCTTTTGTTGTTTTAATCGATTAAAACAGTGAGTTTGTATAGAAAGTGTTTTCTCACTTGTTTTAATCGATTATTTACCTATATAATCGATTAAACCCGAGCACTGAATGATAAATTTGAGCTTTTTGAAGCTTCTAAGTTACAGACTATGTACCGGCTATCTTAGACTCTAAAAATACAGACTCAATCTTAAATAAATCAGAGTTATTACAATACAATTATCACCAATCTTCAATCTTCAATATTCTAAGTCTTTAGTTCTTGGATCATCATCAAAATCCATTCTTCATATTCATCAAGTGCAACATCAAGTCCTTGAATTGTCAACAAATATGTTTGGAAGAAGCGCCTCCAGAAAGAGAAGGAGTACTGCCGGTGCCAGCAGTTTTGCGGCACCGCCACCGCAGGATCCCTCTCAGTTGTCGCCACAGCACCAGGCCCGCCTCGACAACATCCGGACCTATCCGTGGCACCCGATGCTCAGACTTGACTTCAGCATCCTGGCTGAATTTGGGTGGGAGGACGACGTCCGAGCCCACATAGACAGCATCGGGTGGGGCTTTCTGCTGCAACCACCACCTACACATGTGTACCCACAAGCGGTATTGGAATTCTTGGCCTCTGTCTCGTACTCCGAGGTCCCCTCCACGGTCCCGGGCCTGCCGCCCACTAAGATGGTGACCTATTTCATGGGTGGAAGATACCAGACCACCACCCTCGATGAGTTCAACATGGCCATCGGGTTCGTCTGGCCCGAGGACACCATGACCCAGGGATACCGTGAGGCCATCTGCTCCCGGCCCACCAACCTCACTGCCGCCGAAATGTGGCATGAGCTCACAGGAGCCACCACGCTGCCCACGCTGATGAGGGGCTTCGTGCTGCCCCCAGCACTCCGCATCTGCCACAAGGTGCTGGTAGGGACCATTCATGGAAGGAAAGAGAGTTAGAGTAAGGTATCCCTCCCTGACCTCTTCGTACTTTATTGCATGAGCCAGAGGCGGCGCTACAACCCCGGCTACTTCTTCCTGAGAGCCCTCAAGGAATTTGGGAACAGATCAGTGTGGGTCGTCCTCGTGGTTCCTCTCATCACTCCCCTAGCAGAAAGATGGGGGTGCTCTGGTCGGGAAGAACTGGCCTCCAACTTGTGACCCGAGTCCATCAACGGGTCAGTCCTGGTCAGCATGGGAATGCTGATACGTTGAGGGACCCAGTTGGCCCTCCATCCCACACTGGATTTTGCGTTGGACCTCCAGGGGCTCGTGGCGATGCAGGATATCCCCACACCTCCCGAATTCCAGCAGCAGTAGCAACAACAACAACCACCACCGTACACGGACGACTTCGCCGGCATGAACCGCAACATGAATGATCTGCGCCGGCAGTTCGACCAAATGAAGGTGCGACAAGACGCCTACCACACTCGGCAAGAGGAGATGTATCAGCATCAGCAAGTGATGCGGCAGGAATGGACAACATTCCAGCAAGAGTACCGCGACGAAGTTTGAGAGCAAGCGGACTTCCGGTATCACCTCTACCAGCAATTCGCCCGCGGATCATCGCCAGATGATAGCCCTTAGGGATGGTACTTGCCTAAATAAAAAGTGGTTGTAATAAAATTTCCTTATAAATAAAATTTTATTTCATGCATCTTGTAGACCCCAAATCTTGCCCAACCTCCAAATAAAGAGAAGAAGACCTCCTATTCGAAGATGGACGAAGCCTAACAAGCCACTAGGAGAGACTATTAGGCCCCATACTAAGATAGGAGGGGTTTTCTGTACAAAAAATAAGTTTTCTCGCCTCTTTGGGACGAGACTGCCGTCTCGTTTGACGAGACGGCGGTCTCGCCACCTGCGAATGGCGAGACGGTGGTCTCGCTTTCCCAGACGGCGGTCTCGCCACCTGCGAAGGACGAGACGGCGGTCTCGTTTGGCGAGACAGCGGTCTCGACCCTGTCAGACGAGAACGGCGGTCTCGCCACTGCCAGGCGCGAAAACCTATAAATAGGGGCCTCCCCCCCCCCCTCATTTCCACACACCACACAACTTTTGCTCTCCCTTCTCTCTAAACCTTCTCTCTAGAATCCCTCCGACGCATTTCCGGAGCTTCTAAGTGCTTTTGTGAACGATTTTCGGCGTCTAGAAGAGTTTCCAACGTTGTGTAGAGTGAAGGGCTGCCAAAAAGCACCCATTTTTGTTAAAGAAATTAAATAGAAAAGCCTGCTACGAAGGTTTTCTCTTCCTCTTTGTCTATTTACCGCTTTACATAAATTGTGCAAATAGCTATTAGGGCCATGTAGTATAAATTTAAATTCCGCATAATCAAAGGGCAAAAACGTTATTTTCACCAGTTTAAATATATTTAGATAGTTGGCCTATCATAGGGAACCCGAAAGGGGCATAGTAAAGGAACCAATACTTCCTTTACACGTAACTAACTCCCTTACCCAACTCTGGTTCTAATGACCAAAGTTGGTTTTCGAAAACCAACGCCTTTTAAAACCCCTTTTTCGATGTTTCCGGTAAAAACATCGGTGGCGACTCCACAGAACCCCTCAAAATTAGTCCTTGGGTTAGCCCGGTTATCGGACAACCCAAGGACGACCTTTCGAAAACCCGCCCCTAGGTTAGCACGGTTATCGGACAACCTAAAGGCGTTGTAACCACCCATAAAAAACGCAAAAACAAAAGGGTCGAAACCATCGCGTCGCTCCGACCGCCCTCTCTTTTTTAGACGGCGGCGACAGATGGCGACTCCACTGGGGAAGCCTCGAGAGTTGATCCCATTTAGTGATAGGCCGGCTTAAAAATAGGTAAACCAAGAAAATAATGCTTTTGCCCTTAACTTGTATTATAACATGTTTTAATGCTTGGCTTTAATAAATTGTTTGAAATAAAAATTGTACACAAACCCTTGCACACAACAGTTCCCTCTATACCGGGGGGCAAGTGAGAAAACCATAGGGAGTGGGTGGCAGGTACGGTTCGCTGTAGTGAGGGCCTTGAGCCCACCAGTGTGATCGGAAACCACCACTCAAGGTGATAACCTTCCTCTTTTGGCAACAAGACCGACTATGGCCTTAGTGCTAAGCATGGTCGGACGGCTGGAGAGTGGGGACCCTATAATAGGGGCACCTTGGGGGCCTTAGCCTGGTGAGAACAGTTAGAACCAACCCTTGCCAATGCACTTTTCTGTAGGAAAACCCTACCTCGTGATAAAAGCGAATTCTCGCCTGTTCGCGGATGACCAAATTGTGTGTGCATATGTTTGTTGCATTTGTCTGTTGCATAGCATAAACAAACAACAAAACAAAAAAAAATCAAAAAATATTTTCACAAATAAACACCCTTATCTTGGACAGTCTGCCTTTCAGCTAGCCTGGTTTCAGGTTCTTTGTAAGCTAAGTAGCCACGCAGTTCCGACAAAAGAGATAAGGGACGCTAAATATTCTTTCGCATAAAGCCGCATTTTATCTCGGACATTCTGCCTTTTAGCTAGCTTGGTTTCAGGTTCTTTGTAAGCTAAGTAGTCACGTAGTTCCGACAGAAGAGATAAAAGGCTATAAAATAAACAAATAAACGTCAAATAAAAAATCAAAATAAAAATCCATTTCCAAAACCATAAATAAGACCTGGTCCAAAAATATTACACTCATAAAACATTCATATAGATAGTTTATTCTTCAATAAAAAATACGCAATTACCATACATCATATAGAAAAACATGATAAATAAGAAAATAAACACTTACATTCATTCAAATAAGCATCCTTTTCATCCAACATGCATTTTGGTTTTAGAAATGGAGGGGACAAGTAGACAGCCAAAGAAGGTGGATATTCCCTGTTTCCATATTGAGAGGTTGGAACGACTAAGTGCGGCAATGCCATCGGAGGTCCGCGCTGACTTTGAAAAATCCTATGGAAGGATTTTGGACCTTCTAAAGATCTGTGTCGATCAGGTGTTCCTAAGGGCACTAATCCACTTCTGGAATTCAAATCTGCGGTGTTTCGAATTTCCGCAGTTCGACTTGGTGCCTACATTAGAGGAGTATGAAACCATGTTGAAATGGCCCAAATCAGCCAGGGTCCATGTCCGCCACGAGGCATACACTCCTGCAGCACCAGTCGCTTCCCTTATTCAGCTACCATTCCGGCAGAGTACCCTGATAAGGAAGGGGAACGCCCAGGGTTGGAAAGTATCAATGCTAGAAGACCACCTGTCCTACCTGGCTGAAAGGGCAGAGTGGGTCGCCTTCAACAAAACCCTGACACTCATAATTTTTCGAACGGTCTTGTTCCCCTTCCACTTTGACACAGTAGATCAGGCCGTCATGGACGCCTTCTTCGCCTGGGACGTGAACTCGAAGAGTCCCCTGCCTGCAATTCTTGCTGACACCCTGCTCTCGGTGGAATTCTGCCACCAGAAGTAGGGAAAAACACTCCGCTGCTCTTCATTACTATTTGTGTGGAGCGCCATGCACCTTTACGCCTCTAGCCACATGGGGATTTTCCCCGACCCTTTAAGGAGCTTCTCCAAGATCCCCCTCCAACGTCGTCTGACTTCAGAATGGAGGGATGAGTGGGAATGAAAGGACGCCAACAGTTTATCCTGGGTCTGTCCTTGGTTCCGACCCGACCCAGTTCTCATCAGATGTGGGGACTATCCGAGCGTACCCTTGATAGGACTCAGGGGTTGCATAGCCTACTCACCTAGAGTAGCTATGAGGCAGCTCATGAGGACCCAAACTACTATTTCCTAAGGGGAGCTCGGAGGACTGTGCTTCTTTGGAGACCCGTGCACAATCGCCAACTCACTAGCTGTGAGAAAAGCATGGGAGAGGCCAGTCTACATGGGGGACAGAGAGCTAGGAAAAGCTCAGGTGGCTGTCACCAGTGACTATGAGGCATGGAGAAAGAAAAGAGGGGTGGCTCAACCCTACACCACACCCACTACAAGCGCCAATGATGAAGGGCTGCAGGCTCAAATTAATGCCTTGACCCAGAGGATGGAAATCATGGGAGCCCAGATGAGGGCCCTTGAGGAAAGAGAGCAAGCATCCATCCTCACAATAGATGGTGTGCAAAGGCAAGGCAAGAAAAAGGATCATGAAATAGAGCGCCTCAAGGACCAGTGTGCTGACTCCCACGAACAAGCTATCCGGGCATCCAAAACTGCCAGAACCAACTCGGATAGCCAACTACAAGAGATAACCGCCAAGTCAGCAAGCCTTGAGGCCGAATCATCAAAGCAGGCTCAAACGATCAATGAGTTGTCGCAAGAGCTCATCAAGACTCGGTTAGATATCCGCCAAGAGTGAGAGGCCAACCGGAGACTCAACAGAAGTCTCGCTGAGCTACGCTGCAAAGAAAGAGAAGGGCTAGCTCAGTACGACCAAGTATTATAAGAGAAAGACTGAGCCGTTGCGAAGCTCGATGAACTACAAGCCTTGGTCGTTCATCAAGAGACGAAGATCAAAGAGGCTCAAAAGTACAGTGAAGATATGAGCCAGGCGGTCCACAAGCAAAGCGAAGCACTTGCTCGTCATGTCCGGGAAGCCGAGAGAGAGCTACAGAGGGATCAAAACCCGCCTGTGGGTTTCTTTAAAGTTTTCCGCTTTTGCCAAAAGTTGCTTCGCAGTATAGAATAGGGGAATGTACACCTTCTGTCAAACAAATAAAATCTTCTTTATTCAAATGACTGTCTACTCGCATGCATAAGCATTCAGTTGCATATTTAAATATCCCCTCCTTCACGCTTAATAAACAAGATAATGAAAAGGGAGGATTAACTAACACGTCTTCCAAATCAGAAGAATGGAGAGAAAGCCACTCCTAATAAAGCTTACCCTAACGGTCGACTCGCCGCAAGAGGAAAATAAGCCTCGGCCGTTGCTCCTTAAGAATAAAGAAGAGGGGGCAAGGACACCAGTGCGATTATTTATGCCACGTCCTTTCCCCTACGAATCAAATAAAGTTGTACCGTGGAGATATGGGGAATCTCAACCAATAAAAGAAGAAATAACAAATATAGCCGGCATTGGGGGCACGACTAGAAGTGGAAGAGTCTACTCCCCCAAGGACACACAAGAAGATGTCCTCAAAAATAAAGAAAAAAATAAAAAGACCGAAGAAGGAAAAGAAAATAAAGAATCCAAGGAGGAGACAGAGGAATTACTCCAGTTCATAAGGCAAAGTGAGTATTCCATTATAGACCAGCTCAATCGCACACCTGCAAAGATTACATTGCTATCTTTGATAATGAGCTCGGAACCGGATAGAAATGCCCTGCTGAAGGTCTTGAGCGAGGCGCATGTATGTCGCCGCCGTCCCTTTCCGACGTCCGGAGGGGGACGTCTTAGAAACGTTTATGCGAGCGGTCGCGAAAAGATGGTTTAGACTCGCGTTTTTGTTTTAAAAGGTTTTCGAAAAGGGGTTCTTATGGAGTCGCCACCAATGTTTTGACCATAAACATTGGAAAAGGAAAAAATGTTGATTTTAAGAAAAACCGCACTTGGCCATTATAACCAGAGTTGGGTAAGGGAGTTAGTTACGTGTGGGGAAGGTGTTAGCACCCCACAACGCCCCTTTCGGGTTCCCTATGACAGATTAATTCATTTAAGTAAAGACTACGAGAAATTATGCGATTACCCTATTTTATTACATAATATTAAATGGCTATCTACATGATTTTATTCTATATTGCATGCATAAAATGATTAATAAAGCTAAATAAAGCAATAAAAGAGACAAAATAGCTATCTACATGATTTTATTCTACATGGCATAAATAAAGCTAAATAAAACAATAAATAAAGCAATAAAAGAGAAGAGAATTGAAAAGAACCTCCGTAGCAAGCTTGATATTGAGAATCTCGAACCGTGAGGATGCGTTTTGGCAACCCTCTCTCTACACGAGACTCTCCTCACCAATACAGGATCGACTCTACTAAAAATTTAAAGAAGAATCGAATGCCGGAATATAATTCCTTAACCGATTGTTACCTATTTAAGGCAATCGGAAAGATCATTCAAGAGAGGGAGAGAAATAGACAAGTGCTCCGAGTTTTAGAAAGTGTTTCGAGCTCTCGGGATGTCCGGGGTGTGAAAAAGTGACAAATGAGCCTCCTATTTATAGTTTTTCGCAGCTGGCGCACTTTGGGACGGCCGTCCGGGTGGGACGGCCGTCCGGACTGGGACGGCCGTCCCAAATGGCAAAATTACACAGGCTGGGACCCCCGGGAACCCGGGACGGCCGTCCCACATAACCGGGGCTTGGGACGGCCGTCCCAACTTCGGGACGCGCGTCCCAACCGGCTGGGGCAGGTTGGGACGGCCGTCCCAACCGGGACGGCCGTCTCAACCTGTTACGGCCGGTTCGCGCGTTTCGGGACTCGGGAAGTTTTCCTTGCCTGTTTTGGACGTCGGTTGATGCCGATATGTGTCTATTGGAGCTTTATCTTCATATGGGAAGTCTCCTTGGCTCTTATTTGTAATGCTAGACGAGCTTTATCTTGTTACGGGTGATCTCCTTTATCTTTATTTGAGAGGCCGGGCAAAATTAGGGGTCTACAGCTGCCCCCCCTTCACCTGCCCAACTAATTGGTCGGCTAGATATGTCGACAAAATTAGTTGGTAGGGGAAGGAGTTAACCCTTTTGCCTGGTCATCCTTCGAGATGCTTGCTCTTTGCTTGATCCTTCGGATGATAAATATTTTGTGTTGTTGTCTTCAGGATGCTTCCTTGCTAGGGAGGCTAATCCTTCGATCGATATGTGTGAAGCTTCGGGATGCTCCTTTGATGCGGTAGGCTGACCCCTCGGATAATGAATGTGAACCTCGGGATGCTCCTTCGATGCAGTAGGCTGATCCTGTGGTTGATGAGTATGAATTTTGTAGTTTTGGGATGCTCCTTCGATGTGGTGGCCGATCCTTCGGTGTACAGGATGCTCCTTCGGTGAGGTAACCGATCCTTCGGTGTGCAGGATGCTCCTTTGGTGAGGTAGCCGATCCTTCGGTGTGCAGGATGCTCCTTTGGTGAGGTAGCCGATCCTTCGGTGTGCAGGATGCTCCTTTGGAGAGGTAGCCGATCCTTCGGTGTGCAGGATGCTCCTTTGGTGAGGTAGTCGATCCTTCGGTGTGCAGGATGCTCCTTTGTTGAGGTAGCCGATCCTTCGGTCTGCAGGATGCTCCTTTGGAGAGGTAGCCGATCCTTCGGTCTGCAGGATGCTCCTTTATTGAGGTAGCCGATCCTTCGGTCTGCAGGATGCTCCTTTGGAGAGGTAGCTGATCCTTCGGTCTGCAGGATGCTCCTTTGTTGAGGTAGCCGATCCTTCGGTCTGCAGGATGCTCCTTTAAAGAGGTAGCTGATCCTTCGGTCTGCAGGATGCTCCTTTGGAGAGGTAGCCGATCCTTCGGATGATGAATAGTTTTGATAGGTACCAACCCCTATCTGGTTTGATGAGAATGAACCCTCATCTGATTCGAACCTTCTTTTGTAAGGCTCTTGTGAGTACAAACCCCCACCTGGTTTGAGTCTGTATTTGCTAGATTTTTGTGGGTACTTTCCCCCACTATGTTTGAGTTTGCGTTTGCTAAACTCTCTGACGAGCTTCGTTTTGCAAGGCTCTTAGGATTCTCTTTTTGGCGGTCAATCTTTTGATGAGTACAAACCCTCACCCGGTTTTTGGATATGTGTTGGCGGCTTATTGTCTCTGATCATGCGCCTCTGGGGAGTAATTGATTTTTCTTTTTGACTTTTCTGTTTTAGTCATCTGGTTTTACCAGGGATTGCTGTATTTTTTCTTGTTTTAGCCATCCGGCTTTGCCGGGGATTATTTGTTGGTTGCCTCTTGTTTAGGCAGGAATCCTTTGGGGATTTTTTATTTCTATTAGTTGCGCCTCTTGATTAGGCGGAAATCCACTTGGTGAGATTTTTGTTTGGTTGTGCCTCTTGATTAGGCGGAAATCCTCTGGAGATTTGAGCTTTTTGTTGATTGTGCCTTTTGTTTAGGCAAGAGCCCACTTGGGGATGTGATTTCTATTTGGTTGTGCCTCTTGATTAGGCGGGAATCCACTGGGGATTTGTTGATTTTCGATTGTGCCTCTTGATTAGGCGAGTGCTTCAATAGTGGTGAAGGCTTTTTACTTGTTGTTCGCCTCTGAATAGGCTGATGTTCTATTTGAGGATATTTGTTCTTGATAATACCTCTGAGTAGGTAGATGTTTCTTGAAAGCTTTGCTTGTATTACCTCTTATAGGTTGATTTCCCGTTTCTTGGGGATATCGGCTCTTTGCTTGTTTTTGAGTAAGCATAGGCATTCTTGGGAGTGAAGGTTTTGTAATTCGCTGGGGATATTCATATTGGGTGTTCCGGATGATTAACTCTCTGAGGATATGAATTTTGTATTTTGCCTTTTGCTGGTAGGCTTGCTGGGGATGAAAAATTTTATTTCTTTTCTTTTTGTTGCCCCCCGGTGATGTAAAGGACTTGACTTCGTATGATGGGCTCTTGTGTAACCCTTATTCTCCGTTGGGGAATGAAGTGGAGATCCTTATATGAGTGTGCTTGATGACTCACGTGGTGACGAAGATGAGTCGCGAGGTATTCTTTTTGTTTTGCCTCTGGAGTAGGCAAGGATCCTCTTGGGGATTATCAAGCCTTTCTGTTTTGACGTATCTTCTTTTGTTGATATAGAAGGTTGATGGTTGGAGCTATTTTCCTTGAAGCTCCTTATTCTGCTGAAATGGTTTTTGGTTTCGTCTTTTGCGATTTTGATTTTCATATGGAGACTAGATTACGGCGCCTCCTGTTTTCAATCACAAGTACGGAGACTAGCCTCCTTATATGCATGTTTAATATTCTTGTTTGAAGAAAATTATATTTTTTTTTATTTTGACAAAGTCGTATTATGCAACTACTTTGTGCGCGGATGTCCTTAATGCAATCTAATGTTTATTTATTTTTGATGCATTTAGAAAGTAACTGGCCTTCTCCTGTTGGCTTCTCATGAATACGCCGATGGGCTCCTTTCTTATGACCTTAATGATGGGCTCATCTTTTACTCATCTTTTGGTTTTAGCCCTATCTTTTGCCTAGACCGCCCTTTACGGGTTTTCGATCTAGCGGGCTGCCTTAATTTTTGCCTAGAATATCTTAGGGGGCTTTTGCCTTATCTTTTGCCTAGATCGTTCTTTTTTTGGGGTTTCTGATCTAGCAGGCTACCCTGGTTTTTTCCTAAGAATATCCTAGCAGGCGCTTATTCTCTTATTATTTTTATATGCTTCCCCTTTTTTAGATGCATGTTTGATCTTTTATTAAAAAGGCTTTGCGCATATTTATGATTTATCAATAAAGAGGCATTTCCATAATATTTGGTCAAGAGAAAGGAAATGAAAGGGAATTTTATTGATAAATGAGCAAAAGTTTATTTCTTTTACAGAAGGATTTCAAAAGGTATTTAGAAGAATGGGTGGTCAGGGTTGGTTGTACTGTTTAGGCTTATACAGTCATGTCTATGATATCTGCCCCCTGGTTCTCCTAATTGCTTCAGTTGAGATGCCTGAGCTCAGAGTGAAGACCATGCAGACTGCTTGCTTCTGGAAGAATGATACCTTAGCCGCCTTTCGGTTTTCGACTAAAGTAACCATTGCTCTTAGTTAGTTTTTTTTTTTTTTTTTTTATTTACTTTTATTTTTTACCTCTTCTTTTTGCCTAGGACGTATCCTAGCGAGGAATATGGACCCTATCTTTTGCCCAAGAATGTCCTTTGCGGATTTTCATTCCTGACGGGTCTTGAGCAATGTCTTCAAGCATAATACTTCTTCATCGTACCGGAGTTGATTAGGTGTCACAGTTCTTTTCCATCCATACTAACGAGGATAAGAGCCCCTTCCGAGAAAGCTCATTTGACCACAAGGGGTCCTTCATAGTTCACTCGCCCATTTTCCAATTTTATTATTCTGGATCGGAAGCAACTTATTTACCATTAAGTCCTTCTTATGGTAAATATGAGGGTTGACCTTTTTTGTAAGCCTTTTTCTTTTCCTTTGATAGGCTTGTCCATGACATATCATATTCAGCTGTTCTTCTTCAATAAGGTTTAGCTGGTCATATCGGCTTTGAACCCATTCGGCTTTTGTTAAGTTGAATTCCATCATCATGTGCTTTTGTCAACATGATTAGCTGTACCGATTTTCCGTCTCGGATCTTTGCTGTAACCGAAGAGTAATTCTTTTGAATGTAGAGCAATTGTCATGTCAATGCCCCTCTTCCTTTCCTTAGGGATTTCAATCCTCCTATTAATCACTATATTTCCACATTTCCCAGTCAATTACTTGAATGCTTTACAATGAATGGTCAAGAGAAGAGAAAGAAAAGGGATTTATTGCAAAGGCTTGTGTTTTAGTGGGATTTTTTTTTTTTTTTTTTTTTTGAAATAATAGTTTTTGTAAGAATGGCTAGCCAAGGTTGGTCGGTGTTTAGGCTAGTTTAAACAAACGTTTTGTTTTAATGATGTGGCGTCATCAACTGCCTATTTGTGACTGATCAACTTTCCTAGTCTGCCTAGGATTTTGCCCTTTTATCTTTTTGTCTTGGTCTTTGACCTTGACGGGCTTCTTTTAATAATAATTTCTTTTCTCAAACATTGTCGAAACACGATTTTCTTATTTGTGTCTCTAGCTAATCAATCATGTTAACTTTGGCTTCATTTTGTCTATGGCATTTTGACGCATTTTGGAACAAAACGTTTGTCTAAACATTGGTTATTTAATGGGGTATAGAAATGTTTAGCTAGAAGAGAAGCAGATAGTAAGAATAGCATTCTTTTGTAATTCAAAGGGAAATGCATGCCCTAAAGATGCTCGGGGGTTCGGGCCTACCCCGAGGAGTGATCTCTAACAGTCATTGGGTTTACGTCCCTTAAAATCGGAAGAAGGACATCTAATGACTAATGCTGCCCTTGATGCTAATATCCCTCCTTTTCGGAAGATCGTCTTTTTAAGGTACGGAGGGGAGACTTCCCTTTTCATCGTATAACTTGTTCTTTTGTAGGGTTGTTCTTTAAAGGGTTATCCTTAAAATCTGGTGGCTCTCTTATTCCTTGAGCATCCTTTCCAAGCCCTCGTCCTGGGCTATATCCATTGAGCTTATTTTTTCAATAGTCTTTGCATGTCCGGGGAAATGGTCCCCTCCTCACTGTCTGACTTAGTCCATTCGCCTTCGGCTTTTAGATCCCGCAGAGAGTTTTCAATCACAGACATGACTGTTTATATGGTATATATTTGGGTGTAGATGTTATTCAATTATTTTGGAATGAGAGAGAAAAGAATGAGAAGCATATGAATATTATGAAAATGCCTCATTGTATTAATGAAAAGAGAAATATATATAAAGCCCACTTTAATCAGAAATCTCGTGATCAAGGGCGAGGATCACGAGAGATACATCGGAAGCTTGAATTATTTCTTTATGTTTATTGCAAAAAATGGTAAAAATGATGAGCCCTAATCTGCTGATCTTCCTTAACCCATCCTTCATTCGGGTTGCGATAGAGGCTTGATGTTTACGTTTGGGGTAGATGCGTCAAAGGTAATCCATCCCGCATTCAACAATTCTTGAACCCTATATTTCAGGTTGATGCAATTCTCCACGGAATGCCCAGGAGCACCTGAGTGGTAATCACATTTTTCATTGAGTTTGTACCGACCAGGGTAAGGTGGATCTTTCTTCTTTGGGGAGATACATGTTAAGAGCTTGGCCTCTAAAAGCCTTGGCAGCAGACTCCCATAAGAGATTGGGATGGGAGTGAATTTCTTCTCTTGTCTGCGTGACCGTCCAACTGATGGCGAAGAGGAAGAAATAGTAGCAAAGTTCATGGCATTTACACTTCCCTCTTTTTTCTTGCCAAAGGGCTTCTTGAATGATGCGTGGAATTTCTTAAACTTGGGAGGGAATCGAGTATTTTTGACATCGGTTACCTCCCTCACATCAAAGTTATATCCCTCTAATTTCTCTTCTAGGGCGAAATTCGTTGCTCGAGACCGTATTGTGGAAGCATTGTCGATACATTAGCTCCGATTAATTGCGCTATTTGTTCCTTTATGACATTAAGCTCGATGGTCGGCATACG
The DNA here is from genome assembly GCA_963425845.1 of Sphenostylis stenocarpa. NCBI lineage: Eukaryota > Viridiplantae > Streptophyta > Magnoliopsida > Fabales > Fabaceae > Sphenostylis > Sphenostylis stenocarpa. The sequence goes on along the minus strand of OY731401.1, from coordinate 23,731,248 downwards.
GTTCTGCTCCTCTAATTTCTCCATCTTCTTGGCTTTTTGAGCGCTAGTGAGAACAGGTAGAAGACCAGCCACCTTCTAAATGATTTTAATGATTCTTATTATGACTTTTTATTTTAAATGATTAGCGTGGAATAAATATTTTTTATGACAGCAGATATTGAAAGTGGCATAACTTTTGACTGGGTTGTCCGATTTGGACGCACAGCATGTCAAAACGAAGAGAAAAAGGTGAAGAACCAAGCTGCAAATTGCCGAAGGCGATTTGGCCCAGTAATTTTCCCAAAAAACGTCTCTAAGATCCATTTTTTAGGGGTTTATTAAAATGATGAGCATGCTGCAATTATTTTCTTTCTTAATTTTACCACTTATTGGATGATATGGAATTAATGATACGACTTTGCCAAGAATCTTTTGTAAAAAGGTATTTTTATGACCTTAATGTTTTTATATTTTTAGGGTTTTTTCATTATTTTATGATTTTTAGGGTTTTTCACTTTTTTATGATTTTTAGGGTTTTTCATTTTTTTGTCTGTTATATGATTACCCTATGCTAATGCATCAATACAAATGCAGCAAACGTATGCACACACAATTCATACATCCACGAGCAGAGCCACGCTTATTTAATCACGAGGTAGGGTTTTCCTGTAGAAACGTGCTTGGTTTAGGTGGTTCTAACTGTTCTCACCAGGCCAAAGGTCCCCAAGGTGCCCCCATTATAGGGACTTCTCAATCTCTCAATCCTCGGGTCATGCACGGAACTCCGTGGCGACACCCTTAGACCAAAAGAAGAGAGTTATCACCTTGAGTTGGTGGTTTTCCGACAACGGCAGTAGCCCCGTGTGCCAACTAACCGATCGTATCCGCCACCCACTCCTTATAGATATTCACTCTTGCCCCGGGTATAGAGGGACTCGTTGTGTGCAAGGGTTTTGTGTGCAATTTATATTTCAAACAATTTGCGAAATAATCATACGACGAGTTATTAAAGCCATACAGTAAAAACATACAGAAGGGTAAAGGCGTAATTTCAAATTTTTACTTAGTTTGAATTTATCTGTCACTAAATGGGATCAACTCTCTAGATTCCCCAGTGAAGTCGCCATCTGTCGCCGCCGTCCCTTTCCGACGTCCGGAGGGGGACGTCTTAGAAACGTTTATGCGAGCGGTCGCGAAAAGATGGTTTAGACTCGCGTTTTTGTTTTAAAAGGTTTTCGAAAAGGGGTTCTTATGGAGTCGCCACCAATGTTTTGACCATAAACATTGGAAAAGGAAAAAATGTTGATTTTAAGAAAAACCGCACTTGGCCATTATAACCAGAGTTGGGTAAGGGAGTTAGTTACGTGTGGGGAAGGTGTTAGCACCCCACAACGCCCCTTTCGGGTTCCCTATGACAGATTAATTCATTTAAGTAAAGACTACGAGAAATTATGCGATTACCCTATTTTATTACATAATATTAAATGGCTATCTACATGATTTTATTCTATATTGCATGCATAAAATGATTAATAAAGCTAAATAAAGCAATAAAAGAGACAAAATAGCTATCTACATGATTTTATTCTACATGGCATAAATAAAGCTAAATAAAACAATAAATAAAGCAATAAAAGAGAAGAGAATTGAAAAGAACCTCCGTAGCAAGCTTGATATTGAGAATCTCGAACCGTGAGGATGCGTTTTGGCAACCCCTCTCTCTACACAGACTCTCCTCACCAATACAGGATCGACTCTACTAAAAATTTAAAGAAGAATCGAATGCCGGAATATAATTCCTTAACCGATTGTTACCTATTTAAGGCAATCGGAAAGATCATTCAAGAGAGGGAGAGAAATAGACAAGTGCTCTGAGTTTTAGAAAGTGTTTCAGAGCTCTCTGGGATGTCTGGGGTGTGAAAAAGTGGCAAATGAGCCTCCTATTTATAGTTTTTCGCAGCTGGCGCACTTTGGGACGGCCGTCTGGGTGGGACGGCCGTCTGGACTGGGACGGCCGTCCCAAATGGCAAAATTACACAGGCTGGGACCCCCTGGGAACCCGGGACGGCCGTCCCACATAACTGGGGCTTGGGACGGCCGTCCCAACTTCGGGACGCGCGTCCCAACTGGCTGGGGCAGGTTGGGACGGCCGTCCCAACTGGGACGGCCGTCTCAACCTGTTCTGGCCAGTTTCGCGCGTTTCGGGACTCCGGGAAGTTTTCCTTGCCTGTTTTGGACGTCAGTTGATGCTGATATGTGTCTATTGGAGCTTTATCTTCATATGGGAAGTCTCCTTGGCTCTTATTTGTAATGCTAGACGAGCTTTATCTTGTTACGGGTGATCTCCTTTATCTTTATTTGAGAGGCCGGGCAAAATTAGGGGTCTACAATGTACCTCATACAATATCCCAAGAAAAGGTCGAGAGGATCGTTGGTCACATTACGACAAGCGATCACCTCACCTTCACAGAGGAAGAACTCCCCCTGGAGGGGTCAAACCACAACAACCCCTTACATATCTCGGTTAAATGCAAGGAGTACCTTATCGCCAAAGTTCTTGTGGATAACGGGTCATCCTTGAATGTGATGCCCAAGTGCACACTGGACAAGTTGAATATCCAAGGAACCCATTTGCGCCCAAGCAGCACCATCGTTCGAGCCTTCGACTGATCCAAACGAGAAGTAGTGGGGGAGGTCAATTTGCCAATTCAAGTTGGACCCACTATCTTCGACGTCGATTTCCATGTAATGGATATTACTCCAGCGTATAGTTGTCTCCTCGGCAGGCCTTGGATTCATGACGCTAAGGCAGTACCTTCAACGCTCCACCAGAAAGTCAAGTTCGTAGTGGACGACAAATTGGTCACGGTCCAAGCAGAAGATGATATCCTGATCAGTGGACCGTCCACCCAGCCTTATGTGGATGCGGCTGAAGAGGCCCTTGAAACATCTTTTCAAGCGCTCGAAATTGCCAACATAAAGCGACTTCCCAAAAATACAAAGGTAGCCCGCATGATGTTGAAACATGGTTACCATCCTGGTCAAGGACTGGGGGCAGATTCCCAAGGCATGAGGGAACCCCCAGAATTCAAAGACAATCCTTGCAAGTATGGCCTAGGATATGACCCTACTAAGGGCCGAGCGGAAAGAAGAAAAGGGAAGTCTCCCCTCCGCACACTCAAGCAGATTTTCCGAAGTGGAGGGGTGCAAGCGTCAAGAGCCACCTTAGTCATTAGGAAATCTTTTTCTTCGTTTAAGGGATGTAAACCCCATGATTGTTAGAGATTATCCCTCGGGGCGAGCCCGACCCCCGGGCATTTCAGGGCACATATTCCCTTATTAATTAATAAAGAATAATTCTTACTATCTGCTTCTCTTCTCTCTATTTTTGACTAGACCTCATGAATAACCCTGTCTAAGTAAACAAAAAAGAAGAAGAATAAAAAACGCATTCAAATAATCAACATTTACCATTGCTACTAACATCAAGCTAGTTGATTAGAAGCACATAAAAATAACACTTCACCTCATCCATAAAGAAAGTCATGCTTCACCAATACTGTGAAAAAATTAAATCCACAAAAAAGAAAAAGCCCAGAGAAGCCAATGGCCAAAGAAAAGGGCAAATTACCTGGTAGGAGACCCACTAAGGGGGCTACACAAAAGATAGGGTCGACTCGGTAGGATACCCGAACAATAATAAAGGGTAGCCTAGGCAAAAGTTAGGGTTACAAATAAGGTCCGCTAGGATTTCTCCAAAAATTACAAAAAAGAAGGAACCTAGACAAAAGTTAGGGCCAAACACAGTATCCTAGTCCGAAAACCCAAAGGGCGTTCTAGGGAAATCAGCTAGCCATTAAAAAGCAATAAAAATAAAACCAAAAGAGCGCAAAATGCAAAAGTTGTTTGCTTAGACAAAGCTTAAACACCTAAGCCTAACCTTAGCCAGCCATGCTTACAAAACCCTTGTATCAATAAAAATTAACCCTCTAAAACATAAACCATTGATTTTTACCTCTTTACTTCTTTCCTCTTGACCCTCACAACAATATTCTAATAATTAATTTGGGAATATGGAGCCGTATAGTCAACCAGAGGATTGAAATCCCTAAAGCGAAGAAAAAGGGACACTACATGACAAAGAGTGTGCTGCAAAAGAAAAAGAGAAAAAAAAGAGAAAGAAAAGAAAGAAAAATTATCCTTCGGTCACAAGAAGTCCGGCATGGTACAGCCAAGAGCAAACACAGCAGATTTGAGGGCATTCAGCGCAACGAGACACGTTGGTTAAATCCTTCTGAAAACTTAATCAAAATAGGCATTATAGGACATCAAACATGAAAACATTGCATGCATAAAATGTTTTTGAACCAGGTCCTATTCTCTTTCAAAAAAAAAAAATAAATAAAACCTTCCGTAATTCGAGACCGCTGTCTGCCTATTCCAGACCGCTGTCTCGATTAACCGACAAGACGAGAACGTCGTCTCAACCAATCAGACCGCCGTCTCGCTCAACGAGACTGCCGTCTCGTTTAAACCCAATGTCGAGACCGCCGTCTCGATGGACCAGACCGCCGTCTCGACTTGGAGGAGACACGAGACCACCGTCTCGCCTTCCCAGACGGCGGTCTCGAATTGGAAAATTTTGCTATAAGTAGGGGCGCGCTTGGAGGATTTCTTCACAACTCTCCTTGCCTCGAGAACCTCCCTTTCTCAACTCTTGCACTCCCAAGCCCCCTCTAGTCAAGATGTTTGGAAGAAGCGCCTCCAGGAAGAGAAGGAGCACTGCCGGGGCCAGCAGTTCTGCGGCACCACCGCCCCAAGATCCTTCTCAATTATCACCGCAGCACCAGGCCCGTCTTGACAACATTCGGACCTACCAGTGGCACCCGATGCTGAGACTTGACTTCAGCATCCTGGCTGAATTTGGGTGGGACGACGACGTCCGAACCCACATAGACAGCATCAGGTGGGGCTTTCTGCTGCAGCCACCACCTACACATGTGTACCCACAAGCGGTACTGGAATTCTTGGCCTCAGTCTCCTACTCCGATGTCCCCTCCACAGTCCCGGGCCTGCCGCCCACTAAGATGGTGACCTATTTCATGGGTGGAAGCTACCAGGCCACCACCCTCGACGAGTTCAACATGGCCATCGGGTTTGTCCGGGCCGAGGACACACTGACCCAGGGGTACCGTGAGGCCATCTGCTCCTGGCCCACCAACCTCAGTGCCGCTGAAATGTGGCATGAGCTCACAGGAGCCACCACGCTGCCCACGCTGATGAGGGGCTCCGCGCTGCCCCCAGCACTCTGCATCTGCCACAAGCTGCTGGCAGGAACCATCCATGGGAGGAAAGAGAGTCAGGGCAAGGTCTCCCTCCCTGACCTCTTTGTACTTTATTGCATGAGCCAGAAGCGGCGCTGCAACCCCGACTACTTCTTCCTGAGAGCCCTCAAGGACTTCGGGAATAGATCCGCGGGGGCCGTCCTCATGGCTCCCCTCATCACTCCCCTGGCAGAAAGATGGGGGTGCCTTGGCCGGGAAGAGCTAGCCTCCAACTTGCGACCCGAGACCATCAACGGGTCAGTCCTGGTCAGCATGGGAATGCTGATACGTCGAGGGACCCAGTTGGCCCTCCATCCCACAGTGGATTTCGCATTATATCTCCAGGGGTTGGTGGTGATGTAGGATATCCCCACACCCCCCGAATTCCAGCAGCAGCAGCAGCAACAACCACCACCGTACGCGGATGACTTTGCCGGCATGAACCGCAACATGAACGACCTGCGTCGGCAATTCGACCAAATGACGGTGCGGCAAGAAGCCTACCATACCCGGCAAGAGGAGATGTACCAGCATCAGCAGGTGATGCGGCAGGAATGGACAACATTCCAACAGGAGTACCGCGACGAAGTCCGAGAGCAAGCGGACTTCCGATATCACCTCTACCAGCAATTCTCCCGTGGATCATCTCTAGAAGATAGTCCTTAGGGATGGTACTTGCCTAAATAAAAAAGTGGTTGTAATAAAATTTCCCCATAAATAAAAATTTTATTTCATGCATCTTTTTGCCATCCTTTGCAAAAGCTAGCGTAACAAAAAGAAATTTAAAAAGGAAAAGAGCATACGCACCATAAGAAAAAGCCAAAATCCTAAATCGCGAGAAAAAAGACATAAAACCGCGAGAAAAAGGTAGGATTAAGACAAGCCATCACCTCAACCAACAAAACTTCGACTACCAAGTCAGAGTCGAACAAAAAACAAGACTCATCCGACTAGTTAGCAAGAGTCGGACAAAAGCAAAGAATCCCTAGCAAACAAGCAAGCTGGATGAGCACCCACAAAATCCTCGGTACAACCCGGATGACCATTCAGAAAGGTCCAAGTACATCTACCAACTTAAAAATCACTCCCCAAGGAACCGGCGCATGAGCTACCCGAGCAGTAAGCCGCCTGTCGCCGCCGTCTCAAAAGAGAGAGGCAGTCAGAGCGACGCGATGGTTTTTTCGACCCTCTTGTTTTCGCGTTTTTATGGGTGGTTACAACGCCTTTAGGTTGTCCAATAACCGGGCTAACCTAGGGGCGAGGTTTTCGAAAGGTGTCCTTGGGTTGTCCGATAACCGGGCTAACCCAAGGACTTATTTATTTTGGGTTCTATGGAGTCGCCACCGACGTTTTTACCGGAAACATCGGAAAAGGTTTTTGAAAGGCGTTGGTTTTCGAAAACCAACTTTGGTCATTAGAACCAGAGTTGGGTAAGGGAGTTAGTTACGTGGTAAAGGAAGTATTAGTTCCTTTACTACGCCCCTTTCGGGTTCCCTATGATGGGCCAACTTTTTATGTTAATAAATAAACCGGAAAATACTCTTTTTCCCTTTTTATTGTGCGGAATTTAAAGTTACGACTACATGGCCCTAGTCTATTGCATAATTTAAATTAAAGCAATAAAAGTAGAGAGGGAGAAATTAAACCTCCGAAGCAAGCTTTGTTTTTATATTTCTTTGAAAAGAGGGTGCTTTTTGGCAGCCCTTCACTCTACAAGACGTCTGAAACTTTTCTAAACGCCGAAAAATGCTCTCAAAGACACTCAGAAACTCCGGAAATGCGTCGGAGGGATTCTAGAGAGAAGTTTTTAGAGAGAAGGGAGAGCTAAAGCTTGTGGTGTGTGGAAATGAGGGGGGGAGGACCCCTATTTATAGGTTTTCGCGCTGTCAGGTGGCGAGACCGCCAGTCTCGTCTGATAGGGTCGAGACCGCCGTCTCGTCCAACGAGACCGCCATCTTGCCCTATCAAACGCGGCGAGACTGCCGTCTGGGGAAACGAGACCGCCGTCTCGTCCTTCGCAGGTGGTGAGACCGCCGTCTCGTCAAGCGAGACGGCGGTCTCGCCACTTGCCTGGGGCGAGACGGCGGTCTGGGAAGTCCAGATGGCGGTTTCGTCCCAACAAGGTGAGAAAACTTATTTTTTGGTACAAAAACTCCCTCCTATCCTAGTATGGGGCCTAATAGTCTCTCCTAATGGCTTGTTAGGCTTCGTCCATCTTCAAATAGGAGGTCTTCTGCTCTTTATTTGGAGGCTGGGCAAGATTTGGGGTCTACAGCTGCCCCCCCTTTACCCGACCAGTCGACTACTGGCCTTTTGTGCCAAGGTGATCGACTGGAGGGTAAAGGAGTTGACCCTCTTGCCCGGTTGCCCTTCAGATATTCCATCTTTGCGGCGGGTGATCCTCTGGGGAAATGTTGTGTTGTGTGCTTCTGGGATGCTCCTTTGACGCGGTAGCTCACCCCTTCAGTTGATGAGTACGAACCCTCATCTGGTTTGACGAGTATGAACCCCCGCCCGGTAAGCCCCCTTCTATAAGGCCTGATGAGTACACACCCCCATCTGGTGTTTGACGAGTATGAACCCCAGTCTGGTAAGCCCCCTTCTGTAAGGCCTGATGAGTACACACCCCCATCTGGTGTTTGACGAGTATGAACCCCCGTCTGGTAAGCCCCCTTTTGTAAGGCCCGATGAGTACACACCCCCATCTGGTGTTAAGCCTCCGGATGCTCCATCTTGCGGTAGCTGATCCTTTGGCTGTGGTGGCGGCTTACTGATTCTGATCACGCGCCGATGTGAAACCTCGGGATGCTCCTTTGACGCGGTAGCTGACCCCTTAGCTGACGAGTATGAACCCCCGTCTGGTTATGTGCCTCTGGATGCCCCTTCTTGCGGTAGCTGATCCTTTGGCTGTGGTGGCGACTTACTGATTCTGATCACGCGCCGTTCTCTGGGGAGTGATTTTTGTGTCGGTAGATGTTTTTGGGCTTCTTGAATGATCATCCAGGCTGTGCCGGGAACTTTTGTTGGGCGTTTCATCCAGCTTTGTTGGTTGCTGGGGATTCTTTGTTTTTGCTCTTTTGGTGGTGATCATCCGATCCTTGCTGGTTGGTCGGATGGGTCTTGGTTTTGTTCGACTCTTGCTTGGTAATCGAGATTTTGTTGGTTGAGGTGATGGCTTAATCCTGCCTTTTTCTCGCGGTTTTATCTCTTTTTTCTCACGATTTAGGATTTTGGCTTTTTTCTTGAGCATATGCCTTTCTCTCTTTTTTTTTTTTTTTTTTTTTTTAGAACCTCTAATTTTTGCCTAGGACGTGTCCTAGCGAGGGATGTAGACCCTATCTTTTGCCCAGGACGCTCTTTGCGAGTTTTCATCCTGACGGGTCATGAGCAATGTCTTTAGGCGTAATATTTTTTCACAACATCTGAGTTGACAGGGTATCGGAGTTCTTCTCCATCCATATTGGTGAGGATAAGGGCTCCCCCTAAGAAGGCTCGCTTGACCACAAAGGGTCCTTCATAGTTTGCTGCCCATTTCCCGATTTTGTCTTTCTGGGCTGGAAGCAGTTTCTTTATCACCAGATCCCCTTCTTGGAAAGTGTGTGGATTGACCTTCTTGTCATAGGCTTTCTTGATTTTCCGCTGATAAGCTTGCCCCCGACATATGGTGTCCAGCCATTTTTCTTCGATTAGGTTCAACTGATCATACCGGTTTTGGACCCATTCAGCTTCTGTCAATTTTGCTTCCATGACAACTCGTAGGGAGGGTATTTCGACCTCTACTGGTAATACGGCTTCCATTTCGTATACGAGGGAAAACGGGGTAGCTCCTGTGGAGGTTCGCACCGTCGTTCGGTAGCCATGTAGGGCAAAGGGAAGCATTTCATGCCAATCTTTGTAGGTCACAACCATTTTCTGGATGATTTTCTTGATATTCTTATTGGCTGCCTCTACTGCACCATTCATCTTTGGTCGGTACGGAGAGGAATTGTGGTGTTGTATTTTGAAGTCTTGGCATAATTCCTCCATCATTTTATTATTGAGATTGGTCCCATTATCAGTAATGAGCTCATGAGGGACGCCGTACCGACATATAATGTCTTTCTTGATGAAGGTTGTCACCACTTTCCGGGTCACGTGCGCATATGATGCCGCCTCAACCCACTTGGTGAAATAATCAATTGCTACCAAAATGAAGCGGTGGCCATTAGATGCTTTGGGTTCGATGGGTCCGATGACATCCATGCCCCACATAGAAAATGGCCATGGTGTAGCCAGGTTATTGAGAGGTGCGGGCGGCACATGAATATTGTCGGCGTATACTTGGCACTTGTGACACTTCTTCGCATATTGGTGACAATCGGCTTCCATTGTGGACCAAAAATACCCTGCTCTAAGGATTTTCTTTGCCATGACATGCCCGGGTGCGTGGGTTCCAAAAGTCCCTTTGTGGATTTCCTTTATCAAGGTTCGGGCTTCTTCTTGGTCCACACACCTTAGGAGGGTGGAATCGGGGCTCTTTTTGTAGAGGGTTCCTTCAATCAACGTGAACCCTACGACCCTTTTGCGAATGGTTCGCTTATCATTGTCACTGATTCCTTCGGGGTATTCGCCCTTCATGAGGTACCACTTGATGTCATGGTACCATGGGTTTTGATCGTGCTCGCCATTTACTGTCATGCAGAAAGCTTGTTTATCATGCAGTTTGACTTGAATGATTGGCATCTCATGTTCCTGGTCCAGGGCAAACATGGATGATAGAGTGGTGAGGGCGTCGGCAATTTGATTGTCCTCCCTAGGGATATACTGGAAAGTGACGCTTTCCATTCTTGAGGCCAGCTTGCCGATGTGCTCTAGGTATGGGATTAACTTTGAGTTTCGGGTTTCCCATTCACCTTTAAGTTGGTAGATGACAAGGGATGAATCACCGAATATTTTGAGCTTAGTGACCCCATGATCTAAAGCTGCTTGGATCCCCAGCGCACATGCTTCGTACTCAGCCATGTTGTTGGTACAATCGAAATTAAGCCTGGCCGTTACAGGGATGTGTTTCTTTTCGGGGGATATCAAAACAGCTCCTACCCCGTGTCCAAGCATGTTTGAGGCCCCATCGAAAAACATAGTCCATGCTTCTTCTTTGGTCTCTTCATGTTCGATATGCATAATATGCTCATCGGGAAAGTCATCTTGTAAGGATTGGTATTCGTCTGTGGATCCATGGGCTAGATAATCCGCTAGGGGACTTCCTTTGATAGCTTTTTGGGTGACATGAATGATGTCAAATTCTGAGAGGAGAACCTGCCACCTAGCTATTCTTCCGGTCAAAATGGGCTTCTCGAAGAGGTATTTGATTGGGTCCATTTTGGAGACCAACCATGTTGTATGTCGAGCCATGTACTGTCTGAGACGTTGAGTGACCCACACCAATCCGCAACAGGTTTTTTCGAATGGTGTATAACGGGTTTCATAATCTGAAAACTTCTTACTGAGGTAGTAAATGGCCCGTTCCTTTTTCCCGGTTTCATCATGCTGGCCGAGCACACATCCCATTGACTCCTTGAGGATTGATAGAAACAGGATCAGAGGTCTCCCTTCAACGGGTGGTACCAATACTGGTGGATTAGTTAAACAAGTTTTGATTTTATCGAACGCTTGTTGGCATTCCTCGTCCCACACCGTTGGCTGGTTTTTGCGCAACAGCTTAAAGATGGGGATACATTTATCCGTCAACTGTGCGATGAAACGGGCAATGTAATTAATCCTGCCCAGGAAACCTCTGACCTCCTTTTCCGTGCTTGGTGGAGGCATTTCCAAAATTGCTTTTGTTTTGTCGGGGTCCACCTCGATTCCTCTTTCACTGACAATGAACCCTAGGAGTTTTCCTGACCGTACTCCGAAAGTACATTTTGCCGGGTTTAGCTTAAGTTGATACTTCCGAAGTTGATCAAAAAGTTTTCGGAGATATTGAATGTGGTCCATTTCATTTCTGGACTTGGCGATCATGTCGTCCACATATACTTCTATTTCCTTGTGGATCATGTCATGAAACAATGTGACCATAGCCCTTTGATAGGTAGCCCCCGCATTTTTCAGCCCAAATGACATTACTCGATAGCAGAAAGTGCCCCATGGTGTAATGAAGGAGGTTTTTTCTCTATCCTCAACGGCCAGTTTGATTTGGTTGTACCCCGCATACCCGTCCATGAAGGAATACAACGTGTTGGTAGCGGTATGGTCTACCAGCGTGTCTATATGTGGTAGGGGAAAGTCGTCCTTTGGACTTGCTCGATTGAGGTCCCTATAATCCACGCAGACCCTGACCTTCCCGGTCTTTTTGATGACGGGCACTATGTTGGCCAACCATTCTGGGTATTTGGAAACTACCAGGAAATTGGCATCCAACTGCCTTTGCACCTCCTCTTTTATCATTAAGGACCAGTCGGGTTTGATTCTTCTGAGCTTTTGCTTTACAGGTCGGAACCCCTCTTTCAGTGGCAATCTGTGTTCCACTATGCTTGTGTCGAGCCCAGGCATGTCATGATACGACCAAGCAAACACATCCATATATTCCTTCAGAAGCTGTATCAATTCTTCCCTTATGCTACCTTTTATTTGGGTGCCGATGTTCACCTTTTTCTCCTCATCCTCTTTTCCCAAATTAACGGTTTCAATTTCCTCCTGGTGCAGTTTTATGATGCGTGTTTCCTTTTCCAGCATTCTTTGCATATCCGGAGAAATGGTCTCCTGCTCACTGTCGGACCCGACCCATTTGCTTTCCGTTTCCAGGGTCCACGGAGATTCATCAATCACAGACATGATGTGTTTTAGGTTCTGTTTTAGTCATAGATTTTATTATTCAATTTATTTTTGAAAGAATAATAAATAAAGGAGGGAAAAGAATGAATATGATAAAATGCCTCGTGTATTAATGAAGATGAGATGTATGTACAAGCCCTTTTAATCAAAACTCCTGCGGCCACGGGTGAGGACCGCAAGAGATACAGAGAAAAGCTTAAAAATAGACACCCTAAGGGCTGATCCTCTTAGTCCTCCCTCTCTGCTACTCCGGCTTGGCCAGTGGTTTGACATCCGTGTTGGAAGCAGAGGCATCAAAGGTTATCCTACCAGCATCAATTAATTCTTGGACCTTATACTTCAAGGTCAAGCAGTTGTCGGTTGAATGCCCTGGTGCATCCGAGTGGTAGCTACATTTTTCATTGGGCTTGTACCATTCGGGATAGGGGGGCTCCAGCTGCTTCTTGGGAGGAACACGTGCCAGGAGGTTGGCTTCCAACAGCTGGGGCAGCAACTTTGCGTATGAGGTGGGGATAGGAGTGAACTTCCTCTCCTTTCTTCGTGGCTGCCGCTCTGTCTGAGAGGTAGAGGAAGGGGTTGCGAAATTAATGGCGTGCATGGCCTCCTCCTTCTTCTTGAAGGGTTTCTTGAATGAGGTGCCGGAAGGAGAAGGTCGCGCTATTTTTCCACTCCTCAGCCCTTGCTCCACTCTTTCCCCCACAGTGACTATGTCTGAGAAAAGGTTGGAGGTACTGGCTATTGCCTTGTCGTAGTATGCTCCAGTCAGTGAATCGATGAACATAGCCACTGTCTCCTTGTCAGTCAAAGGGGGCTCTATTTGGGCCGCCATTTCCCTCCACCTTTGGGCGTACGCTTTGAAAGACTCGTCGTCCCTTTTGCTTAGGGTTCTGAGATCTGACCTGTCGGGGGTCAGATCGATGTTGTAGCGGTAATGACGGAGAAAAGCGTCAGCCAGCTGTTTCCAGTTCTGGACCTGCCCTCTCTCTAGCTGCATATACCAGTTGAGAGCTGTGTCCTCCAGACTCTCCTGAAAGCAGTGGATCAGGAGTTTTTCGTTGTCAGCATGGGCGGCCATCTTACGACAGTACATCGTAAGATGGTTCTTTGGGCAGGTCATCCCGGCGTACTTGGGGAAGTCCGGGATCTTGAACTTGGTAGGGAAGTGGATGTTCTTTACCAGGCACATGTCTGCCACCTCCTTGACATCAAAGTTGTGCCCCTCGACTGCCTTGAGCGTCTCCTCCAGGGCAGAGAGTTGTTGTTTGGATACTTCTGGAGTAAGGATGCGTGCAGTCTTAGCATCCTTCTCATCATAGAAGTATTCTTCTTCGTCCTCCTCATGGGGAGGGACGTGTTCAGCTTGGCCTTCGCCCTTATTCTGACCCTGGCGCACGACCTCCAATAATTGGGCCACCTGCTCGCGAAGGGTATTGACTTCTGTAGTGAGCTTTCGATTTTGCTCTTCTAAGTTTTCCATTGCTCTTGCCTTTTGTGCTCGAGTGCGAGTGGGGAAAGGACCAGCCACTTTCTAGAATGCCCGGAAGAATTTTATTAATGCATGTTGAGTGTTTGAACTACAATGAATATGCTTATGCATGAGAGATTCTGTTTAAATGATACTGCATGCGCTCTGGCTTTTTATTTTCTCTCTTGGTTTTTCTTCACTCATGGTATGATGTAATATGAATGTTTTGACTTTGTCAAAAGTTTATTTATTTTCTGGTATTTTGGTATTTGATTTTTATTTGATGTTTATTTTATAGCCTTTTATCTCTTCTGTCGGAACTGCGTGGCTACTTAGCTTGCAAAGAACCTGAAACCAGGCTAGCTAAAAGGCAGACTGTCCGAGATAAAATATGGCTTTATGCGAAAGGATATTTTAGCGTCCCTTATCTCTTCTGTCAGAATTGCATGGCTACTTAGCTTACAAAGAACCTGAAACTAGGCTAGCTAAAAGGCAGACTGTCCGAGATAAGGGTGTTTATTTGTGAAAAATATTTTTTGGTTTTTTGTTTTGTTTTGTTGTTTGTTTATGCTATGCAACATACAAATGCAACAATCAAATGCACACACAATTCGATCATCCCCGAACCGGCGATAATTCATTTTTATCACGAGGTAGGGCTTTCCTGCAGAAAAGTGCATTGGCAAGGGTTGGTTCTAACTGTTCTCACCAGGCTAAGGCCCCCAAGGTGCCCCCATTATAGGGTCCCCACTCTCCAGCCGTCCGACCATGCTTAGCACTAAGGCCATAGTCAGTCTTATTGCCAAAAGAGGAAGGTTATCACCTTGAGTGGTGGTTTCCGATCACACTGGTGGGCTCAAGGCCCTCACTACAGCGAACCGTACCTGCCACCCACTCCCTATGGTTTTCTCACTTGCCCCCCGGTATAGGGGGAACTGTTGTGTGCAAGGGATTGTGTGCAGTTTATATTTCAAGCAATTTGCGCAAGTATAAACAAACAACAATTTATTAAAGCCAAACATTAAAACATGTTATAAATACAAGTTAAGGGCAAAAGTGTTATTTTCTTGGTTTATTTATTATTTAAGCCGGCCCATCACTAAATGGGATCAACTCTCGAGGCTTCCCCAGTGGAGTCGCTATCTGTCTACGCCGTATCAAAAGAGAGAGGCGGTCGGAGCGACGCGATGGTTTTTTCGACCCTCTTGTTTTCGCGTTTTTTATGGGTGGTTACAACGCCTTTAGGTTGTCCAATAACCGGGCTAACCTAGGGGCGAGGTTTTCGAAAGGTGTCCTTGGGTTGTCCGATAACCGGGCTAACCCAAGGACTTATTTATTTTTGGTTCTATGGAGTCGCCACCGACGTTTTTACCGGAAACATCGGAAAAGGTTTTTGAAAGGCGTTGGTTTTCGAAAACCAACTTTGGTCATTAGAACCAGAGTTGGGTAAGGGAGTTAGTTACGTGGTAAAGGAAGTATTAGTTCCTTTGCTACACCCCTTTCGGGTTCCCTATGATGGGCCAGCTTTTTATGTTAATAAATAAACCAGAAAATACTCTTTTGCCCTTTTTATTGTGCGGAATTTAAAGTTATGACTACATGGCCCTAGTCTATTGCATAATTTAAATTAAAGCAATAAAAGTAGAGAGGGAGAAATTAAACCTCCGAAGCAAGCTTTGTTTTTATATTTCTTTGAAAAGAGGGTGCTTTTTGGCAGCCCTTCACTCTACAAGACGTCTGAAACTTTTCTAAATGCCGAAAAATGCTTTTAAAGACACTCAGAAACTCCGGAAATGTGTCGGAGGAATTATAGAGAGAAGTTTTTGAGAGAAGGGAGAGCTAAAGCTTGTGGTGTGTGGAAATGAAGGGGGGAGGACCCCTATTTATAGGTTTTCGCGCTGTCAGGTGGCGAGACCGCTGGTCTCGTCTGACAGGGTCGAGACCGCCGTCTCATCCAACGAGACCGCCATCTTGCCCTGTCAAACGCAGCAAGACCGCCGTCTGGGGAAACGAGACCATCATCTCGCCACTTGGGAAGTCCAGACGGCGGTTTCGTCCCAACAAGGCGAGAAAACTTATTTTTTGGTACAGAAACTACCTCCTATCCTAGTATGGGGCCTAATAGTCTCTCCTAATGGCTTGTTAGGCTTCGTCCATCTTCAAATAGGAGGTCTTCTGCTCTTTATTTGGAGGTCGGGCAAGATTTGGGGTCTACACCGCCACTACCACCAGTCCTACGCAGTGGACTGTACCAGCCTGATAGGGGGTTCATACCTATCAACCAGCACACAAGGAGTGCCCAACCGGCGCATGGGCCACCTGAACAGTAAGCCGCCACTAGCACCAGTCCTACGCAGCGGACTGTACTAGCCTGATAGGGGGTTTATACCAATCAACCTGCGCACGCGTTGCGCCTGATTTGCGCTCGACCCGGATCAGTAAGTCGCACCACCAGCCTGATGGGGGGTTCATACCCATCCAGTCCCACACAACGGACTGCAACTACCAGCCTGATGGGGGGTTTATACCCATCAACCGAAGGATTGGCTACCGTCAGAAGGAGTATCCTGAGGTTCTACCACGTGTCCACCGAAGGGATCGGCTACCGTCAGAAGGAGTATCCCGGAAGTGCACGAACACCAACATTTTCCCCAGAAGATCAGCCGCCGCAAGACGGAGCATTTGAAGGACAACCGGGCAAGAGGGTCAACTCCTTTACCCTTTAGTCGATCACCTTGGCACAAAAGGCCAGCAATCGACTGGTCGGGTAAAGGGGGGCAGCTGTAGACCCCAAATCTTGCCCCGCCTCCAAATAAAGAGAAGAAGACCTCCTATTCAAAGATGGATGAAGCCTAACAAGCCACTAGGAGAGACTATTAGGCCCCATAATAGGATATGAGGGGTTTTCTGTACAAAAAATAAGTTTTCTCGCCTCTTTGGGACGAGACCGCCGTGTCGAAATCGAGACCGCTGTCTCGCCTCAGGCAAGTGGCGAGAACGCCGTCTCGTTTGACGAGACGGCGGTCTCGCTTTCCCAGACGGCGGTCTCGCCACCTGCGAAGGACGAGACGACGGTCTCGTTTGGCGAGACAGCGGTCTTAACCCTGTCAGACGAGAACGGTGGTCTCGCCACTGCCAGGCGCGAAAACCTATAAATAGGGTCCTCCCCCCCTTATTTCCACACACCACACAGCTTTTGCTCTCCCTTCTCTCTAAAACTTCTCTCTAGAATCCCTCCGACGCATTTCCTGAGCTTCTGAGTGCCTTTGTGAGTGATTTTCGGCGTCTAGAAGAGTTTCCAGCGTCGTGTAGAGTGAAGGGCTTCCAAAAAGCACCCATTTTTGTTAAAGAAATTAAATAGAAAAGCCTGCTACGAAGGTTTTCTCTTCCTCTTTGTCTATTTACCGCTTTACATAAATTGTGCAAATAGCTATTAGGGTCATGTAGTCATAAATTTAAATTCCGCATAATAAAAGGGCAAAAACGTTATTTTCACCGGTTTAAATATTTTTAGATAGCTGGCCTATCATAGGGAACCCGAAAGGGGCATAGTAAAGGAACCAATACTTCCTTTACACGTAACTAACTCCCTTACACAACTCTGGTTCTAATGACCAAAGTTGGTTTTCGAAAACCAACGCCTTTTAAAACCCCTTTTCTGATGTTTCCGGTAAAAACATCGGTGGCGAATCCACAGAACCCCTCAAAATTAGTCCTTGGGTTAGCCCGGTTATCGGACAACCCAAGGACGACCTTTCGAAAACCTCGCCCCTAGGTTAGCCTGGTTATCGGACAACCTAAAGGCGTTGTAACCACCCATAAAAAACGCGAAAACAAAAGGGTCAAAACCATCGCGTCGCTCCGACCGCCCTCTCTTTTTTAGATGACGGCGACACATCTCTTTGCCACCCTTTCCAAAAGCCAGTGTAACAAAAAAGCTTAAAAAAGGGAAAAAGGCATACGCTCAATAAAAAGCCAAAATCCGAAATCGCAAGAAAAAAGAGATAAAATCGCGAGAAAAAGGCAAGATTAAGACAAGCCATCACCTCAACCAACAAAACTTTGACTACCAAATCAGAGTCGAACAAAAAACAAGACTCATCCGACTAGTCAGCAAGAGTCGAACAAAGAATCTGCAGCAACCAACAAAGCTGGATGACCCACAAAATCCCCGGCACAACCCGGATGACCATTCAGAAAGGTCCAAGTACATCGACCAACACATAAATCACTCCCTAAGGAGTGCCTAACCGGCGCATGAGCGATTGAGCAGTAAGCCGCCACTACCACCAGTCATACGCAGTGGACTGTACCAGCCTGATAGGGGGTTCATGCCTATCAACCAACACACAAGGAGTGCCTGACTGGCGCATGGGCCACCTGAACAGTAAGCCGCTACTACCACCATTCCTACGCAATGGACTGTACCAGCCTGATAGGGGGTTTATACCTATCAACCTGCGCACGCGTTGGGCCTGATCTGCGCTCGAGCCAGATCAGTAAGTCGCACCACCACCCTGATGGGGGGTTCATACCCATCCAGTCCCACGCAACGGACTGCAACTACCAGCCTGATAGGGGGTTCATACCCATCCAGTCCCACACAACGGACTGCAACTACCACCCTGATGGGGGGTTCATACCCATCCAGTCCCACACAACGGACTACAACTACCAGCCTGATGGGGGGTTTATACCCATCAACCGAAGGATCGGCTACTGTTAGAAGGAGTATCTTGAGGTTCTACCATGTGTCCACCGAAGGGATCGGCTACCGTCAGAAGGAGTATCCTGGAAGTGCACGAACACCGAGATTTTCCCCAGAAGATCAACCATCGCAAGATGGGACATCCAAAGGGTAACCGGGCAAGAGGGTCAACTCCTTTACCTTCCTGTCAATCTGTCTGGCACAACAGGCCAACAACCGACTAGTCAGGTAAAGGGGGGGCAGCTGTAGACTCCAAATCTTGCCTGGCCTGCAAATAAAGAGTAGAAGACCTCCTATTCGAAGATGGATGAAGCCTAACAAGCCACTAGGAGAGACTATTAGGCCCCATACTAGGATAGGAAGGATTTTCGGCACAAAAATAAAGTTTCTCGCCCTTTTGGGACGAGACCGCCGTCTCAAAATCGAGACAGCCATCTCGTTTGGCGAGACGGCGGTCTCGCCACCTGCGAATGGCGAGATGGCAGTCTCGCTTTCCCAGACGGCGTTCTCGCCACTTTGGCATGGCGAGACGACGGTCTTGACCCTGTCAGACGAGAACGGCGGTCTCGCCACTGTCAGGCGTGACAACCTATAAATAGGGGCTTCCTCCCCTCATTTCCACACACCACACAACATTCTCTCCTCCTTCTCTCTAGGATTTCTCTCTCTAGAATCCCTCCGACGCATTCCCTATAAATAGGAGCGTCATTCCCCTCATTCCACACAGTTCTTCCTTTCTCTCTCTAGACTTTTCTTCAAATTCTCTTTCTAGAACCCCTCCGAAGCATTTTCGGAGTTTCTGAGAGTTTTCTAGATTGTTTTTGAGCGTTTTCGGCATTGTAAAGAGCGGAGGGCTGCCAAAAAGCACCCTAATTCTCAAAGAATTAATAGAAAATCTTGCTTAGGAGGTTTATACTTTCTCTCTCTATCTTTTACTGCCTTATTTTAAATTATGCAATAGACATTAGGGTCATGTAGTCATAGTTTAAAATTCCGCAAATAAAAGGGTAAAAGCGTATTTTCACCAGTTTAATTATTTTAAATAGTTGGTCTGTCATAGGAAACCCGAAAGGGGCGTCGTAAAGGAACTAACACTTCCTTTACACATAGCTAACTCCCTTACCCAACTCTGGTTCTAATGATTAATGTTGGTTTTTCGAAAACCAACGCCTTTTCACTCCTTGTAGACCCCAAATCTTGCCCGGCCTCCAAATAAAGAGTAGAAGACCTCCTATTCCAAGATGGACGAAGCCTAAAAAGCCACTAGGAGAGACTATTAGGCCCCATGCTAGGATAGGAAGGATTTTCTGTACAAAAATAAGGTTTCTCGCCTTTTTGGGACGAGACCGCCGTCTCAAAATCGAGACCGCCGTCTCACCACCTGCGAATGGCGAGACGGCGGTCTCGCTCTCCCAGACGGCGGTCTCGCCACCTGCGAAGGACGAGACGGCGATCTCGTTTGGCGAGACGGCGGTCTCGCCACCTGCGAAGGACGAGACGGCGATCTCGTTTGGCGAGACGGCGGTCTCGACCCTGTCAGACGAGAACGGCGGTCTCGCCACTGTCAGGTGCGAAAACCTATAAATAAGGGCTCCCCCCCCCCTCATTTCCACACACCACACAGATTTTGCTCTCCCTTCTCTCTAGAATCCCTCCGACGCATTTCCGGAGCTTCTGAGTGCCTTTATGAGCGGTTTTCGGCGTCTAGAAGAGTTTCCAGCATCGTGTGGAGTGAAGGGCTGCCAAAAAGCACCCTCTTTTTTTAATGAAATAAAAAGAAAGCTTGCTTCGTAGGTTTAAATTCTCCCTCTCTACTTTTACTGCTTTAATTTTAAATTATGCAATAGATTAGGGCCATGTAGTCAAAATTTTAAATTCCGCAAAATAAAAAGGGCAAAAGCGTATTTTTCCGGTTTATTTATTAACAAAGTAGTTGGCCTATCATAGGGAACCCGAAAGCGGCGTAGTAAAGGAACTAATACTTCCTTTACACGTAACTAACTCCCTTACCCAACTCTGGTTCTAATGACCAAAGTTGGTTTTCAAAAACCAACGCCTTTTAAAATCCCTTTTCCGATGTTTCCGGTAAAAACATAGGTGGCGACTCCACAGAACCCTACAAAATTAGTCCTTGGGTTAGCCCGTTATCAGACAACCCAAGGACGCCCTTTCGAAAATCTCGCCCCTAGGTTAGCCCGGTTATCGGACAACCTAAAGGCGTTGTAACCACCCATAAAAAACGCGAAAATCAAGAGGGTCGAAACCATCGCGTCGCTCCGACCGCCATCTCCTTTTTTGACGGCGGCGACAGATGGCGACTCCACTGGGGAATCCTCGAGAGTTGATCCCATTTAGTGATGGGCTGACTTGAAAATAAATAAACCAAGAAAATAACGCTTTTGCCCTTAACTTGTATTATAACATGTTTTACGGTTTGGCTTTAATAATTGTTGTTTGTTTATAATTATGCAATTGTTTGAAATAAAAATTGTACACAAACCCTTGCACATAACAGTTCCCTCTATACCCGGGGGCAAGTGAGAAATCCATAGGGAGTGGGTGGCAGGTACGGTTCGCTGTAGTGAGGGCCTTGAGCCCACCAGTGTGATCGGAAACCACCACTCAAGGTGATAACCTTCCTCTTTTGGCAACAAGACTGACTATGGCCTTAGTGCTAAGCATGGTCGGACGGCTGGAGAGTGGGGACCCTATAATGGGGGCACCTTGGGGGCTTTAGTCTGGTGAGAACAGTTAGAACCAACCCTTGCCAATGCACTTTTCTGCAGGAAAACCCTACCTCGTGATAAAAACGAATTCTCGCCTATTCGCGGATGACTGAATTGTGTGTGCATATGTTTGTTGCATTTGTCTGTTGCATAGCATAAACAAACAACAAAACAAAAATCACCAAAAATATTTTCACAAATAAACACCCTTATCTCGGACAGTATACCTTTTAGCTAGCCTGGTTTCAGGTTCTTTGTAAGCTGAGTAGCCACGCAGTTCCGACAGAAGAGATAAGGGACGCTAAATATTCTTTCGCATAAAGCCGCATTTTATCTCGGACAGTCTGCCTTTTAGCTAGCTTGGTTTCAGGTTCTTTGTAAGCTAAGTAGTCACGTAGTTCCGACAGAAGAGATAAAAGGCTATAAAATAAACAAATAAACGTCAAATAAAAAATCAAAATAAAAATCCATTTCCAAAACCATAAATAAGACCTGGTCCAAAAATATTACACTCATAAAACATTCATATAGATAGTTTATTCTTCAATAAAAAATACGCAATTACCATACATCATATAGAAAAACATGATAAATAAGAAAATAAACACTTACATTCATTCAAATAAGCATCCTTTTCATCAAACATGCATTTTGGTTTTAGAAATGGAGGGGACAAGTAGACAGCCAAAGAAGGTGGATATTCCCCGTTTCCATACTGAGAGGTTGGAACAGCTGAGCGCGGCAATGCCATCAGAGGTCCGCGCTGACTTTGAAAAATCCTATGGACGGATTTTAGACCTTCTAAAGATCTGTGTCGATCAGGTGTTCCTAAGGGCACTAATCCACTTCTGGAATTCAAATCTGCGGTGTTTCGAATTTCCGCAGTTCGACTTGGTGCCCACCCTAGAGGAGTATGAGACCATGTTGAAATGGCCCAAATCAGCCGGGGTCCATGTCCGCCACGAGGCATACACTCCTGTAGCACCAGTCGCTGCCCTTATTCAACTACCATTCCGGCAGAGTACCCTGATAAGGAAGGGGAACGCCCAGGGTTGGAAAGTGTCAATGTTAGAAGACCACCTGTCCTACCCCACTGAAAGGGCAGAGTGGGTCGCCTTCAACAAAACCCTGGCACTAATAATTTTTGGAACGGTCTTATTCCCCTTCCACTTCGACACAGTAGATCAGGCCGTCATGGACGCCTTCTTCGCCTGGGACGTGAACTCGAAGAGTCCCCTGCCTGCAATCCTTGCCGACACCTTGCTCTCGATGGAATTCTGCCACCAAAAGCAAGGAAAAACACTCCGCTGCTGCTCTTCATTACTATTTGTGTGGAGCGCCACGCACCTTTACGCCTCCAGCCACATGGGGATATTCCCCGACCCTTTAAGGAGCTTCTCCAAGATCCCCCTCCAACGACGCCTGGCTTCAGAATGGAGGGACGAGTGGGAACGAAAGGACGCCAACAGTTTATCCTGGGTCTGCCCTTGGTTCCGACCCGACCCAGTTCTCATCAGATGCGGGGACTATCCGAGCGTACCCTTGATAGGACTCAGGGATTGCATAGCCTACTCACCTAGGGTAGCTATGAGGCAGCTCATGAGGACCCAAACTACTGTCTCTCGGGGAGAACTCGGAGGATTGTGCTTCTTTGGAGACCCGTGCACAATCGCCAACTCACTAGCTGTGAGAAAAGCATGGGAGAGGCCAGTCTATATGGGGGACAGAGAGCTAGGAAAAGCTCGGGTGGCTGTCACCAGTGACTACGAGGCGTGGAGAAAGAAAAGAGGGATGGCTCAACCATGCACCACACCCACTACAAGCGCCAATAATGGAGAGCTGCAGGCTCAAATTAATGCCTTGACCCAGAGGATGGAAATCATGGGAGCCCAGATGAGGGCCCTTGAGGAAAGAGAGCAAGCATCCATCCTCACAATAGATGGTCTGCAAAGGCAAGGCAAGAAAAATGATCATGAAATAGAGCACCTCAAGGACCAGTGTGCTGACTCCAACGAGCAAGCTATCCGAGCATCCAAAACTGCCAGAACCAGTTCGGATAGTCGACTTCAAGAAATAACCACCAAGTCAGCATGCCTTGAGGCCGAATCATCAAAGCAGGCTCAAATGATCAAGGAGTTGTCGCAAGAGCTCACCAGGACTCGGTTAGATATCCGCCAAGAGCGAGAGGCCAACCGGAGACTAAACAAAAGTCTCGCTGAGCTACGCTGCAAAGAAAGAGATGGGCTAGCTCAGTACGGCCAGCTACTACAAGAGAAAGACCGAGCCGTTGAAAAGCTCGATGAACTACAAGCCTTGGTCGTTCATCAAGAGGCGAAGATCAAAGAGGCTCAGAAGTACAGTGAGGACATGAGCCAGGCGGTCCGCAAGCAAAGCGAAGCACTTGCTCGTCACGTCCGGGAAGCTGAGAGAGAACTACAGAGGGATCAAGACCCGCCTGTGGGTTTCTTTAAATTTTTCCGCTTTTGCCAAAAGTTGCTTCGCAATATAGAATAGGGGAATGTACACCTTCTGTCGAATAAATAAAATCTTCTTTATTCAAATGACTGTCTACTTGCATGCATAAACATTCATTTGCATATTTAATTTCCCCTCCTTCACGCTTAATAAATAAGATAATAAAAAGGAAGGATTAACTAACACGTCTTCCAAATCAGAAGAATGGAGAGAAAGCCACTCCTAATAAAGCTTACTCCAACGGTCGACTCACCGCAAGAGGAAAATAAGCCTCGGTCGTTGGTCCTTAAGAACAAAGAAGAGGGGGCAAGGACACCATTGCGACTATTTATGCCACGTCCTTTCCCCTACGAATCAAATAAAGCTGTACCGTGGAGATATGGGGAATCTTCACCAATAAAAGAAGAAATAACAAATATAGTCGGCATTGGGGGCACGACTAGAAGTGGAAGAGTCTACTCCCCCAAGGACACATAGGAAGATGTCCTCAAAAATAAAGGAAAAAATAAAAAGACCGAAGAAGAAAAAAAAAATAAAGAATCCAAGGAGGAGACAGAGGAATTACTCCAGTTTATAAGGCAAAGCGAGTATTCCATTATAGACCAGCTCAATCGCACACCTGCAAAGATAACATTATTATCTTTAATGTGGAGCTCGGAACCGCACAGAAACGCCCTACTGAAGGTCTTGAGCGAGACGCATGTACCTTATACAATATCCCAAGAAAAGGTCGAGAGGATTGGTCACATCACAGCAAGCGATCACCTCACCTTCACAGAGGAAGAACTCCCCCTCGAAGGGTCAAACCATAACAAGCCCTTGCACATCTCAGTCAAGTGCAAGGAGTACCTCATCGCCAGAGTTCTTGTGGATAACGGGTCATCCTTGAACGTGATGCCCAAGTGCACACTGGACAAGTTGAATATCCAAGGAACCCATTTGCGCCCAAGCAGCACCATCATTCGAGCCTTCGACGGATCTAAACGAGAAGTAGTGGTAGAAGTTAACTTGCCAATTCAAGTTGGGCCCACTCTCTTCAACGTCGATTTCCATGTCATGGATATTACTCTAGCATATAGTTGTCTCCTCGGCAGGCCTTGGATTCATGACGCTAAGGCAGTACCTTCAACGCTCCACCACAAAGTAAAGTTCATAGTGGACGACAAATTGGTCATGGTCCAAGCAGAAGATGATATCCTGATCAGTGGACCGTCTACCCAGCCTTATGTGGA
The DNA here is from genome assembly GCA_963425845.1 of Sphenostylis stenocarpa. Classification (NCBI taxonomy): domain Eukaryota; kingdom Viridiplantae; phylum Streptophyta; class Magnoliopsida; order Fabales; family Fabaceae; genus Sphenostylis; species Sphenostylis stenocarpa. Next base: position 23,706,526 of record OY731401.1, on the reverse strand, counting down.
TGCGGCTGAAGAGGCCCTTGAAACATCTTTTCAAGCGCTTGAAATTGCCAACATAGAGCGACTTCCCAAAAATACAAAGGTAGCCCGCATGATGTTGAAGCATGGTTACCATCCTGGCCAAGGACTGGGGGCAGATTCCCAAAGCCTGAGGGAACCCCCAGAATTCAAAGATAATCCCTGCAAGTATGGCCTAGGATATGACCCTACTAAGGGCCGAGCGGAAAGAAGAAAAGGGAAGTCTCCCCTTCGCACACTCCAGCAAATTTTCCGAAGTGGAGGGGTGCAAGCGTCAAGAGCCACCTTAGTCATTAGGAAATCTTTTTCTTCGTTTAAGGGATGTAAACCCCAGGATTGTTAGAGATTATCCCCCGGGGCTAGCCCGACCCCCGGGCATTTCAGGGCACATATTCCCTTATTAATTAATAAAGAATGATTCTTACTATCTGCTTCTCTTCTTTCTATTTTTGACTAGACCACATAAATAACCCTGTCTAAGTAAACGAAAAAAAAAGAGAAGAAGAATAAACAGCGCATTCAAATAATCAACATTTACCATTGCTATTATCATCAAGATAGTCGATTAGAAGCACATAAAAATAAGACTTTACCTCACCACAAAAGAAAGTCATGCTTCGCCAATACTGTGAACAAAAAAATAAATCCACAAAAAAAGAAAAGCCCAGAGAAGCCAAAGGCCAAAGAAAAGGGCAAACTACCCGGTAGGAAACCCACTAAGGGGGCTACGCAAAAGATAGGGTCGACTCGGTAGGATACCCGAACAAAAATAAGGGGTAGCCTACGCAAAAGTTAGGGTTACAAAATAAAGTCCGCTAGGATTCTCCAAAAATTACAAAAAGAAGGAACCTAGACAAAAGTTAGGGCCAAAACACAGTATCCTAGTTCGAAAACGCAAAGGGCATTCTAGGGAAATCAGCTAGCCATTAAAAAGCAATGGAGATAAAACCAAAGAGCGCAAAATACAAAAAAAATAGAGAAAAGTTGTTTGCTTAGACAAATCTTAAACACCTAGGCCTAACCCTAGCCAACCATGCTTACAAAAACTCTATCAATAAAAATTAACCTTCTAAAACACAAGGCATTGAAATTTGCCTCTTTTTTTCTTTTCTCTTGACCCTTACATCAATATTCTAATAATTAATTTGGGAATATGGAGGCGTATAGTCAACAAGAGGATTGAAATCCCTAAAGCGAGGAAAAAGGGGCACTACATGACAAAGAGCGTGCTACAAAAGAAAAAAGAAGAAAAGAAGAAAAGAAAGAACAAAAAAAGAGAAAGAGAAAGAAAGAAATTATCCTTCGGTCATAAGAAGTCCGACATGGTACAACCAAGAGTAAACACAACAAATCAAAGGGCATTCGGTGCAACGAGACACGTCGGTTAAATCCTTCTGAAAACTTAATCAAAATAGGCATTATACGACATCAAACATGAAAACATTGCATGCATAAAAATGTTTTTGAACCAGTTCCTATTTTCTTTTCAAAAAAAAAAAAACTCTTCCGTAATTTGAGACCGCCGTCTCGGTCCCCCGGCAAGTCGAGAACGCCGTCTCGACCAACGAGACCGCCGTCTTGACTTAGTCAAAATCGAGACCGCCGTCTCGATGACCCAGACCGCCGTCTCGATTTGAAAGAGACTCGAGACCGCCATCTCGCCTTCCCAGATGGCGGTCTCGAACTGGAAAAATTTGCTATATATAGGGGGCGCGCTTGGGAGGTTCTTCACAACTCTCCTTGCCTCCAAAACCTCCATTTCTCAGATTTTGCACTCCCAAGCACTCCCCTAGTCAACATGTTTGGTAGAAGCGCCTCCAGGAAGAGAAGGAGTGTCGCCGCCGTCCCTTTTCGACGTCGGAGGACGTCTGGAAACGTTTATGCGAGCGGTCGCGAAAAGATGGTTTAGACTCGCGTATTTGTTTTAAAAGGTTTTCGAAAAGGGGTTCTTATGGAGTCGCCACCAATGTTTTGACCATAAACATTGGAAAAGGATAAAAGGTATTGATTTTAATGAAAAACCAAACTTGTCCATTATAACCAGAGTTGGGTAAGGGAGTTAGTTACGTGTGGGGAAGGTGTTAGCACCCCACAACGCCCCTTTCGGGTTCCCTATGACAGATCAATTCATTTTAAGAGAAGACTTCGAGAAATTACGCGATTACCCTATTTTATAATATTAAAATGACTATCTACATGATAAAGCTAAATAAAGCAATAAAAGAGATATAAAAATGGCTATCTACATGATTTTATTCTACATGGCACAAACAGTAAATAAAGCTAAATAAAACAATAAATAAAGCAATAAAAGAGAAGAGAATTGAAAAGAACCTCCGTAGCAAGCTTTGTATTGAGGATCTCAAACTGTGAGGATGCGTTTTGGCAACCCCTCTCTCTACACGAGACTCTCCTCACCAATACAAGATCGACTCCACTAAAAATTTAAAGAAGAATCAAATGCCGGAATATAATTCCTTAACCGATTGTTACCTATTTAAGGCAATCGGAAAGATCATTCGAGAAAGGGGGAGAAGTAGACAAGTGCTCCGAGTTTTTGAAAGTGTTTCGAGCTCTCAGAGTGTCCGTGGTCTCTAAAAGTGGCAAATGAGCCTCCTATTTATAGTTTTCGCAGCTGGCGCACTTTGGGACGACAGTCTGGGTTGGGACGGCCGTCTGGACTGGGATGGCCGTTCCAAATAGCAAATTTACACAGAGCAGGACCACCTGGGGGTCCGGGACGGCCGTCCCACTTGAAATTGGCCTTGGGACGGCCGTCCCAACTTCGGGACGCGCGTCCCAACTGAATCTAGAGGGTTGGGACGGCCGTCCCAACTTGGGACGGCCGTCTCAACCTGTTCTGGCCAGTTTTCGCGTTTCGGGACCACCTGTTGTGTTTGGGACCACCGTTGCGTTTGGGACCACCTGTTGTGTTTGGGACCACCTGTTGTGTTTGGGACCACCTGTTGTGTTTGGGACCACCGTTGCGTTTGGGACCACCTGTTGTGTTTGGGACCACCTGTTGTGTTTGGGACCCCCTGTTGTGTTTGGGACCCCCTGTTGCGTTTGGGACCACCTGTTGTGTTTGGGACCACCTGTTGTGTTTGGGACCACCTGTTGTGTTTGGGACCACCTGTTGGGTTTGGGACCACCTATTGCGTTTGGGACCACCTGTTGTGTTTGGGACCACCTGTTGTGTTTGGGACCACCTGTTGTGTTTGGAACCACCTGTTGTGTTTGGGATCCCCTGTTGTGTTTGGGACCACCTGTTGTGTTTGGGACCACCTGTTGTGTTTGGGACCACCTATTGTGTTTGGGACCACTTGTGGTGTTTGGGACGGCCTGTTGATGCCGATAGGTGTCCGTTGAAGCTTTATCTTCGTGTAGGAAGTCTCCTTTGTTCGTTATCGTGTAGACGAGCGATCTCTATATTGGTTGCGGGAGGTTTCCTCGTTTTTGGGAAGCCGAATGAACTCCATCTTCGGGTGAAGTTCCTCTAGCTTTTTCTTTTGAGAGGCCGGGCAAAATTAGGGGTCTACAGCTGCCCCCCCTTCACCTGCCTAACTAATTCGTTGGTTTTAATATGCCGACAAAATTAGTTGGTAGGGGAAGGAGTTAACCGTTTTGCCCCGTCATCCTTCGGATGCTGCTCCTTGTCGATCCTCCAAATGATAAATATTTTGATAGGTACTAACCCCTATCTGGTTTGAGCCTCCTTTTGTTAAGACTTTGGTGAGTACTTACCCTCACCGGGTATAAGTCTGTATTTTTACTAGACTTTTGTGGGTACCTACCCCGACTAGGTATGAACCTTATTCTGCAAGGTTTTTGTGAGTACTTACCCTCACCTGGTATGAGTTTACGTTTTGCTTAAACTCTTATGGGTACTTACTTCCGAGGTGCTCAATCACCAAACTATCCTTTAATAGAAGTAAGGTCTTTGTACCCATTTTTACAATGCTCCCGGTGAGTATTTTTACTCCACCTGATGCATTTTTTATAAGCCTCGTTCTACAAGGCCTAGGTGAGTACGCACCCCACCCGGTGTGAATGATAAGCCTCATTCTTTAAGGCTTAGGTGAGTACGCACCCCCACCTGGTGTGAATGATAAGCCTCATTCTTTAAGGCTTAGGTGAGTACGCACCCCCACCTGGTGTGAATGATAAGCCTCATTCTTCAAGGCTTAGGTGAGTATGCACCCTCACCCGGTGTGAATGATAAGCCTCATTCTTCAAGGCTTAGGTGAGTATGCACCCCCACCCGGTGTGATTGATAAGCCTCATTCTGCAAGGCTTAGGTGAGTATACACCCCCACCCGGTGTGAATGATAAACCTTTTTCACAAGGTTTAGGTGAGTACACACCCCCACCCGGTGTGAATGATAAACCTTTTTCACAAGGTTTAGGTGAGTACACACCCCCACCCGGTGTGAATGATAAACCTTTTTCACAAGGTTTAGGTGAGTACACACCCCCACCCGGTGTGAATGATAAGCCTTTTTCTGCAAGGCTTAGGTGAGTACGCACCCCCACCTGGTGTGAATGATAAGCCTCATTCTTTAAGGCTTAGGTGAGTACGCACCCCCACCTGGTGTGAATGATAAGCCTCATTCTTCAAGGCTTAGGTGAGTACGCACCCCCACCTGGTGTGAATGAGAAACCTTTTTCACAAGGTTTAGGTGAGTACATACCCCCACCCGGTGTGAATGATAAGCCTTTTTCTGCAAGGCTTAGGTGAGTACACACCCCCACCCGGTGTGAATGATAAACCTTTTTCACAAGGTTTAGGTGAGTACACACCCCCACCCGGTGTGAATGATAAACCTTTTTCACAAGGTTTAGGTGAGTACATACCCCCACCCGGTGTGAATGATAAACCTTTTTCACAAGGTTTAGGTGAGTACACACCCCCACCCGGTGTGAATGATAAGCCTCATTTTTCAAGGCTTAGGTGAGTATACACCCCCACCCGGTGTGAATGATAAGCCTTTTTCACAAGGCTTAGGTTAGTACACACCCCCACCCGGTGTGAATGATAAACCTTTTTCACAAGGTTTAGGTGAGTACACACCCCCACCCGGTGTGAATGATAAACCTTTTTCACAAGGTTTAGGTGAGTACACACCCCCACCCAGTGTGAATGATAAGCCTCATTCTTCAAGGCTTAGGTGAGTACACACCCCCACCCGGTGTGAATGATAAACCTTTTTCACAAGGTTTAGGTGAGTACACACCCCCACCCGGTGTGAATGATAAGCCTTTTTCACAAGGCTTTATAGGATGAACTTTTTTGTAGTCAATCCTATGATCATCTATTTTGGAGATGAGTTAACGGCTTACTGTTTTTGGTCATGCATCTCTGGGGAGTAATTTTTTCTTTTTGACTTTTCTATTTTAGTCATCTGGTTTTACCAGGGATTTCTGTATTTTGGCTTTTCTTATTTTAGCCATCCGGCTTTTGCCGGGGATTCTTTGATTTTGGCTTTTCTGTTTAGCCATGGGGATTTCATTGTTTTGGCTTCTTCTTTTAGCCATTCGGTCTTTGCCGAGGATTTTTGATTGCCTCTTTTTTAGACAGGAATCCTCTGGGGATTTGTTTTCTATTAGTTGCGCCTCTTGATTAGGGGGAAATTCACTTGGGGAGATTCTTGTTTGGTTGCGCCTCTTGATCAGGCGGAAATCCTCTGGGGATTTGAGCTTTCTTATTGATTCTGCCTCTTGATTAGGTGGGTGCTTCAGTAGTGGCGAAGGCTTTGTACTTGTTGTTTTTCGCCTCTGAATAGGCTGTTGTTCTACTTGAGGATATTTGTTCTTGATAATACCTCTGAGTAGGTGGATACTTTTTGAAAGCTTTGTGCTTGTATTACCTCTTATAGGTTGATTTCCCATTTCTTGGGGATATTGGCTTTCTGCTTGCCTGTTGGAAGTGAAGACTTTGCTTTTCACTGGGGATATCTGTATTTGGGAATTTATACGCGATTCCCTGAGGATATAAACTTGTAGTTTTGCCTTCATTTGGTAGGCTCGCTGGGGATTTTGTTTATTGATGATCCACTGGGGGATTGATTTCATTCCGGAGATCTATTTTGAATTGCCCTCCAAGGGAGAAATTGAGTTTTCGACTTCTTATGAGTTGTTGTTGTTTGAGCTGGCTTTGCCTGTGCTCTTATTTTGCTGGGGAATGGGTTTCTACCCTTTTCTTGCAATTTCTCTTTTTTGCGATTTAGCTTTTGCATATGTGCTCCTTTTATGCACATTGGCTTGATCTTTGGATGAGAAAGGATATATATTTTTTCTTCCTCTTTTCTTTTTAGTGATCCCTGGGGAATTTTTCTTTGTTTCTTGGGGATCAAATCCTTGGTTTGATTTTTTATGATGGAGTCTTGGCTCCGACTTTTGTGAAGCTCTTATTTGAGTTGGAAGATGGAAAAAAATCTTTTGTTTTCCTCTTTTTGTAGACGTTTCTTGATATGCTCTGTTAGGAGACATTTATTTGACCTTTTTCTTGTGGTGGCCTCCGTTAGGGGATAAAAAGTTTTTCTTTCTTTTCCTTTGGTTGCCCCCTAATGATGTGGAGGATTTGATTTCGTATTTTCTTTGATGGACTCTTATGTAGTCCTTATTCTCCTTATTCTGCTTTGGGGAAGTAACGGAGACTCTTGCATGAGTGTGTTTGATGACTCATGTGGCGATGAAGCTGAGTCGTGAAGTAGTCTTTTTGTTTTGCCTTTGGAGTAGGCAAGGATCCTCTTGGGGATGGTCAAGCCTTTCCATTTGGCTTTTTCATTTTGATGGTGTCCTTCTTTCTTGGATGGAAGGATGCTGATTGCGGCTTTGAATGACTATGTTTGATGACTCATGTGGTGGTGTTGAGTCGGGGAGTATTTTTTGTTTTGCCTCTAGAGTAGGCAAGGATCCGCTTGGGGATCATCAAGCCTTTTCCATTGGCTTTTCTTCTCCTTCTTTTATTGGTGTTTGAGGAGAATGGTTGGAGCTATGGTTTTCTTAAAGCTCTTTATTCTGTTGAAATGGTTTTGATTTCGCCTTTTGCGATTTTGATTTTTATTTAGAGGCTGGATTTTGGCGCCTTTTATTTCCAATCACAAACATGGAGACTATCCTCCTTATATGCATGTTCATTCTTGTTTGAAGAAAATTATTTTTTCTTGATTTTGACAAAGTCGTATTATGCAAGCTGCCTTGTGTGTGGATGCCCTAAATGCGGTCTAATGTTTGTTTATTTTTTATGCATTTAGAAAGTAAGCGGCCTTCTTCAGTTGGCTTCTTATGAATAAGGCTGATGGACTTCTTCTTTATGACTATGATGATGGGCTCATCTTTTACTCATCTTTTGGTTTTAGCCCTATCTTTTTCCTAGACCGCCCTTTACGGGTTTTCGATCTAGCGGGCTGCCTTAATTTTTCCTAGAATACCTTAGGGGGCTTTTGCCTTATCTTTTTGCCTAGATCGTCTTTTTGGGGTTTGCGATCTAGCGAGGCTACCCTAGTTTTTATCTAAGAATATACTAGCGAGGCCTTTATTCCTTTATTATTTTCATATGCTTCCCTTTTTTAGATGCATGTTTGATCTTTGATTAAAAGTCTTTGCGCATATTTATGATTTATCAATAAAGAGGCATTTCCATAATATTTGGTCAAGAGAAAGGAAATGAAAGGGAATTTTATTGATAAATGAGCAAAAGTTTATTTCTTTTACGAAGGATTTCAAGAGATATTTAGAAGAATGGGTGGTCGGGGTTGGTTGTACTTGTTTAGGCTTATACAGTCATGTCCATGATATCTGCCCCCTGATTATCCTAATTGCTTCAGTTGAGATGCCTGAGCTCAGAGTGAAGACTATGCAGACTGCTTGCTTCTGGAAGAATGTTACTTTAGCCGCCTTTTCGGTTTTCGACTAAAGTAACCATTGCTCTTATTTTTATTTTTATTTTTAGCTCTTCTTTTTGCCTAGGACGTATCCTAGCGAGGGATATGGACCCTATCTTTTGCCCAGGGATGCCCTTTGCGGGTTTTCATTCCTAACAGGTCATGAGCAATGTCTTCAAGCATAATATTTCTTTACCGCGTCAAAATTGATTGGGTGTCAAAGCTCCTCTCCATCCATATTAGTGAGAATAAGTGCCCCTCCTGAGAAAGCTCGTTTGACCACAAAGGGTCCTTCATAATTTGCCGCCCATTTTCCAATTTTATCCTTCTGGGCTGGAAGCAGTTTCTTTACCACTAAATCCCCTTCTTGATAAGTATGAGGGCGGACCTTTTTATCATAAGCCTTTTTTATCTTCTTTTGATAGGCTTGTCCATGGCATATGGCATTCAGCCGTTTTTCATCGATAAGGTTTAATTGATCGTATCGACTTTGAACCCATTCGGCTTCTGTTAATTTTGCTTCCATTATCATGTACTTTTATCAACATGATTAGTTGTACTAATTTGCCGTCCTGGACTTTTCTTGCTATAACCGAAGAGTAATTATTTTGAATGTAGAGCAATTGTCATGTCAATGCCCCTCTTCCTTTCCTTAGGGATTTCAATCCTCCTATTGATCACCATATTTCCACATTTCCCAGTCAATTACTTGAATGCTTTATGATGAAGGGTCAAGAGAATAGAAAGAAAAGGATTTATTGCAAAGGCTTGTGTTTTAGCGAGATTTTTTTTGAAATAAAGGTTTTTGTAAGAATGGCTAGCCAAGGTTGGTCAGTGTTTAAGCTAGTTCAAACAAACGTTTTGTTTTAATGAGGTAGCGTCTTCAGCTGATTACTTTATGACTGATTAACATTCCTAGTCTGCTTAGGATTTTGCCCTTTTATCTTTTTGTCTTGGCCTTTGACCTTGACGGGCTTTTAATAATAATTTCTTTTCTCAAACATTGTCGAAACACGATTTTCTTATTTGTGTCTCTAGCTAATCAATCATGTTAACTTTGGCTTCATATGGCGTTTTGATTATTTTGACGCATTTTGGAACAAAACGTTTGTCTAAACAGGGTTATTTAATGGGGTATAGACATGTTTAGCAGGAAAAGAATCAGATAGTAAGAATAGCATTCTTTTATAATTTCAGGGAAATGCGTGCCCTAACGATGCTCGGGGGTCGGGCAAACCCGAGGAGTGATCTCCAATAGTCATTGGGTTTACATTTCTTAGAATCAGAAGAAGGACATCTAATGACTAATGCTACCCTTGATGTTAATATCCCTCCTTTTTGGAAGATCGTCTTTTTAAGGTACGGAGGGGAGACTTCCCTTTTCATCGTACAACTTGTCCTTTTGTAGGGTTGTTCTTTAAAGGATTATCCTTAAAATCTAGGATGTCTCTTATTCCTTGAACATCCTTTCCAAACCCTTGCCTGGGCTGTATCCATATCTCTTCATTATATGGGCCACTGCTAGGATGTCTTTCTATATTGGCAATTTCGAGTGCTTGAAAAGATGTTTCAAGAGCTTCTTCAGCCGCATCCACATATGGCTGGATAGACGGTTTACTAATTAGAAAGTCTTCTTCAGCTTGAACTGTGACGAGTTTATCATTTATCACAAACTTGACTTTCTAGTGGAGCGTTGAAGGTATTGCCTTAGCACCGTGAATCTAAGGTCTGCTCAATCTTTTTCCTTTTCCTCTTCGGTTTCTTTATTTTTCCTTTGTTTTTAGGAGCATTATCTTGTAACTCCTTGGGTGACTAATTTTTCTTATCGTCCTGCCCCCAATGACGGCTATATTGGAGATATATTCATTAATGGACGATTCTTGTATGCATATCCACGGTACAACCTTTTCCGATGTATAAGCGCAAAGGTGTTATTGCCCCTTCCCTAACATTATCAATTTGGGTATCGACATTTACTTCTTTCTTATTGTCTCCTTGTCCCAAATTGAAGGCCTTCGTTTTTTCTTATGGGGCTGTATCAATTAAGCTTCTTTTCTCCAACAATCTTTGCATGTCCCGGGAAATGGTCCCCTCCTCACTGTCTGACTCAAACCATTCGTCCTCGGCTTTTAGATCTTCCGGGGAGTTTTCAATCACAGACATGACTGTATGGGTTATGCTTTGTTTTAGATTCCTTTATTAGATGTATGAGAGAGAAAAGAATGAATGAGAATATGGATATTAAAGAAAATGTCATTTTGTATTGATAGAAGAAAATATTTACAAAGCCCTTATTAACCAAAAATCTCGTGATCATGGGCAAGGATCACGAGAAATACATCGGAAATTTTTTTCGATATATTATTTTTTTTCTATATTTTTTATTGTAAAAGATGGTAAAAATGATGAGCCCTAATCTGCTGGTCTCCCTTATCCCGTCTTTTATTCGGGCTTTGATAGGGGCTGGTCGTCCACCTTTGGAGTAGATGCGTCAAAGGTAATCCATCCCGCATCTATTAAATTTTGGACTTTATGCTTTAAGGCCATACAGTTTTCAACGGAGTGTCCAGGGGAACCTGAATGGTAATCACAGTTTTCATTAGCTTTATACCATTATGGGTATGGTGGCTCCATTTTCTTGGGAGGGACACGTACGAGGAGCTTGGTGTCCAACAATTTCAAAAACAGACTTCCGTAGGAGGTAGGTATGGAAGTGAATTTCCTCTCTTGTCTGCGTGGCTTGGTTTGTTGCGAGGAGGAAGAAGGAGTGGCAAAGTTCATGGCATTTACACTTCCCTCCTTTTTCTTGCCAAAGGGCTTCTTGAATGATGCGTGAGATTTCTTAAACTTGGGAGGGAATTGAGTATTCTTGACATCGGTTACCTCCTTTACATCAAAGTTGCATTCCTCTAATGCCCTTAATCTCTCCTCTAAGGTAAAAATTCGTTGCTCAGAGACCGTATTATGGAAGCATTGCTTGATACATTAGCTCCGATCAATTGCGCCATTTGTTCCTTTATGACATTAAGCTCGGCGGTCGAGCATACGGTTCTGCTCCTCTAATTTCTCCATCTTCTTGGCTTTTTGAGCACGAGTGAGAACAGGTAGAAGACCAGCCACTTTCTAAATGATTTTAATGATTCTTATTATGACTTTTTATTTTAAATGATTAGCGTGGAATAAATATGCCCTAGGATGAATGTGTTTATGTATGAGAGATTTTATTATGATGATGTTTATGCATACTTTTCTTAATGCATTGGTTTTCTCTCTTGGTTTTACCACTTATTGGATGATGTGGTATGAATGATACGACTTTGCCAAGAATTTTGTAAAAAGGTATTTTTATGGTTTTAACTGGTTTTTATATTTTTTATGATTTTTAGGGTTTTTCACTTTTTTGTCTGGTGTATGATTACCCTATGCTAATGCATCAATACAAATGCAGCAAACATATGCACACACAATTCATACATCCACGAGCAGAGCCACGCTTATTTAATCACGAGGTAGGGTTTTCCTGCAGAAACGTGCTTGGTTTAGGTGGTTCTAACCGTTCTCACCAGGCCAAAGGTCCCCAAGGTGCCCCCATTATAGGGACCTCTCAATCTCTCAATTCTCGGGTCATGCACGGAACTCCGTGGCGACACCCTTAGACCGAAAGAAGAGAGTTATCACCTTGAGTTGGTGGTTTTCCGACAACGGTAGTAGCCCCGTGTGCCAACTAACCGATCGTATCTGCCACCCACTCCCTATAGATATTCACTCTTGCCCCCGGGTATAGAGGGACTGTTGTGTGCAAGGGTTTTTGTGTGCAGTTTATATTTCAAACAATTTGCAGAAATAATCATACAGCAGTTATTAAAGCCATACAGTAAAAACATATGGAGGGTAAAGGCGTAATTTCAAATCTTTACTTAGTTTGAATTTATCTGTCACTAAATGGGATCAACTCTCTAGCTTCCCCAGCGGAGTCGCCATCTATCGCCGCCGTCCCTTTTCGACGTCGGAGGACGTCTGGAAACGTTTATGCGAGCGGTCGCGAAAAGATGGTTTAGACTCGCGTATTTGTTTTAAAAGGTTTTCGAAAAGGGGTTCTTATGGAGTCGCCACCAATGTTTTGACCATAAACATTGGAAAAGGATAAAAGGTATTGATTTTAATGAAAAACCAAACTTGGCCATTATAACCAGAGTTGGGTAAGGGAGTTAGTTACGTGTGGGGAAGGTGTTAGCACCCCACAACGCCCCTTTCGGGTTCCCTATGACGAGATCAATTCATTTTAAGAGAAGACTTCGAGAAATTACGCGATTACCCTATTTTATAATATTAAAATGGCTATCTACATGATAAAGCTAAATAAAGCAATAAAAGAGATATAAAAATGGCTATCTACATGATTTTATTCTACATGGCACAAACGAGTAAATAAAGCTAAATAAAACAATAAATAAAGCAATAAAAGAGAAGAGAATTGAAAAGAACCTCAGTAGCAAGCTTTGTATTGAGGATCTCGAGCTGTGAGGATGCGTTTTGGCAACCCCTCTCTCTACACGAGACTCTCCTCACCAATACAAGATCGACTCCACTAAAAATTTAAAGAAGAATCAAATGCGGAATATAATTCCTTAGCAGATTGTTACCTATTTAAGGCAATCGGAAAGATCATTCGAGAAAGGGGAGAAGTAGACAAGTGCTCACGAGTTTTTGAAAGTGTTTCGAGCTCTGCGGAGTGTACGTGGTCTCTAAAAAGTGGCAAATGAGCCTCCTATTTATAGTTTTCGCAGTTGGCGCACTTTGGGACGGCCGTGCGGGTTGGGACGGCCGTACGGGCTGGGATGGCCGTCCCAAATGGCAAATTTACACGGAGCGGGACCACACGGGGGTCGGGACGGCCGTCCCACTTGAAATTGGCCTTGGGACGGCCGTCCCAGCTTCGAGACGCGCGTCCCAACTGAATCTAGAGGGTTGGGACGGCGCGTCCCAACTTGGGACGCCGTCTCAGCCTGTTCAGCCGGTTTCGCGTTTCGGGACCACTGTTGTGTTTGGGACCACCTGTTGTGTTTGGGACCACTGTTGTGTTTGGGTCCACCTGTTGTGTTTGGGACCACTTTGTTGTGTTTGGGACCACATTGCGTTTGGGACCACTGTTGTGTTTGGGACCACTGTTGTGTTTGGGACCCCTATTGTGTTTGGGACCACATTGCGTTTGGGACCACCTGTTGTGTTTGGGACCACCTGTTGTGTTTGGGACCACCTGTTGTGTTTGGGACCCCCTGTTGTGTTTGGGACCACCTGTTGTGTTTGGGACCACTTGTGGTGTTTGGGACGGCCTGTTGATGCCGATAGGTGTCCGTTGAAGCTTTATCTTCGTGTAGGAAGTCTCCTTTGTTCGTTATCGTGTAGACGAGCGATCTCTGTATTGGTTGCGGGAGGTTTCCTCATTTTTGGGAAGCCGGATGAACTTCATCTTCGGGTGAAGTTCCTCTAGCTTTTTCTTTTGAGAGGCCGGGCAAAATTAGGGGTCTACAAGGAGCACTGCCGGGGCCAGCAGTTATGTGGCACCGCCACCCCAGGACCCCTCTCAGCTGTCACCACAGCACCAGGCCCGCCTCGACAACATCCGGACCTATCTGTGTTGAGACTTGACTTCAGCATCCTGGCTGAATTTGGGTGGGAGGACGACGTCCGAGCCCACATAGACAGCATCAGGTGGGGCTTTCTGCTGCAGCCACCACCTACACATGTGTACCCACAAGCGGTACTAGAATTCTTGGCCTCGGTCTCCTACTCCGAGGTCCCCTCCACGGTCCCGAGCCTGCAGCCCACTAAGATGGTGACCTATTTCATGGGTGGAAGATACCAGGCCACCACCCTCGACGAGTTCAACATGGCCATCGGGTTCGTCCGGCCGAGGACTCAGCGACCCGGGGATACCGTGAGGCCATCTGCTCCCGGCCCACCAACCTCACTGCCTGCCGAAATGTGGCATAGGCTCACAGGAGCCACCATGCTGCCCACGCTGATGAGGGGCTCCGCGCTGCCCCCAGCACTCTGCATCTGCTAGAAGCTGCTGGCAGGGACCATTCATGGGAGGAAAGAGAGTCAGGGAAAGGTATCCCTCCCTGACCTCTTCGTACTTTATTGCATGAGCCAGAAGCGGCGCTGCAACCCTGGCTACTTCTTCCTGAGAGCCCTCAAGGACTTCGGGAACAGGTCAGCAGGGGCCGTCCTCGTGGCTCCTCTCATCACTCCCCTGGCAGAAAGATGGGGGTGCCCTGGCTGGGAAGAGCTGGCCTCCAACTTGCAACCCGAGTCCATCAACGGGTCAGTCCTGGTCAGTATGGGAATGCTGATACGCCGAGGGACCCAGTTGGGGCATGCTGATCAGCTACCACAAGATGGAGCATCCGGAGGCTTAACACCAGATGGGGGTGTGTACTCATCAGGCCTTATAAAAGGGGGCTTACCAGACGGGGGTTCATACTCGTCAAACACCAGAAGGGGGTGTATACTCATCGGGCCTTACAAAAGGGGGGCTTACTGGGCGAGGGTTCATACTCGTCAAACTAGATGGGGGTTCATACTCATCAGCCGAAGGGGTCGGCTACCGTCAGAAGGAGCATCCCGGAAGCGCACAACATTTCCCCAGAGGATCGTCCGCCGCAAAGACTGAGCATCTGACGGGCAACCGGGCAAGAGGGTCAACTCCTTTACCCTCTAGTCGATCACCTGGGCACAAAAGGCCGGCAGTCGACTGGTCGGGTAAAGGGGGGGCAGCTGTAGACCCCAAATCTTGCCCGGCCTCCAAATAAAGAGTAGAAGACCTCCTATTCGAAGATGGACGAAGCCTAAAAAGCCACTAGGAGAGACTATTAGGCCCCATGCTAGGATAGGAAGGATTTTCTGTACAAAAATAAGGTTTCTCGCCCTTTTGGGACGAGACCGCCGTCTCAAAATCGAGACCACCGTCTCGCCTCATGCAAATGGCGAGACCGCCATCTTGCCAAACGAGACGGCGGTCTCGCCACCTACGAATGGCGAGACGGCGGTCTCGCTTTCCCAGACGGCGGTCTCGCCACCTGCGAAGGACGAGACGGCGGTCTTGACCCTGTCAGACGAGAACGGCGGTCTCGCCAATGTCAGGCGCGAAAACCTATAAATAGGGGCTCCCCCCCCCTCATTTCCACACACCACACAGCTTTTGCTCTCCCTTCTCTCTAGAATCCCTTTGACGCATTTTCGGAGCTTCTGAGTGCCTTTGTGAGTGGTTTTTGGCGTCTAGAAGAGTTTCCAGCGTCGTGTAGAGTGAAGGGCTGCCAAAAAGCACCCTCTTTTTTTAAAGAAATAAAAAGAAAGCTTGCTTCGTAGGTTTAAATTCTCCCTCTCTACTTTTACTACTTTAATTTTAAATTATGCAATAGATTAGGGCCATGTAGTCATAATTTTAAATTCCGCAAAATAAAAAGGGCAAAAGCGTATTTTTTTGGTTTATTTATTAACAAAGTAGTTGGCCTATCATAGGGAACCCGAAAGGGGCATAGTAAAGGAACTAATACTTCCTTTACACGTAACTAACTCCCTTACCCAACTCTGGTTCTAATGACCAAAGTTGGTTTTCGAAAACCAACGCCTTTTAAAACCCCTTTTCCGATGTTTTCGGTAAAAACATCGGTGGCGACTCCACAGAACCCTACAAAATTAGTCCTTGGGTTAGCCCGGTTATTGGATAACCCAAGGACGCCCTTTCAAAAACCTCGCCCCTAGGTTAGCCCGGTTATCGGACAACCTAAAGGCGTTGTAACCACCCATAAAAAACGTGAAAATCAAGAGGGTCGAAACCATCGCGTTGCTCCGACCGCCATCTCCTTTTTTGACGGCGGCGACACTCCTTTTCTGATGTTTCCAATAAAAACATCGGTGGCGACTCCAGAAGAACCCTCCAAAAATTAGTTCTTGGGTTAGCCCGGTTATCGGACAACCCAAGAGTGCCCTTTCAAAAACCTCGCCCCTAGGTTCAGCCCGGTTATCGGACAACCTAAAGGCGTTGTAACCACACCAATAAAAACGCAAAAATTGGAAAGTCAGAACCATCGTGTCGCTCCGACCGCCTCGTTTTGACGGCGGCAACAGATGGCGACTCCACTTGGGAAGCCTAGAGAGTTGATCCCATTTAGTGATGGGCTAGCTTAAAGTAAATAAACCAAGAAAACTACGTTTTTACCCTACCTTGTATTATAACATGTTTTATTGCTTGGCTTTAATAACTGTTGTCTGTTTATACTTACGCAATCGTTTGAAATACAAATTGTACACAAACTCTTACCCACAATAGTTCCCTCTATATACCCGGGGGCAAGTTAGAAATCCATAGGGAGTGGTTGGCAGGTACGGTTCGCTGTAGTGATGGCCTTGTGCCCACCAGTGTGATCGGAAACCACCACTCAAGGTGATAACCTTCCTCTTTTGGCACAAAGACTAACTATGGCCTTAGTGCTAAGCATGGTTGGAAGGCTGGAGAGTGGGGACCCTATAATGGGGGTTGTCGCCGCCGTCAAAAAGAGGCGGTCGGAGCGACGCGATGGTTCCGACTTTCCAATTTTCGCATTTTTTTGTTGGTGGTTACAACGCCTTTAGGTTATCCGATAACCGGGCTGAACCTAGGGGCGAGGTTTTTGAAAAGGCGCTCTTGGATTGTCCGATAACCGGGCTAATCCAAAAGCTAGTTTTGAAAGGTTCTGTGTAGTCGTCACCGATGTTTTTATCGGAAACATCGGAAAAGGGAATAAAAGACGTTGGTTTTTGAAAAACCAACTTTGGTCATTAGAACCAGAGTTGGGTAAGGGAGTTAGTTACGTGTAAAGGAAGTGTTAGTTCCTTTATGACGCCCCTTTCGGGTTCCCTATGACAGGCCACCTTTATGTAAATGATTAAACCAGAAAAATACGCTTTTACCCTTTTATTCTGCGGAATTTAAAATTACGACTACATGGCCCTAGTATCTATTGCATAATTTAAAACTAAAGCGATAAAAGTAAAGAGGGAGAATATGAACCTCCGAAGCACGCTTTTGTATTAATTCTAGAGAGAAGGAGGAGAAAGCTCTGTGTGGTGTGTGGAAATTAGGGGAGGGAGCCCCCTATTTATAGTTTTTCACGCCTGACAGGTCGTGACCGTCGTCTCGTCTGACAGGGTCGAGATCGCCGTCTCATCAAACGAGAACGCCGTCCCGGGAAGCGAGACCGTCGTCTCGCCATTCGCAGGTGGCGAGACGGCGGTCTTGATTTTGAGACAGCGGTCTCGTCCCCAAAAAGGTGAGAAACCTTATTTTTCTACAGAAAATCCCTCCTATCCTAGTATGGGGCCTAATAGTCTCTCCTAGTGGCTTGTTAGGCTTCATCCATCTTTGAATAGGAGGTCTTCTACTCTTTATTTAGAGGTCGGGCAAGATTTGGGGTCTACAGCTGCCCCCCCTTTACCTGACTAGTCGGCTGTTGGCCTGTTGTGCCAGACAGATAGACAGGAAGGTAAAGGAGTTGACCCTCTTGCCCAGCTACCCTTCGGATGTCCCGTCTTGTGGCGGTTGATCTTCTAGGGAAAATTTGTGTTGTGCACCTCCAGGATACTACTTTTGACGTAGCCGATCCCTTTGGACACGTGGTAGAACCTCAGGATACTCCTTCTGACGGTAGCCGATCCTTCGGTTCATGGGTATAAACCCCCCATCAGGCTGGTAGTTGCAGTCCGTTGTGTGGGACTGGATGGGTATGAACCCCCCATCAAGCTGGTAGTTGCAGTCCGTTGCGTGGGACTGGATGGGTATTGTCGCCGCCTCCCCAAAAACGGGGGCGCGGTCGGAGCGACGCGATGGTTTTTCGACTCTTCTTTGATTTTCGCATTTTTTATTGGTGGTTACAACGTCCTTAGGTTGTCCGATAATCGGGCTAACCTAGAGACGAGGTTTTCAAAAGTATCCCTGAGTTGTCCGATAACCGGGCTAACCCAGGGATTTATTTAGTTTGGGTTCTATGGAGTCACCACCAATATTTTTACCATAAACATCGGAAAAGGGGTTTAAAAAGGCGTTGGTTTTCGAAAACCAACTTGGTCATTAGAACCAGAGTTGGGTAAGGGAGTTAGTTACGTGTAAAGGAAGTATTAGTTCCTTTACGACGCCCCTTTCGGGTTCCCTATGATAGGCCGGCTAATTTGAATAGATAATTAAACTGGAAAATAGCGCTTTTACCCTTTTATTATGCGGTATTTAGATATATGACTACATGGCCCTAGCTTCTATTGCGTAATTTAAATAGTAGTAAAAAGTAGAGAG
Organism: Sphenostylis stenocarpa; assembly: GCA_963425845.1. NCBI lineage: Eukaryota > Viridiplantae > Streptophyta > Magnoliopsida > Fabales > Fabaceae > Sphenostylis > Sphenostylis stenocarpa. The sequence goes on along the minus strand of OY731401.1, from coordinate 23,688,295 downwards.
TGAGGATATGCACCTCCAAAGCAAGCTTTATATATTAAAAAGAGAGGGTGCGTTTTGGCAACCCTTCACTCTACAACTCTCAGAAACTCCAGAAATGCCTCGGAGGGATTCTAAAGAAGATTTAGAATGCTCAGTTTATGCCTAAAGACGCTCAGAAACTCCGGAAATGCCTCGGAGGGATTCTTAGAGAGAGAAATTCTAGAGAGAAGGGAGAGCTATGCTGATTCTGTGTGGAAATGAGGGGGGGAGGACCCCTATTTATAGTTTTTCGCGCCTGACAGGTCGAGACCGCCGTTCTCGTCTGACAAGGTCGAGACCGCCGTCTGGAAAATCCAGACCGCCGTCTCGACCTTTGCAGGAATCGAGACCGCCGTCTGGAAAATCGAGACCGTCGTCTTGACCTTTGCAGGAATCGAGACCGCCGTCTGGAAAATCCAGACCGCCGTCTCGACTTTGCAAGAGTCGAGACCGCCGTCTGGAAAATCCAGACCGCCGTCTCGACTTTGCAAGAGTCGAGACCGCCGTCTGGAAAATCGAGACGGCGGTCTCGTCCTGGCGATGAGACGAGACGGCGATCTGGTCCTTCCAGACGGCGGTCTCGTCCCTTCAGGGCGAGAAACTTTATTTTCGGGCCAAAAAACCTTCCTATCTTGGTACGGGGGCCTAATAGTCTCTCCTAATGGCTTGTTAGGCTTCGGCCGTCTTCAAATACGAAGCTTTCTGACTTTATTCTGAGGCCGGGCAAGATTTGGGGTCTACAGCTGCCCCCCCTTTACCCGACCAGTCGACTGCTTGGCCTTTTGTGCCGAGGTGATCGACTGGAGGGTAAAGGAGTTGACCCTCTTGCCCGGTTTCCCTTCGGATACTCCGTCTTTGCGGTGGAAGATCCTCTGGGGAGATGTTGTGTTGTGCGCCTCCAGGATACTACTCCTGATGTAGCCGATCCCTTTGGTTGACACGTGGTAGAACCTCCGGATACTACTCCTGACGTAGCCGATCCTTCGGTTGATGAGTATAAACCCCCCATTAGGCTGGTACGGTCCGTTGTGTGGGAATGGATGGGTATGAAACCCCCATCAGGGTGGTAATGGCAGTCCGTTGTGTGGGACCGGATGGGTATGAACCCCCCATCAGGGTGGTACGGTCCGTTGTGTGGGACCGGATGGGTATGAACCCACCATCAGGGTGGTACGGTCCGTTGTGTGGGACCGGATGGGTATGAACCCCCCATCAGGGTGGTAATGGCGGCTTACAGTTCAGGTGGCTCATGCGCCGCCTAGGCGCTTCTTGTGTGCTGGTTGATAGGTATAAACCCCCTATCAGGCTGGTACAGTCCGTTGCTTAGGACTGGTGGTGGTGGCGGCTTACTGCTCGGGTAGCTCATGCGCCGTCTTCCTGGAGAGTGATTTTTGTGTTTTGTAGTTGTTTTGGGATTCCTTGAATGTTCATCCGGGCTGCCGGCAATCTGGTTTCATCCAGCTTCATTGGTTGCTGGGGATTCTTTGTTTTTTGTTCTTTCGTGAGTAATCATCCGACCCTTGCTGGCTGGTCGGGTTCTTTCTCTTTGCGTTCGACTTTTTGTTTGGTAGTCGACTTTTTTGAGGTAGTTGTTTTGATCTTGCCTTTTTCTCGCGGTTTTATTTCTTTTTTTCTCGCGACTTTGGATTTTGGCTTTTTATTGAGCGTGTGCCTTTTTCTTTTTTAAGCTTCTTTTTGTTACGCTGGCTTTTGTAAAAGAAGGCAAAAGGTTGGCGAAGTCATACCAGGATACCTTTTTTGGTTTTGAATGCAAGCATGAGGCTAAATGCTTTTTATTTGCCTACAGTATTTTGTTTTACTTTTTGACAAAGTTATTTTTGTGCGACTACTCGTGTATGGATGCTGTTGATGCAAATTTATTTTGATTGAGGACATTTTAGAAAGTGACCAGTACTTTCCTTCTTTTTTGTTCTCTCGTGATTATTCTTTTTGCACTTTTTGTTCTAACCCTATCTTTTGCCTAGACCGCCCTTTGCGGGTTTTCGATCTAGCGGGTTTTAATTCTTTGCCTGGGACGTTTTGATGGGTTTTTTCCTTTTTACGAAAGCCTTATCTTTTGCCTAGACCGCCCTTTGCGGGTTTTCGATCTAGCAGGCTACCCTGTATTTTTTACTTGGGACGGCCCTGGTTGGTGATGTTCGTCTTTTGTTTTTATGCTTTCTCGGATTGCTTGTTTTATGCATGCTCATATTTCGTTAATACAGAGGCATTTACGCAAGTAGGTAAAGAGAAGAAAAGACAATTTTATTGATATAACCATATGGTTGATTTTTACATGGGGGTTTACAATAGAATTTGTAAGCATGGCTGGCCAAGGTTGGTTGAACTGTATGAGGGTGCCACAATCATGTCTGTAATCTTCTTTTTCCCAATTTTTCCCGGTCCCTTCAGTTGAGATGCCTGAGCCCGGAGTGAAGACTATGTGAAGTTTGCTTGCTGTTGTGGAGGTATTACCTTAGTCGCCTTTGCGGTTTTCGGCTAAGGTAATCATTGCTCTGTATAATTTTTTTTTTGTTTGTTTTTTTTTTTTTTGTAACCTCTACTTTTTGCCTAGGACGTGTCCTAGCGAGGTATGTAAGCCCTATCTTTTGCCCAGGACGCTCTTTTGCGAGTTTTCATCCTGACGGGTCATGAGCAATGTCTTTCAGGCGTAGTATTTTTTCACCGCATTTGAGTTGACAGGATATCGGAGCTCTTCTCCATCCATGTTGGTGAGGATGAGGGCTCCTCCTGAGAAGGCTCGCTTGACCACAAAGGGTCCTTCGTAGTTAGCTGCCCACTTCCCGATTTTGTCTTTCTGGGCTGGAAGCAGTTTCTTCACTACTAGATCTCCTTCTTGGAAAGTACGGGGATTGACTTTCTTGTCGTAGGCCCTCTTGATTTTCTTTTGGTAAGCCTGCCCCCGACATATGGCGTCCAGCCGTTTTTCTTCGATTAGGTTCAATTGGTCATACCGGTTCTGGACCCATTCAGCTTCTGTCAATTTGGCTTCCATGACAACTCGCAGAGAGGGTATTTCGACTTCTACTGGTAGCATGCCTCCATTCCGTATATGAGGGAAAACGGGGTAGCCCCTGTGAAGGTTCGTACCGACGTCCGGTAGCCATGTAAAGCGAAGGGAAGCATCTCATGCCAATCTTTGTAGGTGACCACCATTTTCTGGATGATTTTCTTGATATTTTTATTGGCTGCTTCTACCGCACCGTTCATCTTTGGTTGATACGGAGAGGAGTTGTGGTGCTGGATTTTGAAGTCTTGGCATAATCCCTCCATCATCTTATTGTTGAGATTAGTCCCATTATCAGTAATGAGCTTATGAGGAACGCCGTATCGACATATAATGTTTTTCTTGATGAAGGTGGTCACCACTTTCCGGGTTACGTGTGCGTATGATGCTGTCTCAACCCATTTGGTGAAATAGTCGATTGCCACCAATATGAAGCGATGACCGTTAGATGCTTTGGGTTCAATGGGTCCAATGACATCCATGCCCCACATAGAAAATGGCCATGGTGTAACCAGGTTATTGAGAGGTGCGGGCGGCACATGAATGTTATCGGCGTACACTTGGCACTTGTGACATTTCTTGGTATATTGGTGACAATCAGCTTCCATCGTGGACCAATAGTACCCTGCCCTGAGGATTTTCTTTGTCATGACATGCCTGGGCGCGTGGGTTCCAAAAGTCCCCTTGTGGATTTCTTTTATCAGTGTTTGGGCTTCTTCTTGGTCCACACACCTTAAGAGAGTGGAATCGGGGCTCTTTTTGTAGAGGGTTCCTTCAATCAACGTGAACCCTACGGCCCTTTTGCGAATAGTTCGCTTATCATTGTCACTGATTCCCTCGGGGTATTCTCCCTTCATGAGGTACCGCTTAATGTCGTGGTACCAGGGGTTTTGATCGCACTCGTCATTTACTGTCATGCAGAAAGCTTGTTTATCATGCAGTTTGACTTGAATGATTGGCATCTCATGTTCCTGGTCCAGGGCAAACATGGATGATAGTGTGGCGAGGGCGTCGGCAATTTGGTTGTCTTCCCGAGGGATGTATTGGAAAGTGACACTTTCCATTCTTGAGACCAACTCTCGGATGTATTCTAGATATGGGATTAATTTGGCGTTTCGGGTTTCCCATTCACCTTTAAGTTGGTAGATGACAAGGGATGAATCACCGAATATTTTGAGCTTAGTGACCCCACGATCTAAAGCCGCATGGATTCCTAGTTGTAGACCCCTAATTTTGCCCGGCCTCTCAAATAAAGATAAAGGAGATCACCCGTAACAAGATAAAGCTCGTCTAGCATTACAAATAAGAGCCAAGGAGACTTCCCATATGGAGATAAAGCTTCAATAGACACATATCGGCATCAATTGACGTCCAAAACAGGCAAGGAGAGCTTCCTGGAGTCCTGAAACGCGCGAAACTGGCCAGAACAGGTTGAGACGGCCGTCCCAGTTGGGACGGCCGTCCCAACTGCCTCGGCCGATTGGGACGCGCGTCCGAGTTGGGACGGCCGTCCCGAGCCCGATTATGTGGGACGGCCGTCCGGGTTCCCGGGGGTCCCGGCCTGTGTAATTTTGCCATTTGGGACGGGCTGTCCCGGTCCGGACAGCCGTCCCACCCCGGACGGCCGTCCCAAAGTGCGCCGGCTGCGAAAAACTATAAATAGGAGGCTCATTTGCCACTTTTTCACACCACGAGACACTCCAGAGAGCTCGAAACACTTTAGAGCACTTGTCTACTTCTCTCTCTCTCTCGAATGATCTTTCAGATTGCCTTAAATAGGTAACAATCGGTTAAGGAATTATATTCAGGCATTCGATTCTTCTTTAAATTTTTAGTGGGGTCGATCTTGTATTGGTGAGGAGAGTACGTGTAGAGAGAGGGGTTGCCAAAACGCATCCTCATAGTTGGAGATTCTCAATACAAAGCTTGCTACGGAGGTTCTTTTCAATTCTCTTCTCTTTTATTGCTTTATTTATTGTTTTATTTAGCTTTATTTACTATTTATGTCATGTAGAATAAAATCATGTAGATAACTATTTTAATATCTCTTTTATTGCTTTATTTAGCTTTATTCATCATTTTATGCATATAACATAGAATAAAATCATATAGATAGCCATTTAATATTATGTAATAAAATAGGGTAATCGCGTAATTTCTTGTAGTCTTTATTTAAATGAATTAATCTGTCATAGGGAACACGAAAGGGCGTTGTGGGGTGCTAACACCTTCCCCACACGTAACTAACTCCCTTACCCAACTACTGGTTATAATGGCCAAGTGCGGTTTTTCTTAAAATCAACATTTTTTCCTTTTCCAATGTTTAAGGTTAAAACATTGGTGGCGACTCCATAAGAACCTCTTTTCGAAAACCTTTTAAAACAAATACGCGAGTCTAAACCATCTTTTCGCGACCGCTCGCATAAACGTTTCGAGACGTCCTCCGGACGTCGGAAAGGGACAGCGGCGACAGATGGCGACTCCATTGGGGAAGCTAGAGAGTTGATCCCATTTAGTGACGAGATAAATTCAAACTAAGTAAAGATTTGAAATTACGCCTTTACCCTTACGTATGTTTTTATTGTATGGCTTTAATAAGCTGTTGTATGATTATTTACGCAATTGTTTGAAATATAAATTGCACACAAAAACCCTTGCACACAACGGTCCCTCTATGCCAGGGGCAAGAGTGAATATCTATAGGGAGTGGGTGGCGAGATACGATCGGTTAGTTGGCACACGGGGCTCTGCTAGTTGTCGGAAAACCACCAACTCAAGGTGATAACTCTCTTCTTTTGGTCTAAGGGTGTCGCCACGGAGTTCGTGCATGACCGAGGATTGAGAGATTGAGAGGTCCCTATAATGGGGGCACCTTGGGGACCTTTGGCCTGGTGAGAACGGTTAGAACCACCTAAACCAAGCACGTTTACGCGGGAAAATCCTACCTCGTGATTAAATAAGCGTGGCTACTGCTCGTGGATGTATGAATTGTGTGTGCATAAGTTTGCTGCATTTGTATTGATGCATTAGCATAGGGTAATCATACAACAAACAAAAAAAAAGTGAAAAACCCTAAAAAAATCATAAAAAAGTGAAAAACCCTAAAAATCATAAAAAAGTGAAAAACCCTAAAAATCATAAAAAAATATAAAAACATTAAGGTCATAAAAATACCTTTTTACAAAAGATTTTTGGCAAAGTCGTATCATTCATACCATATCATTCAATAAGTGGTAAAACCAAGAGAGAAAACCAATGCATTAAGAAAAGTATGCATAAACATCATCATAATAAAACCTCTCATACATAAACACATTCATCCTAGGGCGTATTTATTCCACGCTAATCATTTAAAATAAAAAGTCATAATAAGAATCATTAAAATCATTTAGAAGGTGGGCTGGTCTTCGCCGAGTCCTCACTCGTGCTCAAAAAGCTAAGAAGATGGAACAACTAGAAGAGCAAAGCCGAAAGCTCACTGCGTCGAGCTTACTACGGCTGAAAGAGCAAATGGCTCAAATGCTAGAAATGATGCATCAACGGAATCTTCATCGAGAGGATCCTCGGAATGGACAAGCCTCTCACCAAGAAGAAGAAGAGGAACCTCAAAGTGAGCACGATCATTCGACACAAGAGCGGTACATATTCATGCTCATGAAATATCAAAACAACAAATCATTGCTCTTGAAGAAAGGTTGAGAGCCATGGAAGGTCATAACTTTGATATAAAAGAAGCGGTGATATGTGCCTCGTCAAAAATATCCAATTCCCTAACAAGTTCAAAACTCAGGACTTTCCAAAATACATGGGATCGACACGCCCAAGAAGCCATCTTACAATGTGCTTGTCGTAAGATGGCTGCACATCTTGATAATGAAAAACTCTGATCCACTTGCTTTCGGGAGAGCACTGGTGAATCGGCCTTAAGCTGGTATATGCAACTAGAAGGAGGGCAAATCCAAACACGGAGACATATGGCGAGATGCATTTCTTCGTCGTTATAAATACAACATTGACTGACCCACTGAAAGAGCGAGATCTACAATTATTAAGCAAGAAAAACGACGAATCCTTCAAAGCATATGCCCAAAGATGGAGGGAATTGGCGGCGCAAGTGGAACCTCCTCTATCAGACAAGGAAACCACATCCATGTTCATCAATTCTTTGGCTGGTCCCTATTACGACAAAATGATAGGGAACACATCAACACTCTTTGCGGATGTGGTAATTATAGGAGAAAGAGTAGAGCGAGGTACGAAAGCGGAAGAATTGCACGGCATACTACCTCCAATTCCTCTACTCCGAATGATAAAAAGAGCTTTGGAAAGAAGAAGGAAGGAAGCTGTAAATGCAATCAACATTGCCACTCCTTCTTCTTCCTCACAACAAGCCAAACCACGCGAGACGGGAGAGGAAATTCACTTCCATACCTACCTCCTATGGAAGTCTATTTTTGAAATTGTTGGACGCCGAAGCTCCTCGTGCGCGTCCCTCCCAGAAAAATGGAGCCACCATACCCGGAATGGTATAAATCTAATGAAAGGCTGTGATTACCATTCGGGTTCTCCAGGAGCACTCCATCGAAAGTTGTGTAGCCCTAAAGCACAAGGTCCAGAATCTAATAGACGCGGGATGGATTACCTTTGACGCATCTACTCCAGAAGGTGGATGACCAGCCCCTATCAATGCCAGAATAAAAGATGGGATAACGGAGACCGGCAGATTAGGGCTCATCATTTTTATCATCTTTTGCAATAAAAAATATAGATAAAAATAGATATAAAAAAAAAAACTTAGATGTATTTCTCGTGATCCATGCCCATGATCACAAGATTTTTGGTTAATAAGGGCTTTGTAAATATTTTCTTCTATCAATACAATAAGGCATTTTTTTTAATATCCATATTCTCTTTCATTCTTTTCTCTCTCATACGTCTCATAAAGAAATCTAAAACAAAGCATAACCCATACGGTCATGTACGTGATTGAAAACTCCTTGGAAGATCCGAAAGGCTGAAGACGAATGGATTGAGTCGAGACAGTGAGGAGGGGACCATTTCCCCGGACATGCAAAGACTGCTAGAAAAAGAAGCGCAATCAATACAGCCCCATCGGGAGAAAAGCTGAGGTCATCGATGCGGGACAAGAAGATAATAAGAAAGAAGTAAATATTGGAACCCAAATTGATGATGATGTCGAAAGAAAAACTAATACAATTGCTAAGAGAATATATGGAGCGTGTTTGCGTGGTCCTACCATGATATGCACAGGATCGATAAAAGTATAGTGGAGCATCGATTACCATTAAAAGAGGGATTTCGGCTAGTTAAACAAAAACTTCGGAAGAGTAAAACCGAGAATGGTCCTTAAAAATTAAAGAAGAAGTAGAAAAAGCAGTTGGATGCCAATTTCATGATCGTTTCAAAATACCACTGAATGGGTGGCAAATATTGTGCCAGTTATAAAGAAAAATGGAAAAATCGAGTATGCGTAGATTACGGGACTTGAGCAGGTGCAAGTCCGAAAGATGATTTCCCCTTACCACATATTGATATGCTCGTAGATCACTGCTTGCTACAAATACTCTTTATTCTTTCATGGATGGATATGCGGGGTATAATCAAATCAAATTGGTGCATCGAAGACGAGAGAAAAAACTTCCTTCATTACGCCATGGGGGACATTTTGTTATAGAGTGATGCCGTTTGGACTTAAGAATGCGGGGCGACCTATCAAAGGGCTATGGTTACACTATTTCACGATATGATCCACAAAGAAATCGAAGTATACGTGGATGATATGATTGTCAAGTCTAAAAATGAGACAGATCACTTCCTACACTTAACGAAATTATTCAATCGGCTTCGAAAATACCAGATTAAGCTTAATCGGCTAAATGCACGTTCGAGTACGATCGGGAAAACTTCTCGGGTTCATCGTCGGTAAAAAGGAATTGAGGTGGACCACTGATAAAACAAAAGCAATCATAGAGATGCCCCTTCAAGAACGAGAAAAAGAAGTTAGAGGGTTCTTAGGTCGAATAAACTACATCGCACGGTTCATTGCGCAATTAACGAGATAAATGTATGCCCATCTTCAAGTTATTGCGTAAAAACCAGCCAAACGGTTTGGAACGATGAATGTCAGCGAGCCTTCGAAAATATCAAAATATGCCTAACTAATCCTCCGGTATTAATACCACATGTGGAAGGGAGACCCCTAATTCTTTACCTATCGGTACTCGACGAGTCCATGGGATGTGTGCTCGGTCAACAAGATGACAACTTGGTAAAAAAGAACAAGCCATATATTACCTCGAGTAAAAAATTCCTAAACTATGAGACCCGTTATACACCACTCGAAAAAACATGTTGTGCATTGGTGTGGGCAACTCAACGCCTTCGACAATATATGGTCGGACATACAACTTGGTTAATTTCCAAAATGGACCCGATCAAATACTTGTTTGAAAAACCCATCTTGGCTAGGAAGGATAGCTAGATGGCAAGTACTCCTCTCGGAATTTGATATTATTCATATCACTCGAGAAAGCTATAAAAGCCGAGTCCTTTGGCGAGACTACCTAGCACATGGGCCAACGAGACGAATATCAATCCCTCCAAGATGATTTTCCGAGATGAGCATATAATGCATATTCAACATGAAGAGCTTAAAAATGATGAGTGGATCATGTTTTTCAATGGAGCTTCAAACTTACTAGGACATGGGATCGGAGCTATTTTAATATCGCACGAAAAGAAGCATATCCAGATAACGACCAGATTAACCTTCGACTTGTACAAACAATATGGCGAGAATATGAGGCACTGTGCTCTAGGTATTCAAACGGCCTTGGATCACGGGGTAACCAAACTCAAAGTATTCGGTGACTCATCCCTTGTTATTTATCGGCTCAAGGGTGAATGGGAAACTAGAAACTCCAAATTAATCCCTTATCTGGAGCATATCAAGTAAGATGACTTCACAAATGGAAAACATCGGTTTCGAATATATCCCTCGGGAGGATAACCAAATTGCTGATGCGGCGGCAACATTATCATCCATGTTCGCACTAGGGCAAGAGCATGAGATGCCTATCATCCAAGTCAAAGGCACGACAAACAAGCCTTTTGTATGATGGTGGATAGCGAAAAGATAAAGCCCCTTGGTATCGGGACATAAGGCGATACTTGACAAAGGGTGAATACCCGAGGGAATCGGTGACAATGATAAAAGGACCATTCGTAAAAGGGCTATAGGGTTTACGGTGATAGGAGAAACCCTCTATAAAAAGAATTGTGATTCTACTTTATTAAGATGTGTTAATCCAGAAGAAGCCCGAGATATTGATCAAAGAAATACATGAAGGAACCTTTGGGACTCATGCACCGGGGCATATCATGGCTAGGAAAATCCTCGAAGCGGGATACTTTTGGTCCACAATGGAAAAGGACTGTTATCGGCATGCTAGAAAATGTCACAAGTGTCAAATACACGCGAGATAATGTACATGTTCCACAGATACCTCTCAATGTTATGGCTATCCCTTGGCCATTTGCTATGTGGGGCATAGATGTCATCGGACCTATTGAGCCTAAGGCGTCCAATGGTCATCGATTCATTTTGGTAGCCATTGATTATTTCACTAAATGGGTGGAAGGCTGCATCTTATGCACATGTGACTAGAAAAGTAGTGGTCACCTTCGTTAAGAAAGATATCATATGTCGATACGGCATTCCACATCGCCTCATTACGATAATGGGACCAATCTGAATAATAAAATGATGGAAGAACTATGTTATGACTTCAAAATTCAGCATCATAACTCCTCTCCTTATAGGCCTAAAATGAATGGCGCGAGTGGAAGCGACCAATAAAAACATCAAGAAGATTGTTCAAAAGATGGTTAAAACCTATAAAGATTGGCATGAAAAATTACCTTTTGCTCTTCATGGATATCGAGCGTACGTACGAACCTCAACGGGAGCCACTCCATTCTCCCTTGTATATGGAATGGAGGTCGTATTGCCAATAGAGGTCGAAATACCTTCCCTGCGAATTATTATGGAAGCAAAATTAACGAGAATCCGAATGGGTCCAAAGTCGATACGATCAATTAAACCTTATCGATGAAAAGCGGTTGAATGCCATATGCCATGGACAAGCCTATCAAAAGAAGATAAAAAAGGCTTATGATAAAAGGTACGCCCTCATACTTATCAAGAAGGGGATTTAGTGATAAAGAAGCTGCTTCCGGCCCAGAAGGATAAAATTGGAAAATGGGCGGCAAATTATGAAGGACCCTTTGTGGTCAAGCGAGCTTTCTCGGGAGGGGCACTTATTCTCACTAATATGGATGGAGAGGAGCTTCGACACCCGATCAATTCGACGCGGTAAAGAAATATTATGCTTGAAGACATTGCTCAAGACCGTCGGGAATGAAAATCCGCAAAGGACATTCCTGGGCAAAAGATAGGGTCCATATTCCTCGCTAGGATACGTCCTAGGCAAAAAGAAGAGGTAAAAAAAAGAGGTAAATAAAAAAAACTAACTAAGAGCGATGGTTACTTTAGTCGAAAGCAAAAGCGGCTAAGGTAACATTCTTCCGGAAGCAAGCGATCGCATGGTCTTCACTCGAAGCTCGGGCATCTCAGCTGAAGCAATTAGGAGAACCGGGGCGAGATATCATAAACATGATTTGTATAAGCCTAAACGGTACGACCAACCACGACCACCCATTCTTCTAAATACCTTTTGAAATCCTTACGTAAAAGAAATAAACTTTTGCTCATTTATCAATAAAATTCCCTTTCATTTCCTTTCTCTTGACCAAATATTATGGAAATGCCTCTTTATTGATAAATCATAAATATGCTGCAAAGATTTTTAATCAAAGATCAAACATGCATCTAAAAAAGGGAAGCATATAAAAATAATAAGAGAATAAACGCTCTGCTAGGATATTCTTAGGTAAAAACCAGGGTAGCACTGCTAGATCAGAAACCCCGAAAAAGAACGATCTAGGCAAAAGATAAGGCAAAAGCCCCCTAAGATATTCTAGGCATAAATTAAGGCAGCCGCTAGATCGAAAACCAGTAAAGGGCGGTCTAGGCAAAAGATAGGGCTAAAACCAAAAGATGAGTAAAAGATGAGCCCATCATTAAGATCATAAGAAAGGAGCCCATCGGCATATTCGCGAAGCCAGACGAGAAGAAGGCCGAGTCACTTTCTAAATGCATCAAAAATAAATGAACATCGGATTGCATTTAGGACACCCACACACAAAGTAGTTGCATAATACGACTTCGTCAAAATCAAGAAAAAATAATTTTCTTCAAACAAGAATAATAAACATGCATATAAGGAGGATAGTCTCCATGTTTGTGATTGGAAATAAAAGGCGCCAAAATCCAGCCTCTAAATGAAAGTCAAAAACACGAAAGGCGAAATCAAAATCATTTTAGCGAGACTAAAGAGCTCCAGAAAGCTAATTCCAACCATCAACCTTCTACACCAATAAAAGAAGGTACATCAAAAATAGAAAAAGCCGATGGAAGGGCTTGATAATCCCCAGCGGATCCTTGCACTGCTCCAAAGGCAAAACAAAATTTCTCCATGACTCAACATCTACACTACATGAGTCATCAAGCATAAATCACTTGGAGCTGCAATCAACATCCACCACATCCGAGAAAAGTCATCAATGTAGAAAAGCCAACGGAAAGGCTCAATTATCCCCAAGCGGATCCTTGCCTACTCCGGAGGCAAAACAAAAAGAATACCTCGCGACTCATCTTCGTCACCACATGAGTCATCAAGCACACTCATATAAGGATCTCCACTTCATTCCCCAACGGAGAATAAGGGTTACACAAGAGCCCATCATACGAAGTCAAGTCCTTTACATCAACTGGGGGCAACAAAAAGAAGGAAGAGAAAAGCCTTTCATCCTCGACAAAGGCCACTGCAAGAAAAAGCGAAAGAAAATCCCCAAGAAGAGCACATCAAGAAAAATCTATAAAAGAAGAAAATGAGAAAATTCCATCCACGGGAAGGCAAATCACCCCCAGGTGGATCATCAAAAGAAAATTTTCTCCCCGGTAAGCCTAACTGCAAAGGCAAATTACAAATTACAAATCCACGGGGAGTTAAGCACCCAATATGAATATCCCCAGCGAAGTACAAAACCTTCACTCCCAAGAATGCCTATGCTTACTCGGAAACAAGCAAAGAGCCGATATCCCCAAGAAACGGGAAATCAACCTAAAAGAGGTAATACAAGCAAAGCTTTCAAGAAACATCTACCTACTCGGAGGTATTATCAAGAACAAATATCCTCAAATAGAACATCAGCCTAATCAAGAGGCACTGACCAAATAGAAATCACATCCCCAAGTGGGCTCTCGCCTAATCAAGAGGCACAATCAAGAATCAATAAATCCCGAGTGGATTCCAGCCTAATCAAGAGGCACAGACAAAATCCTCAAGTGAATCTTCGCCTAATCAAGAGGCACAATCAATAAGAGAATTCAAAATCCCCAAAAGGATTCCAGCCTAAAAAGAGGCAATCGACATAATCCCGGCAAAGCTGGATGGCTAAAACAAGAAAAGCCAAAAATCAAGAATCCCAGGTAAAGCCGGATGACTAAAACAAAAAAAATCAAAAAGAAAAAATTACTCCCCATAGGCGCATGATCGGAGACAATAAGTCGCCGAAGCCGGATGAGGGTTCGTACTCATCAATCAAAAAGATATTCCAAAAGAGCATTCCAAGAATTTGTCAAAATGCAGATTCGTACCGGATGGGGGTAGGTACTCATCGAGTACGTCGAAATGCGAGACTCACACCCGGTGGGGGTGTAAAAACCATTAGAGTCCGGCAAGATGCGGACTCGCACAATAGAGCCTTGTCAAGATGCGGGTTCACACCCGGTGGGGGTGTAAAAACCATTAGAGTCCGGCAAGATGCGGACTCGCACAATAGAACCTTGTCAAGATGCAGGTTCACACCCAGTGGGGGTGTAAAAACCATTAGAGTCCGGCAAGATGCAGACTCGCACAATAGAGCCTTGTCAAGATGCCGATGTTCACCTTTTTATCCTCATCCTCTTTTCCCAAATCGACAGTTTCTATTTCTTCCTGATGCGGTTGTATGATGTGTGTTTCTTTTTCCAGCATCCTTTGCATGTCCGGAGAAATGGTCTCCTGCTCACTGTCGGACTCAGTCCATTTGCCTTCCGTTTCCGGAATCCATGGGGATTCATCAATCACAGACATGATGCGTTTTAGGTTCTGTTTTAGTCATAGATTTTATTATTTTTATTATTCAATTTATTTCTGAAAGAATAATAAATAGAAGAGGGAAAAGAATGAATATGACAAAATGCCTCGTATATTAATGGAAATGAGAATGTATTTACAAGCCCTTTTAATAAAAAATTCTTGTGGCCGCGGGCGGGGACCACAAGAGATGTAGAGAAAAGCTTAAAAAAAGGAAACCCTAGGGCCGGTCCTCCCAGTCCTCCCTCTCTGCTACTCTGGCTTTGACAGAGGTTTGTCGTCGGTGCTAGAGGCAGAGGCGTCAAAAGTAATCCACCCGGCGTCGATTAGCTCTTGAACCCGATACTTAAGGGTTAAGCAGTTCTCTGTAGAGTGACCGGGTGCGCCCGAATGGTAAGCGCATTTTTCGTTTGGCTTATACCATTCGGGGTAGGGAGGTTCCAATTGTTTTTTGGGAGGGACGCGAGGTCGGGAGCTTGGCCTCCAGCGGTTGAGGTAGTAGCGGCCGTAGGAAGTGGAGATTGGAGTGAACTTCCTTTCTTTCTTGCGGGGCTTCCCGGGCGTTTGTGGGGTAGAAGAAGGAGTGGCAAAATTGATTACGTGCACGAGATTCATCCTTCTTCTTGCCGGCAGGCTTCCTGAAGGAGACACCAGCTTGGGAAGACTGTGCGATCTTCCCGCTCCTCAGTCCTTGCTCCACCCTCTCGCCTACAGTGACTATGTCCGAGAAGAGGGTGTTTATTTGTAAAGTATATTTTTTTGTGATTTTATTCTGTTGTTTGTTTATGCTATGCAACATACAAATGCAACAATCATATGCACACACAATTCGATCATCCCCGAACAGGCGAGACTTCGTTTTTATCACGAGGTAGGGTTTTCCTGCAGAAAGGTGCATTGGTTAGGGTAGGTTCTAACTGTTCTCACCAGGCTAAGGCCCCCAAGGTGCCCCCATTATAGGGTCCCCACTCTCCAGCCGTCCAACCATGCTCAGCACTAAGGCCAGAGTCGGTCTTGTTGCCAAAAGAGGAAGGTTATCACCTTGAGTGGTGGTTTCCGATCACACTGGTGGGCACAAGGCCCTAACTGTAGCGAACCGTACCTGCCACCCACTCCCTATGGTTATCTCACTTGCCCCCGGGTATAGGAGAAACTGTAGTGTGCAAGGGTTTTGTGTGCATTTTATATTTCAACCAATTGCGTAAGTATAAACAAGCAACAGTTATTTTGAAAGCCAAACAATAAAGCATGTTATAATACAAGGTAGGGTAAAAGCGCTATTTTCTTGGTTTAATTTATTTTTAAGCCGGCCCATCACTAAATGGGATCAACTCTCTAGGCTTCCCCAGTGGAGTCGCCATCTGTCGCCGCCTCCCCGAAAACGGGGGCGCGGTCGGAGCGACGCGATGGTTTTTCGACTCTTCTTTGATTTTCGCGTTTTTTATTGGTGGTTACAACGTCCTTAGGTTGTCCGATAATCGGGCTAACCTAGAGACGAGGTTTTCAAAAGTATCCCTGGGTTGTCCGATAACCGGGATAACCCAGGGATTTATTTAGTTTGGGTTCTATGGAGTCGCCACCGATATTTTTACCATAAACATCAGAAAAGGGGTTTAAAAAGGCGTTGGTTTTTGAAAACCAACTTGGTCATTAGAACCAGAGTTGGGTAAGGGAATTAGTTACGTGTAAAGGAAGTATTAGTTCCTTTACGACGCCCCTTTCGGGTTCCCTATGATAGGCCGGCTAATTTGAATAGATAATTAAACTGGAAAATAGCGCTTTTACCCTTTTATTATGCGGTATTTAGATATATGACTACATGGCCCTAGCTTCTATTGCGTAATTTAAATAGTAGTAAAAAGTAGAGAGTGAGGATATGCACCTCCAAAGCAAGCTTTATATATTAAAAAGAGAGGGTGCATTTTGGCAACCCTTCACTCTACAACTCTCAGAAACTCCGGAAATGCCTCGGAGGGATTCTAAAGAAGATTTAGAACGCTCAGTTTATGCCTAAAGACGCTCAGAAACTCCGGAAATGCCTCGGAGGGATTCTTAGAGAGAGAAATTCTAGAGAGAAGGGAGAGCTATGCTGATTCTGTGTGGAAATGAGGGGAGGAGGACCCCTATTTATAGTTTTTCGCGCCTGACAGGTCGAGACCGCCGTTCTCGTCTGACAAGGTCGAGACCGCCATCTGGAAAATCCAGACCGCCGTCTCGACCTTTGCAGGAATCGAGACCGCCGTCTGGAAAATCGAGACCGCCGTCTGTCGCCGCCGTCCCTTTCCGACGTCCGGAGGGGGACGTCTTAGAAACGTTTATGCGAGCGGTCGCGAAAAGATGGTTTAGACTCGCGTTTTTTGTTTTAAAAGGTTTTCGAAAAGGGGTTCTTATGGAGTCGCCACCAATGTTTTGACCATAAACATTGGAAAAGGAAAAAATGTTGATTTTAAGAAAAACCGCACTTGGCCATTATAACCAGAGTTGGGTAAGGGAGTTAGTTACGTGTGGGGAAGGTGTTAGCACCCCACAACGCCCCTTTCGGGTTCCCTATGACAGATTAATTCATTTAAGTAAAGACTACGAGAAATTACGCGATTACCCTATTTTATTACATAATATTAAATGGCTATCTACATGATTTTATTCTGTATTGCATGCATAAAATGATTAATAAAGCTAAATAAAGCAATAAAAGAGACAAAATAGCTATCTACATGATTTTATTCTACATGGCATAAATAAAGCTAAATAAAACAATAAATAAAGCAATAAAAGAGAAGAGAATTGAAAATAACCTCCGTAGCAAGCTTGATATTGAGAATCTCGAACCGTGAGGATGCGTTTTGGCAACCCCTCTCTCTACACGAGACTCTCCTCACCAATACGAGGATCGACTCTACTAAAAATTTAAAGAAGAATCGAATGCCTGGAATATAATTCCTTAACCGATTGTTACCTATTTAAGGCAATCGGAAAGATCATTCAAGAGAGGGAGAGAAATAGACAAGTGCTCCGAGTTTTAGAAAGTGTTTCGGAGCTCTCGGGATGTCCGGGGTGTGAAAAAGTGACAAATGAGCCTCCTATTTATAGTTTTTCGCAGCTGGCGCACTTTGGGACGGCCGTCCGGGTGGGACGGCCGCTCCGGACTGGGACGGCCGTCCCAAATGGCAAAATTACACGGCTGGGACCCCCGGGAACCCGGGACGGCCGTCCCACATAACCAGGGCTTGGGACGGCCGTCCCAGCCTCGGACGCGCGTCCCAGCCAGGCTGGGGCAGGTTGGGACGGCCGTCCCAACCGGGACGGCCGTCTCAACCTGTTACGGCCGGTTCGCGCGTTTCGGGACTCCGGGAAGTTTTCCTTGCCTGTTTTGGACGTCAGTTGATGCCGATATGTGTCTATTGGAGCTTTATCTTCATATGGGAAGTCTCCTTGGCTCTTATTTGTAATGCTAGACGAGCTTTATCTTGTTACGGGTGATCTCCTTTATCTTTATTTGAGAGGCCGGGCAAAATTAGGGGTCTACACCGTCTTGACCTTTGCAGGAATCGAGACCGCCGTCTGGAAAATCCAGACCGCCGTCTCGACTTTGCAAGAGTCGAGACCGCCGTCTGGAAAATCCAGACCGCCGTCTCGAATTTGCAAGAGTCGAGACCGCCGTCTGGAAAATCGAGACGGCGGTCTCGTCCTGGCGCTGAGACGAGACGACGATCTGGTCCTTCCAGACGGCGGTCTCGTCCCTTCAGGGCAAGAAACTTTATTTTCGGGCCAAAAAACCTTCCTATCTTGGTACGGGGGCCTAATAGTCTCTCCTAATGGCTTGTTAGGCTTCGGCCGTCTTCAAATACGAAGCTTTCTGACTTTATTCTGAGGCCGGGCAAGATTTGGGGTCTACAGCTGCCCCCCCTTTACCCGACCAGTCGACTGCTTGGCCTTTTGTGCCGAGGTGATCGACTGGAGGGTAAAGGAGTTGACCCTCTTGCCCGGTTTCCCTTCGGATACTCCGTCTTTGCGGTGGAAGATCCTCTGGGGAGATGTTGTGTTGTGCGCCTCCAGGATACTACTCATGATGTAGCCGATCCCTTTGGTTGACACGTGGTGGAACCTCTGGATACTACTCCTGACGTAGTCGATCCTTCGGTTGATGAGTATAAACCCCCCATTAGGCTGGTACGGTCCGTGTGTGGGAATGGATGGGTATGAAACCCCCATCAGGGTGGTAATGGCAGTCCGTTGTGTGGGACCAGATGGGTATGAACCCCCCATCAGGGTGGTACGGTCCGTTGTGTGGGACCGGATGGGTATGAACCCACCATCAGGGTGGTACGGTCCGTTGTGTGGGACCGGATGGGTATGAACCCCCCATCAGGGTGGTAATGGCGGCTTACAGTTCAGGTGGCTCATGCGCCGCCTAGGCGCTTCTTGTGTGCTGGTTGATAGGTATAAACCCCCTATCAGGCTGGTACAGTCCGTTGCTTAGGACTGGTGGTGGTGGCGGCTTACTGCTCGGGTAGCTCATGCGCCGTCTTCCTGGAGAGTGATTTTTGTGTTTTGTAGTTGTTTTGGGATTCCTTGAATGTTCATCCGGGCTGCCGGCAATCTGGTTTCATCCAGCTTCGTTGGTTGTTGGGGATTCTTTGTTTTTTGTTCTTTCGTGAGTAATCATCCGACCCTTGCTGGCTGGTCGGGTTCTTTCTCTTTGCGTTCGACTTTTTGTTTGGTAGTCGACTTTTTTGAGGTAGTTGTTTTGATCTTGCCTTTTTCTCGCGGTTTTATTTCTTTTTTTCTCGCGACTTTGGATTTTGGCTTTTTATTGAGCGTGTGCCTTTTTCTTTTTTAAGCTTCTTTTTGTTACGCTGGCTTTTGTAAAAGAAGGCAAAAGGTTGGCGAAGTCATACCAGGATACCTTTTTTGGTTTTGAATGCAAGCATGAGGCTAAATGCTTTTTATTTGCCTACAGTATTTTGTTTTACTTTTTGACAAAGTTATTTTTGTGCGACTACTCGTGTATGGATGCTGTTGATGCAAATTTATTTTGATTGAGGACATTTTAGAAAGTGACCAGTACTTTCCTTCTTTTTTGTTCTCTCGTGATTATTCTTTTTGCACTTTTTGTTCTAACCCTATCTTTTGCCTAGACCGCCCTTTGCGGGTTTTCGATCTAGCGGGTTTTAATTCTTTGCCTGGGACGTTTTGATGGGTTTTTTCCTTTTTACGAAAGCCTTATCTTTTGCCTAGACCGCCCTTTGCGGGTTTTCGATCTAGCAGGCTACCCTGTATTTTTTACTTGGGACGGCCCTGGTTGGTGATGTTCGTCTTTTGTTTTTATGCTTTCTCGGATTGCTTGTTTTATGCATGCTCATATTTCGTTAATACAGAGGCATTTACGCAAGTAGGTAAAGAGAAGAAAAGACAATTTTATTGATATAACCATATGGTTGATTTTTACATGGGGGTTTACAATAGAATTTGTAAGCATGGCTGGCCAAGGTTGGTTGAACTGTATGAGGGTGCCACAATCATGTCTGTAATCTTTGTTTTCCCAATTTTTTCCGGTCCCTTCAGTTGAGATGCCTGAGCCCGGAGTGAAGACTATGCGAAGTTTGCTTGCTGTTGTGGAGGTATTACCTTAGTCGCCTTTGCAGTTTTCGGCTAAGGTAATCATTGCTCTGTATAATTTTTTTTTGTTTTTTTTTTTTTTTTTTGTAACCTCTACTTTTTGCCTAGGACGTGTCCTAGCGAGGTATGTAAGCCCTATCTTTTGCCCAGGACGCTCTTTTGCGAGTTTTCATCCTGACGGGTCATGAGCAATGTCTTTCAGGCGTAGTATTTTTTCACCGCATTTGAGTTGACAGGATATCGGAGCTCTTCTCCATCCATGTTGGTGAGGATGAGGGCTCCTCCTGAGAAGGCTCGCTTGACCACAAAGGGTCCTTCGTAGTTAGCTGCCCACTTCCCGATTTTGTCTTTCTGGGCTGGAAGCAGTTTCTTCACTACTAGATCTCCTTCTTGGAAAGTACGGGGATTGACTTTCTTGTCGTAGGCCCTCTTGATTTTCTTTTGGTAAGCCTGCCCCCGACATATGGCGTCCAGCCGTTTTTCTTCGATTAGGTTCAATTGGTCATACCGGTTCTGGACCCATTCAGCTTCTGTCAATTTGGCTTCCATGACAACTCGCAGAGAGGGTATTTCGACTTCTACTGGTAGCATGCCTCCATTCCGTATACGAGGGAAAACGGGGTAGCCCCTGTGAAGGTTCGTACCGACATCCGGTAGCCATGTAAAGCGAAGGGAAGCATCTCATGCCAATCTTTGTAGGTGACCACCATTTTCTGGATGATTTTCTTGATATTTTTATTGGCTGCTTCTACCGCACCGTTCATCTTTGGTCGATACGGAGAGGAGTTGTGGTGCTGGATTTTGAAGTCTTGGCATAATCCCTCCATCATCTTATTGTTGAGATTAGTCCCATTATCAGTAATGAGCTTATGAGGAACGCCGTATCGACATATAATGTTTTTCTTGATGAAGGTGGTCACCACTTTCCGGGTTACGTGTGCGTATGATGCTGTCTCAACCCATTTGGTGAAATAGTCGATTGCCACCAATATGAAGCGATGACCGTTAGATGCTTTGGGTTCAATGGCTCCAATGACATCCATGCCCCACATAGAAAATGGCCATGGTGTAACCAGGTTATTGAGAGGTGCGGGCGGCACATGAATGTTATCGGCGTACACTTGGCACTTGTGACATTTCTTGGTATATTGGTGACAATCAGCTTCCATCGTGGACCAATAGTACCCTGCCCTGAGGATTTTCTTTGTCATGACATGCCTGGGCGAGTGGGTTCCAAAAGTCCCCTTGTGGATTTCTTTTATCAGTGTTTGGGCTTCTTCTTGGTCCACACACCTTAAGAGAGTGGAATCGGGGCTCTTTTTGTAGAGGGTTCCTTCAATCAACGTGAACCCTACGGCCCTTTTGCGAATAGTTCGCTTATCATTGTCACTGATTCCCTCGGGGTATTCTCCCTTCATGAGGTACCGCTTAATGTCGTGGTACCAGGGGTTTTGATCGCACTCGTCATTTACTGTCATGCAGAAAGCTTGTTTATCATGCAGTTTGACTTGAATGATTGGCATCTCATGTTCCTGGTCCAGGGCAAACATGGATGATAGTGTGGCGAGGGCGTCGGCAATTTGGTTGTCTTCCCGAGGGATGTATTGGAAAGTGACACTTTCCATTCTTGAGACCAACTCTCGGATGTATTCTAGATATGGGATTAATTTGGCGTTTCGGGTTTCCCATTCACCTTTAAGTTGGTAGATGACAAGGGATGAATCACCGAATATTTTGAGCTTAGTGACCCCACGATCTAAAGCCGCATGGATTCCTAGTGCACATGCTTCGTATTGGGCCATATTGTTGGTGCAATCGAAATTAAGCCTGGCCGTTACAGGGATGTGTTTCTTTTCAGGGGATATCAAAATAGCTCCTACCCCGTGTCCAAGCATGTTGGAAGCCCCATCGAAGAACATGGTCCACATCTCTTCTTTGGTCTCTTCGTGTTCGATGTGCATGATGTGCTCATCGGGAAAATCATCCTATAAAGATTGGTATTCATCTGTGGATCCATGAGCTAGATAATCCGCTAGGGGACTTCCTTTAATAGCTTTCTGGGTGACGTGGATAATGTCAAATTCTGAGAGAAGAACCTGCCACCTAGCTATTCTTCCAGTCAAAATGGGCTTCTCGAATAGGTATTTGATCGGGTCCATTTTGGAAACCAACCATGTTGTATGTCGAGCCATGTATTGTCTGAGACGCTGAGTGACCCACACCAATGCACAACATGTTTTTTCGAATGGTGTATAACGGGTTTCATAATCTGAGAATTTTTTACTGAGATAGTAAATGGCTCGTTCCTTTTTCCCGGTTTCATCGTGTTGGCCGAGCACACATCCCATTGACTCTTCGAGAACTGACAAATATAGTATCAGAGGTCTCCCTTCAACGGGTGGCACCAATACCGGTGGATTAGTTAAACAGGCTTTGATTTTATCAAACGCCTGTTGGCATTCTTTGTTCCACACCGTGGGCTGATTCTTACGCAACAGTTTAAAGATGGGGATACATTTATCTGTTAACTGTGCGATGAAACGGGCAATGTAGTTTATCCGGCCCAGGAACCCTCTGACCTCCTTTTCTGTGCTTGGTGGGGGCATTTCTAAAATCGCCTTTGTTTTGTCGGGGTCCACCTCGATACCTCTTTCACTGACAATGAACCCTAGGAGTTTTTCTGATCGTACTCCGAAAGTACATTTTGCCGGGTTTAGCTTAAGTTGGTACTTCCGAAGCCGATTGAAAAGTTTCCGGAGATATTGAATGTGGTCCATTTCGTTTCTGGACTTGGCTATCATGTCGTCCACATACACTTCTATTTCCTTGTGGATCATGTCATGAAATAGTGTGACCATAGCCCTTTGATAAGTTGCCCCCGCATTTTTCAGTCCAAATGGCATCACTCGGTAGCAAAAGGTACCCCATGGTGTAATGAAGGAGGTTTTTTCTCTATCGTCAACGACCAATTTGATCTGGTTGTACCCCGCATACCCGTCCATGAAGGAATACAACGTGTTGGTAGCGGTATGGTCTACCAGTGTATCTATGTGTGGTAGGGGAAAGTCATCCTTTGGACTTGCTCGATTGAGGTCCCTATAATCCACGCAGACCTTGACCTTCCCGGTCTTTTTGATGACGGGTACTATGTTGGCCAGCCATTCTGGGTATTTGGAAACTACTAGGAAATTGGCATCCAACTGCCTTTGCACCTCCTCCTTTATCATTAAGGACCAGTCGGGTTTAATTCTTCTGAGTTTCTGTTTTACAGGTCGGGATCCCTCTTTTAGTGGCAATCTGTGTTCCACTATGCTCATGTCGAGTCCTGGCATGTCATGGTATGACCAGGCAAATACATCCATGTATTCTTTCAGGAGCAGTATTAACCCCTTTTTCGTGCTATTTTCCATTTGGGTGCCGATGTTCACCTTTTTATCCTCATCCTCTTTTCCCAAATCGACAGTTTCTATTTCTTCCTGATGCGGTTGTATGATGCGTGTTTCTTTTTCCAGCATCCTTTGCATGTCCGGAGAAATGGTCTCCTGCTCACTGTCTGACTCAGTCCATTTGCCTTCCGTTTCCGGAATCCATGGGGATTCATCAATCACAGACATGATGCGTTTTAGGTTCTGTTTTAGTCATAGATTTTATTATTCAATTTATTTTTGAAAGAATAATAAATAGAAGAGGGAAAAGAATGAATATGACAAAATGCCTCGTATATTAATGGAAATGAGAATGTATTTACAAGCCCTTTTAATAAAAAATTCTTGTGGCCGCGGGCGGGGACCACAAGAGATGTAGAGAAAAGCTTAAAAAAAGGAAACCATAGGGCCGGTCCTCCCAGTCCTCCCTCTCTGCTACTCTGGCTTTGACAGAGGTTTGTCGTCGGTGCTAGAGGCAGAGGTGTCAAAAGTAATCCACCCGGTGTCGATTAGCTCTTGAACCCGATACTTAAGGGTTAAGCAGTTCTCTGTAGAGTGACCGGGTGCGCCCGAATGGTAAGCGCATTTTTCGTTTGGCTTATACCATTCGGGGTAGGGAGGCTCCAATTGTTTTTTGGGAGGGACGCAGGTCAGGAGCTTGGCCTCCAGCAGTTGAGGTAGTAGCAGCCCGTAGGAAGTGGAGATTGGAGTGAACTTCCTTTCTTTCTTGCGGGGCTGCCTGGGCGTTTGTGGGGTAGAAGAAGGAGTGGCAAAATTGATTACGTGCACAGATTCATCCTTCTTCTTGCCGGCAGGCTTCCTGAAGGAGACACCAGCTTGGGAAGACTGTGCGATCTTCCCGCTCCTCAGTCCTTGCTCCACCCTCTCGCCTACAATGACTATGTCCGAGAAGAGGGTGTTTATTTGTAAAGTATATTTTTTTGTGATTTTATTCTGTTGTTTGTTTATGCTATGCAACATACAAATGCAACAATCATATGCACACACAATTCGATCATCCCCGAACAGGCGAGACTTCGTTTTTATCACGAGGTAGGGTTTTCCTGCAGAAAGGTGTATTGGTTAGGGTAGGTTCTAACTGTTCTCACCAGGCTAAGGCCCCCAAGGTGCCCCCATTATAGGGTCCCCACTCTCCAGCCGTCCGACCATGCTCAACACTAAGGCCAGAGTCGGTCTTGTTGCCAAAAGAGGAAGGTTATCACCTTGAGTGGTGGTTTCCGATCACACTGGTGGGCACAAGGCCCTAACTGCAGCGAACCGTACCTGCCACCCACTCCCTATGGTTATCTCACTTGCCCTCGGGTATAGGAGAAACTGTAGTGTGCAAGGGTTTTGTGTGCATTTTATATTTCAACCAATTGCGTAAGTATAAACAAGCAACAGTTATTTTGAAAGCCAAACAATAAAGCATGTTATAATACAAGGTAGGGTAAAAGCGCTATTTTCTTGGTTTAATTTATTTTTAAGCCGGCCCATCACTAAATGGGATCAACTCTCTAGGCTTCCCCAGTGGAGTCGCCATCTGTCGCCGCCTCCCCGAAAACGGGGGCGCGGTCGGAGCGACGCGATGGTTTTTCGACTCTTCTTTGATTTTCGCGTTTTTTATTGGTGGTTACAACGTCCTTAGGTTGTCCGATAATCGGGCTAACCTAGAGACGAGGTTTTCAAAAGTATCCCTGAGTTGTCCGATAACCGGGATAACCCAGGGATTTATTTAGTTTGGGTTCTATGGAGTCGCCACCGATATTTTTACCATAAATATCAGAAAAGGGGTTTAAAAAGGCGTTGGTTTTCGAAAACCAACTTGGTCATTAGAACCAGAGTTGGGTAAGGGAATTAGTTACGTGTAAAGGAAGTATTAGTTCCTTTACGACGCCCCTTTCGGGTTCCCTATGATAGGCCGGCTAATTTGAATAGATAATTAAACTGGAAAATAGTGCTTTTACCCTTTTATTATGCGGTATTTAGATATATGACTACATGGCCCTAGCTTCTATTGCGTAATTTAAATAGTAGTAAAAAGTAGAGAGTGAGGATATGCACCTCCAAAGCAAGCTTTATATATTAAAAAGAGAGGGTGCGTTTTGGCAACCCTTCACTCTACAACTCTCAGAAACTCCGGAAATGCCTCGGAGGGATTCTAAAGAAGATTTAGAACGCTCAGTTTATGCCTAAAGACGCTCAGAAACTCCAGAAATGCCTCGGAGGGATTCTTAGAGAGAGAAATTCTAGAGAGAAGGGAGAGCTATGCTGATTCTGTGTGGAAATGAGGGGGGGAGGACCCCTATTTATAGTTTTTCGCGCCTGACAGGTCGAGACCGCCGTTCTCGTCTGACAAGGTCGAGACCGCCGTCTGGAAAATCCAGACCGCCATCTCGACCTTTGCAGGAATCGAGACCGCCGTCTGGAAAATCCAGACCGCCGTCTCGACTTTGCAAAAGTCGAGACCGCCGTCTGGAAAATCCAGACCGCCGTCTCGACTTTGCAAGAGTCGAGACCGCCGTCTGGAAAATCGAGACGGCGGTCTCGTCCTGGCGTGAGACGAGACGACGGTCTGGTCCTTCCAGACGGCGGTCTCGTCCCTTCAGGGCGAGAAACTTTATTTTCGGGCCAAAAAACCTTCCTATCTTGGTACGGGGGCCTAATAGTCTCTCCTAATGGCTTGTTAGGCTTCGGCCGTCTTCAAATAGGAAGCTTTCTGACTTTATTCTGAGGCCTGGCAAGATTTGGGGTCTACAGGTATGAACCCCCCATCAGGCTGGTAGTTGCAGTCCGTTGCGTGGGACAGGATGGGTATGAACCCCCCATCAGGGTGGTAGTGCGACTTACTGATCCGGCTCGAGCGCAGATCAGGCGCAGCGCGTGCGCAGGTTGATAGGTATAAACCCCCTATCAGGCTGGTACAGTCCACTGCGTAGGACTGGTGGTGGTGGCGGCTTACTGCTCGGGTAGCTCATGCGCCGATTGGGCACTCCTTGTGTGCTGGTTGATAGGTATGAACCCCCTATCAGGCTGGTATAGTCCACTGCGTAGGACTGGTGGTAGTGGCGGCTTACTGCTCGAGTAGCTCATGCGCCGATCGGGCACTCCTTGGGGAGTGATTTCTGTGTTGGTAGATGTACTTGGACCTCTTTTAATGGTCATCTAGGTTGTGCTGGGGATTTTGCGGGTGCTCATCCAGCTTGCTTGTTTGCTGGGGGTTCTTTGCTTTTGACTTTTTGTGGTGATCATCCGACTCTTGTTGGCTGGTCGGATGAGTCTTGTTTGTTGTTCGACTTTTACTTGGTAGTCAAAGTTTTGTTGATCGAGGTGAGTGGCTTGTCTTCAATCCAGCCTTTTTCTCGCGGTTTTATCTCTTTTTTCTCGCGATTTCAGATTTTGGCTTTTCTTATTGAGCGTATGCCTTTTTTCCTTTTTAAGCTTTTTTGTTACGCTGGCTTTTGAAAAAGGTGGCAAAGAGATGCATGAAATAAAATTTTATTTATAAGGAGGTTTTATTACAACCACGTTTTATTTTGGCAAGTACAATCCCTAAGGGCTATCATCTGGAGACGATCCGAGGGTGAATTGCTGGTAGAGGTGATACCGGAAGTCCGCTTGCTCTTGGACTTCGTCGCGGTATTCTTGTTGGAATGTTGTCCATTCCTGCCGCATCACCTGCTGGTGCTGATACATCTCCTCCTGCCGAGTGTTGTAGGCTTCTTGCCGCACCGTCATCTGGTCGAGCTGCCGGCGCAGATCGCTCATGTTGCGGTTTAGGCCGGCGAAATCGTCCGTGTACGGTGGTGGTTGTTGTTGTTGCTGCTGCTGCTGGAACTCGGGAGGTGTGGGGATATCTTGCATCGCCACCAGCCCCTGGAGGTCTAGTGCGAAATCCAGCGAGGGATGAAGGACCAACTCGGTCCCACGGCGCATCAGAATCCCCATGTTGACCAGGATTGACCCGTTAATGGATTCGGGTCGTAAGTTGGAGGCCAGCTCTTCCCGGCCAGGGCACCCCCATCTTTCTGCCAGGGGAGTGATAAGGGGAGCCATGAGGACGGCCCCCGTCTATTGAACATTCAAGGACTTGATGTTGCACTTGATGAACATGAAGATTGTTGATTTTGATGATGATTCAAGAACTCAAAGACTTAGAGTGTTGAAGACTTGTTTTTGTAGTGTAATACCTCTGTTTTAATTAGATTGAGTCTGTAATTATAGAGTTTGAGATAGTCGGTACATAGTCTGCAACTTAGAAGCTTCAAAAAGCCCAAATATATCATCCAGGCTCGGCTTTAATCGATTATATAGGGAAATGATCGATTAAAACAGTGAGAAAACCATTTTCAGTATATACTCACTGTTTTAATCGATTAAAACATCAAAATAATCGATTATTAGGTCAAATAATCGATTAAAACTTCAAATAATCGATTAAAACAGAGGTTTTGGGTTCTGTTTTTTTGGCTCTGTTTTAATCGATTATAACTCCATTTAATCGATTATTGCAGTCTGTTTTTCATTTTAAATTTCAAATTAACCCTATTTTCGAAAACCCAATTACCAAGAACCCTAGTTTCGAAATCCCCTTTTCTAAACCCTAATTTCCCTACTTAAACTCTCCTTTGGCACTCAGAAAAAAAAGAACAACCTTTTCCATACAAAAGTTAAGTGCTGTGAGTGCCAGAGAACTGTTTGTTGCAAGGAAAGGGGGCTTTCTGAACCTGGTGTGGGCTAGAAGCGATAAGAATCACTAAGTGGAGTTCTTAGTGAATTGTGTGTTGTGCCGTCTCTGGGGAAAGTTGTTCTTCATCTCTTGTGGGTTTCAAGAGAGGTGTTATCTTTAACTTTATCTCTTCCATTGTAATTTGTATTGTAACAATTTGATCATAGTGACAGCGTTAATCCTCTGTTGAGTGATTAGCAACTGGACGTAGGGTCTTTTGATCCGAACCAGTATAAATCTCCTGTGTAAGATTCTCTTCTCTTCTCTATTTACATTTACACAGTTTTTAATCGGTAAAATTTGGGGAAAATTTTGAAAACCTAATTTTTATTAAGAAACCAATTCACCCCCCTCTTGGTTTTTGTCCGACCACGCGAACATTCCGCTACGTGATTCTAACACCGTCGACCTGTTCCCAAAGTCCTTAAGGGCCCTTAGGAAAAAGTAGCCAGGGTTGCAGCGCCGCCTCTGGCTCATGCAGTAAAGTATAAAGAGGTCAGGGAGGGTTATCTTACCCTGACTCTCTTTCCTCCCGTGGATGGTCCCTGCTAGCAGCTTGTGGCAGATGCGGAGTGCTGGGGGAAGCACGAAGCCCCTCATCAGTGTAGGCAGCGTGGTTGCCCCTGTGAGCTTGTGCCACATTTCGGACGCGGTGAGGTTGGTGGGCCGAGAGCAGATGGCCTCGCGATATCCCTGAGTCAGTACGTCCTCGGGCTGGACGAATCCAATGCCCACACTGAATTCGTCGAGGGTGGTAGTCTAGTATTCCCCACCCATAAAATAAGTTACCATCTTGGTGGGCTGCAGGCCCGGGACCATGGAGGGGACCTCAGCGTAGGAAATGGAGGCCAGGAATTAGAGTACCGCCTGTGGGTACACATGTGTGGGTGGAGGTTGCAGCAGAAAGCCCCACCCGATGCTGTCTATGTGGGTTCGGACATCGTCCTCCCACCCAAACTCAGCCAGGATGCTGAAGTTGAGCCTGAGCATCGGGTGCCACGGATAAGTCTGGATGTTCTCGAGGCGGGCCTGATGCTGTGGTGACAGCTGAGAAGGGTCCTAGGGTGGCGGTGTCGCACAACTGTTGGCACCGGCAGTGCTTCTTCTCTTTCTTGAGGCGCTTCTATCGAACATGTTGGCCAGGAAGTGTTTGGGAGTGTAAGATCTGAGAAATGGAGGTTCTGGAGGCAAGGAGAGTTGTGAGGAAGCCCCCAAGCGCGCCCCCTATATATAGGAAATTTTTCAAATTCAAGACCGCCGTCTGGGAAGGCGAGACGGCGGTCTCGAGTCTCCTACAAGTCGAGACGGCGATCTCGTCGTGGGGCTCAAGCGAGACGGCGGTCTCGTTGGTCGAGACGGCATTCTCGTTTTGCCGGCGGACCGAGACGGCGGGCTCGAATTTCAGGTTTTTTTTTTTTTTTGGAAGGAAATAGGACCTGGTTCAAAAACATTTTATGCATGCAATGTTTTCATGTTTGATGTCCTATAATGCCTACTTTGATTAAATTTTCAAAAGGATTTAACCGACGTGTCTTGTGGCGCCGAGTACCCTCTAATATGTGCTTTCGTACTTGTTGTACCATGTCGGACTTCTTATGACCGAAGAGTCATTTCGTTTTTCCTCTTTTCTTTCTTCTTTTTCTTTTGTAGAGCACTCTTCGTCATGTAGTGCCCCTTTTTCTTCACTTTAGGGATTTCAATCCTCTTGTTGACTATACGCCTCCATATTCCCAAATTAATTATTAGAATATTGTTGTGAGGGTCAAGAGAAAAGAAACAAAAAGGCAAATTCAATGGCTTGTGTTTTAGAGGGTTAATTTTTATTGATAGAGTTTTTGTAAGCATGGTTGGCTAGGGTTAGGCCTAGGTGTTTAAGCTTTTGTCTAAGTAAACAGTTTTCTTTCTTTTTTGTACTTGCGCCTTTTGGTTTTATCCCCATTGCTTTTTATGGCTAGCTGACCTCCCTAGATCGCCCTTTGGGTTTTGACCATAAACATTGGAAAAGGAGAAAAAGGCATTGATTTTAATAAAAACCAAACTTGGCATTTATAACCAGAGTCAGGTAAGGGAGTTAGTTACCTGTGGGTGTCGCCGTCGTCCGTTCCGACGTCCTGGGACATCTCGAACGTTAATGCGAGCGGTCGCGAAAAGATGGTTGAGACTCGCGTTTTTTGTTAAAAATATGTTCATTGCTTCCGAGGCGCTCAACGCTGAACTATCCTCTAATAGAAGCAAGGTTTTCGAAAAGGGTTCTTTTGGAGTCGCCACCAATGTTTTGACCATAAACATTGGAAAAGGAGAAAAAGGCATTGATTTTAATAAAAACCAAACTTGGCCATTATAACCGGAGTCGGGTAAGGGAGTTAGTTACGTGTGGGGAAGGTATTAGCACCCCACAACGCCCCTTTCGGGTTCCCTATGACGGATTAATTCATTTAAGTAAAGATTACAAGAAATTACGCTATTACCCTATTTTATTCGTACGGTATTTAAATATGGCTATCTACATGGTTTTATCTACATTGCATACGTAAAGCGATAAATAAAGCAATAAAAGGGAAGAGAATTGAGAAGAACCTCCGAAGCAAGCTTTATATTATAAGTCTTTTATACGAGAGGACGCTTTGCGGCAATCCTTCACTCTACAACGACTCTCCTCTCGAATAAACTCGACTCGACTAAAATTTTCTAGAAGAATCAAATGCCGGAATACAAATTCCTTAACTGATTGTTACCTATTAAAGGCAATCAGAGAGATCATTCGAAGGAGGGAGAGAAGAAGACAAGTCTTGGAGTTGTCTGGGGTGTGGAGAATGACAAATTAGGCTCCTATTTATAGATTTCGCTGCCTGGACATCTGGGACGACCGTCTGGGTTGGGACGGCCGTCCCAACTGCAAAATTTACATTGGGCCAAGCTGGGGGGAGAGTGGGACGGCCAGTTTGGGTTGGGACGGCCGTCCAACTTGAATTTTGGGCTTTGGGACGTGCGTCCCTGTAGCCGCCGTCCCTTTCCGACGTCGGAGGACGTCTCGAACGTTTATGCGAGCGGTCGCGAAAAGATGGTTTAGACTCGTGTATTTGTTTTAAAATGTGTTCATTGCTTTCGAGGTGTTTGACAATTGAATTATCCTCTAATAAAAGCAAGGTTTTCGAAAAGGGGTTCTTATGGAGTCGCCACCAATATTTTGACCAGAAACATTGGAAAAGGAAAAACAAAGGCGTTGATTTTATATAAAAAAAACAACTTGGCCGTTATAACCAGAGTTGGGTAAGGGAGTTAGTTACGTGTGGGGAAGGTGTTAGCACCCCACAACGCCCCTTTCGGGTTCCCTATGACGGATTAATTCATTAAGTGAAGATTATGAGAAATTACGCGATTACCCTATTTTATTGCATAATATTGAAATGACTATCTACATAATTTTATATAAATAAAGCTAAATAAAGCAATAAAAGAGATATTAAAATGGCTATCTACATGATTTTATTCTACATGACATAATAAATAAAATCAAACAATAAATAAAGCAATAAAAGAGAAGGGAATTGAAAAGAACCTCCGTAGCAAGCTTTATATTGAGAATCTCGAACTATGAGGCTGCGTTTTGGCAACCCTCTCTCTATACGAGACTCTCCTCACCAATACAAGATCGACTCCACTAAAAATTTAAAGAAGAATCAAATGTCGGAATATAATTCCTTAACCGATTGTTACCTATTTAAGGCAATCGAAAAGATCATTCGAGAAAGGGAGAGAAGTAGACAAGTGCTCTGAGTGTTTCAGAGCTCTTCTGGAGTGTCTGTGTTGTGAAAAAGTGGCAAATGAGCCTCCTATTTATAGTTTTTGCAGCTGGCGCACCTTGGGACCACCGTCTGGGTTGGGAGGGCCGTCTGGACTTGGATGGTCGTCCCAAATGTCATTTTTACACGAGGCGAGACCACCGGGGGACTCGGGACGGCCGTCCCATTTGAAATTGGCCTTGGGACGGCCGTCCCAACTTCGGGACGCGCGTCCCAACCGAATCCGGAGGGTTGGGACGCCGCGTCCCAACTTGGGAC